>SJYV01036642.1:0-11049 GCA_006410875.1 Neotragus pygmaeus
TGCTCTTGGAGGGGCAGGGCCAGTGAGCTGAGGCATCCGTGTGCACTGGCGCGGCTCGGAAGGAGGCGGAGGGACCCGGCAGGAATGCCCTGGGCGCCCACCGCAATCTGCCGCCGCAGCCTCGCCTGCGGGCGCCGCAGCATTGTCCTCACGCCGCGTGGGGACAGCCCAGTCGAGGGCGACGCCGCCGACCCCGAGGCAGTGGGCACGGCTGCGGGCAGCGGGGTAGGGACAGAAGGCTTTGCGGAGCTCCCCATTTCCAAGGCCTGGGGTTCCCTGAACCGGCTTGGTCAGAGGGGAAGCGTTTGCTACGATTCCCCTGCCAGGCTCCAAACTACCTCTTTTGTAAAGATGTCTTCCGTCTTATGATTGCAGTCATTGCTTTATACCAGCAGGAAAGCCCGTCTTTTTTTCTCACCGCGGCCACCCTAGCCTCAGTATGATAGAACGTCCTCTGCTGGCACCCGGAGGGCCAGCCCTGCCGCCCAGCTGCTGCGGATGGCGATTTGGAGGGTCTATTACACCTTGTGCGTCATTCCCTGCCTGTGGTGGATTTTTATCAACAGGGACCGGGAGAAAGAATGGAGTTCCTTTGACTTTGAAAGTGA
This sequence comes from Neotragus pygmaeus, assembly GCA_006410875.1. Taxonomy (NCBI): domain Eukaryota; kingdom Metazoa; phylum Chordata; class Mammalia; order Artiodactyla; family Bovidae; genus Neotragus; species Neotragus pygmaeus. The sequence goes on from SJYV01036642.1 coordinate 609, forward strand.
CCTAAGAACCACATCAGTGTTGGGAATCATTTCTTTTTTATTTCTCTATAATATTGTCAGAGGAGCTTAAAGCATGCAATGAGAATAATCCTAATTTTACTTAGGAATGTCTCTTCATTGTGTTCAGGGAGATAACGTAGAAATGCAAACACTAGACCTCAATTTTTTAAGCGAAGACCTATTTTTTAAGGATCCCCCCAACACTAGTTGACAGGGAGTTTGGGAATCTGAAGTCAGGTACAGGCAAGGTTGGTACAGCCTTTTAAATGCAGGGGCCCTGTGCACAGCCATTGCAGGGCTGTGATGCTTCGTGCGACCCTCCATCTCTTTAGCGTGGTACTGCGGAATCCTCTTCCCGCAGGTTTGGAGAGGTGGCAAGGGGATCTAGCCGAGGAGAAAGAAGGAAACACGACAGTGATTTAACTCCTTCCCCTACGCCCACCTCGGCAGCCCAATCCGATCCATTGGTGGCTGCGCCTCGGCTTGGGTGCAGCGGGACGTGTCCCTCCCATGTTCCCCTTAATTAGGAGGAGGAAAACTGTCATCCCCTCCCGCAGGCTTCGGTTTAGTAATCAGACCCACATGAGTCACGCCGAACACGCAGCCCCCTCCCGCCTGAGTGACAACTGGCCAGCGTACTCTCAGCTGATGTCCCTTTAAAACTCGAATCCAAGGGGGTAATGATTTATCAAACTTGTATTATCAAGAAAATGTCAAACGAAGGGCACCTTGCTTTGCACTGACGCAAACCCGGCCTTTCCCAAGGAGATATAGAAAGCGCCTCTCTTGCTGGAGCCAAACCCAGTCTTGTCAATAGCTGGTCTCACTCTCTACTCGTTGACTCTGTTGCCCGTTTCAGACATGGTGAGTGTTTGCTTTTGTTCTTTTAAGAGGAGAGGGGGCTGCGAGGGTAAGAAGGGCAGATTCGTTTTGGATATTTCTTTGTGAAATGTTCTATATATTCTGAAAGGCAAAGGGAAGACAACCATAGGTACATTATAGTTGTGAGCATCACCTGGGGGTGGGAAAGAGGTTTCTGAGGCTCTGGAGCTAAGAGGTTGCAGGTGTCTCCCAATCCCGCTGTTCTGGGAACTGTCCTTGGTGCTGAAAAACCAGGTGCCAGTACTGAAGAAAGCCACCGAGTACTAGAGGCTATTGAGATAAGAATGCTGGCTGGAGCTGAGATACTTAATTTGGTGCAAATTAAAGAGTTCTGACCTGTGCATTTGTGCAAGAAGGTTAGGTGTGGCTGAGGCGAAGGTAATATGATTATTCTTACAGTATAATAGTAATTGGTGGTACTAATATTTCTGAAGCCCTGAAAGATAACATGAAGAGAGAAAGTGGATGAAAAAAAATATTGCTGGCAGTTATTTTCTTTCTCAGTTGGGAGAAAGCAAGTGAAAATTAGTAGTCCCGAGTTTCAGTTCCTAAGCCAGTATAGGGGCATGGGTATTAAACTCTTGTGAATAGCTATTCTTGGGGAGTGGGGAGGACCAAAAATCTTCTCAGGTTCTTTTGCATATCTAGGAATCTGGAAGTGAATGTAGGCTGTGTAAGATACACCTGGTTACTGTCTTGTGTTTTAAATCTGGTTTATTGTTGATCTTGCGGAGTTGTTGTTACTGTGTGGTCATTTTCCTTATCCTTGCCTTTACTACCTGGCAGGTGTGGGTAGTTTTTGGATCGCTGGGATTCACATAACAGATTTGGCCTCTAACACTTGCAGGTGCCAGGGCATCAAGCTATTGTGGCCACAGCTTGTCTATCGCTTATTAAAAAAAAAAAAAAAAGGCAGCAAATGTGCATTGTTGAATGACAAAGGAAATGGGGCGGAAAATTAAAGAATCTTTCTACAATGGTGATGGGGACCGTGGGCATCCAAAGCCATGATGTGAAATCCAAAGAAGGCGAGGAGCTCATGGCTGTAGGGCTATTTCCACCCTCCTCTTCTCCCCCCTTCCAAAAAACACTCCTGCATCTTTTTTTTTAGTTCACCTTCTATCAGGGAGGAGAGTATTAGCTTCCTTATGTCATCTAGTTATTGGGGAGACAGATTGAAAAATACTGATTACAGTTTTTCTTGGAGAAGGAAAAAAAAAAAATCCAGATTCCCATTTGTTCCCTGGATCTTATGCCTGGATCTGAGTTGTGAACGTCTCTGTATGTGGATACAGGTATTTTTAAAGGCTGCCGTGACTTGTTTTGCACGAACTTCACGTTGTGTTCGCAGGATTGCAGTGCTCCCAAGGAAATGAATAAACAACCAGCCAACAGCCTGGAGGCGACGGTGCCCCCGGGCCACCACGATGGCCCGTGCGCACCCAGGACGAGCCCGGAGCAGGAGCTTCCCGCGGCCACCGCAGCGCCGCCGCCGCGTGTGCCCAGGTCCGCTTCCACCGGCGCACAAACTTTCCATGCCCCCGACGCGCGAGCCTGCGAGGCCGAGCGGCCCGGAGGAGCGGGGGCTTGCCCGCTGAGTGGCCCGCGGGCGCCGGCGGCCTCGGAGGCTCTGCGGGACTGGAGCGAGGCGCACGGTGCGCAGACCGCCCCTCTTTCAGGGGGAGCCCGGCCCGGCAACGCGCTGCCCTGTAAGATTCCGGCCCTGCGGGGCCCGGAGGGGGAGGCGGCTGTGAGTGTGGGGAAGGGCGCCCTGGAGCGGAACAATGCCCCGGCCGTGGGCTGGGCGAACAGGAGCCAGAGCACCGTGGTGCTGGGCGCGGGTGGAGTCGCGTCCGTGCTCCCGGGCAGCGTGGCCACCGCTGTCGCCCAGGTAAGCAGGTCGGGCTGGAGCCGCGCCGCCTCCTGCTCCCCCGCCGCGGGAGAGGCGAGCCAGGCCCAACGGGTGCACGTGTGCTGATGGGGACACCCGTGGCAGTGCCAGGTGATGGATGCGGGAGGCAGCTTGGGGGCTTTGGAAACTCGCACTGCGCTGGGGGGTCGCTGGTTCAGCGGCGGGAGGGCTGCCGCAACCCTGCCGGAGGGCTGGAGACCTCGGGAGCTGCCAGTCTGCCCCTTCCCAGCCTCAGTGGTAGCGGCCATCCGGGTGCAGACTCATCACGCACTCGAGGCGTTTAGGTTCTTCTGCAGACAGGACTTCCCCTCTTAGTAACCACTGGGTCTATTTTTTTTTTTTTAACTTAATTTAAAAAGGAGAAGAAAATAAAGAGAAAAACCTGGGCGGGGAGAAGGGAGGAATGATGGTTTAGTCCTGTGGGCTTTGTACTGCAAGTTACAGGAATCGTGAGAACTCATTTGATAAGTGGTTTCTATGAGGCGGCTACTGAAGTTTAAGCCTCAGAGCCTATCTTTTCTAAAACCTGCACCTAATTTCGTGTATATATTTTTCTTAGAGTACTCTTCTCAATTGTGTAAGCTCCAGGCCCTACAAACCTGGATTCACCTGTGCATTTGATCCTTTGGGTTCAACCAGAGGCATGAAAAACCCTCAAAGCAAATCCCAGTCCTGAGTGGGGGAGAAGGCAGCTGCTGCTGGTGGCCCCCCTCCCATACAGGCTTCTGTCTCCTCCCGCTCCCTCCAGTCTCTCCCCTCCTCCTCTGATTTCTCCCCTCCATCCTGTTTCATAGACTTCAGCTCTTCCTTTCCCGCTGCGTGCCTCTCCACAGCCTTCTCTCCTCTTCGCTCAAGGGCTGAGCCTGTGTATCCAGTGGAGGTGGTGGTGGGGGGCGGTTCTTGAACCAGAACATCTCCCTGTGTGAAATCTAGGGTTTATGTAGCCCTTCTTAGTGTTTGTAGACTCTCTCTCTTACACACACACAGTTATCCACACAGCAAGAGCTCAGCTGTTAAAATGACTAGAAATGGATGTAAGCTTAGGCTTTCCCTCTCACCCTAGCTCTTGGGGTCCTCCTCTGGAGCGTCTGACTGTGTGCATTAACTGCCTGTGACAGCATGTGCCCAAGTGTGACCCCAGGTGGAGGCAGAAAATTTGTCTCACACGTCTTGCTTAACCTCCGCACTGCGGCAAAAGGAGCCGGAACTCCCACCCTTTCCAGCCCTGGAAGAATTGAAGGGGGAGGGTGCTGGAGACGATATGTGTGTGGGAGTTGTGTAGCAGGGACAGTAAAGATGGTCAGTGCAGATCAAGCCCTGCCTTTCCCTATTTTCAGCTCTGCCCATCTTTCTGATTCTTGTCTTTCTGCCACCCACCCTGCCCCTCCTCCTCTCTCCCCCAGACCTCCTTCCCATCTTGCCAGCTGCTCCTTTATCCTCCATGGCCTGTGGAACAGTGTGGACGGGCCGGAATGCTAGAATAGGAGGTGGAGGGTGATGGAGGAGGGAGGTGACTGAGAAGGACCAGGGCTCAGGTCCCTGGAAGCTCTGTGTCATGTCCAGGGATCCCGAACCCTTTCTGAGTTTATTTGCAGTTTTTCTTTCTGCTTTACAGTAAGGCATTCCAGAACCAGGGACTGCCCTAATAGAGCATCTTAGCGTGTGCTTGGAGAGGTGAGCCCCGTAAACCCATAGACTGCTGGAGCAGGAGGGTGCCTCGGGAGACTGTGATTCTGAACCCTTCAGTATACAGATGGGGACACAGAAGCTCCAAGAGAGCCATTGGCTTGCCTGGGGTTATCCAGCTGGGTAGGATAAAGTGTAGATGTCCTGTCTCTTTCCATGTCTGTTTCTCCATCCCCCTCTTGTTTCACCTCTAAAGCTCCCTCCTTCCCATCTCCCTTTCCCTAGAGCTGAAAGGTGCCCCTTTAATGAGCTGAGAGGCGCTTCAGCCCTTAGGCTTTGGAGAGAGTGGCAGGGGCTCTGGCTGGCTTCAGGCATTGCAGCTCTCTTTCTGGCCTTAGCATGGAGTCCCCCCAAAAAAAGAGCGAGCGAGCGAGCGAGAGAGTGAGAGAGAGAGAAAGGGGTGTGTTGAGGAATTTGGGGGATGTTTAGGATGTTTAGGAACCTGCTTGCTGGGAACCCTAGGCATGATATTGGGGCCTGCCTGCCAAAGGAACTCTTGGTCAGGGGTTAGGGATGGAGGGATCTGCTTGCAATCGACCTACAGGTTCAAGGTTTGGGGAAAGCTGCTTGCTGGTGTGACTTGACTGCGGGATTTGGGGAAAAGGGGGTTCAAGAGTCTCTTGAAGATGGATCTTCACATCAGAATTGGGAGCCTGCCTGCTGAAAGCGTGCAGAGTTGAGGGGTCAGGGCCCTGCCTGCCGATGCATCCTCGTGTGAAAAGTGGGGGCCTGCTTGCTGGGAAGGACCCTCAGCTTTGAGGTGGGGAGGGGTGGAGGGGTGGAATGGGACCTGCCTGCCGGCCTACCTAGGGCTGTGATCCAACAATGTGCTTTTCCGCCCCCAGGAGGACGAGCAAGGGGATGAGAATAAGGCCCGAGGGAACTGGTCCAGCAAACTGGACTTCATCCTGTCCATGGTGGGGTACGCAGTGGGGCTGGGCAATGTCTGGAGGTTTCCCTACCTGGCCTTCCAGAACGGGGGAGGTATGGCTTTTCCGCTCTTTCCCCCACGGCGGGGCGGGCACTTGTGGGTTGGTGGGGACCCAGAGCAGGAGATAAGAATCTGGGGACTTGGGCTGAGAGAGAAGGCTCCGGGCAGGCCCTTCACACTCCAGCTCCATCCCCTGTAGGCGTCTGTGGGAAGTCGGAGAGCAGGAGCTACCATACCTGGTTGGTACTAGATCCAGGAGGCTTTTATCTGAAGATGGAGCTCAGGGGCGAGATGGGTTTCCACGAGGCCCCATTGTCCACTTGGGAGGCTGGGTCCTGATTCAGGTGAACACTGATGCAGGCGAGTTCAAATCCTAATTTAGCCCACAAGTATTTCGGTACCCAGTGCCCTCCTCGCACACGAGTAGTTTTAGAGCCAGGAGCTGTGCCGTCCTGGACATCGAATTAAGTATGTGATAAGATAGTAACCTGGAAATCTGAGCCTACTGGGCACTTGGGTTGTGCAGAGGACAGGATGCAGGCAAGCCAGGAGGTGGGCGGGCAGAGCGGCTGGGGGCTGTGCGCTTGAGAATCCAGTAGAAGCGCTCACACAGATACGCATCCTCTTGGGAGCAAGCAGGGCTTATTCTGACTTTAGCAAAAACAGTTCCCGTTGCATTTGTCCTCACTGGGTGGAAGGAAAACCGTTTCTAAAATGGGGTGGGCACCAGTCATGCACGCACCAGCTGCCAGGCCTCTAGGATTCGTTGAGCCTCTCCTGTACCCACCGAGGAGGGACCCGGCACATCCAGGGTCCCCTTTGCTTGCCCTGGCAACACTGAGGCACCACCGGGCGGGGCTAAGCCAAGCCCCCTTTACAAATAGGAATTTGCACCTCGGTTTCTCTTTCACAGCTTCTCAACTGGACCGAGGAGATAAGAAATGCGCCCCTCGCCCCCATCGGGTTAGGCAGCTTAAGGGTTTGGGTTTTGTTTTTCTTTGTTTTTTGATCTCTGGGTGAGCTCTCCAGGTACTGGGAGGAGGGACAGGTGCAGCGCCACGTGATGATGAAAACGAAAAAATATGTTAACATCCCTCCCCCAATTCCAAATTAGGACACCGTTGACAAGTATTTATGAGGAGTGCAGGGCGGTTGCGATCAGGGAGGGGTGCCCTGGAAACAGAAGAACGCACGCTGATCATACACTGACTGCCGCCCCAGCTGTGTTTCGGCTCAGTTCTCTGCAGGGAGTCCCCAGACCAGGGTGCTGTGATTAAGCTTCCAGTGCCAGAAAAGAGGGCGGACAGCCAGGGTGGGTGAGGGAGGGAGTTCCAGTCCAGGGAGCACAGCAGCTTTGCAGCCAGGGGCTCTGCTGGACTAGTGAGAAGGGCCTGAGCTTTCCTCGGCCCGCAATCTGAGAAATACAAAGATCTGTGAAAAAACACGATCTGCGAAAAACTCCGGCTGCATGGGGAGTTGAGTCCGGCCACCAGCGGGGAAGGCAACCTCTTCTGCAAACACTGGGTCCAGCCCCTTCGAGGGGATGGATGGGAGGAGATGGAGGGCTGGCTCGCTTCCTCCCTCTCAGGAACAAAAGAGAAGGGTTGCACGATCCACATCTTTCTTGAAAATCCATTCAGGAGAGGATAAAGCAAGAGCCCCGGTTTTACTCCCCAGCAGTCCCTGGCCTTCCTCCTCAGGAGAGGCCCTGGCAGGAAAGACCCTTCTAGCAGGAGGAACTGACAAGAGAAAGATCAGCTTTCCTTCTGTGGAGCCGTGTTCTGGGCTCTGGTGTCATGAGTCCCCAAAGTGGTTCTGACTGTGCAACAGCCCTCCCTGGTCCAGACCTTTCCAAAGATCATGGCTATTCCCCAAGCTCCTAAAAAACAACCCCAAAGCATCCTTGAGGATAAAGAACCCCCAGGAACCCTCAGCCAGTCTCTGGAGAACTGCCAACTCCTGGAGCCCTGGCCTGGGCGTTCTAGAGAACAGAAAGGAAGGATCAACATCATCGGAAGCCCACAGTCTAGATAAGACACCCACATAAATATTGTCAAGTACCCGGTGTTGGGAGGGGAGGTGATGTGGGAGGGTAGAGAAGGAAGACTTCCTGGAGGAGGAGGCATTTGCACTGACCTTGCAGGATGGAAGGGACTTCTCACGTGGAGAAGGAAGTGGAGACCTGTGTGAAGGCTCAGGTGGGGGGAAAGGATGTCCCCACCACCCATCTGGTTGGTAGAAGGTGTGCAGGTGACTCAAGTCGAGGCCCCCTGCAGTCTAGCTTAGCAGATTTGGAGAGCTGGAATGCAATGAGATTTCACCAAATTGGAGTCCAGCAGTGAATCAGAAGTGTGGATTTGTTGAACATTGGAAGGAAGGGCTTAATTTGGGGATGTTGAAGTACTAGACTAAGAGAAAGAAAAGAATAAAGCGCACTCAGCATGCAACCCTCAACCCTCATCCAATGGAGAAGTGGAAAAAATAGTATGGTTGCAGGGAACACTGGCACTGTTTAGAGGATGGCTCCGATTCTTCCCTGGGTGCTTACGGTTGAGCTGGAATATCCAAAGCTTCCTGGAGAAGGCAGGGAGCTCGCTCCCCAAGGGGGAGGATGGAGCCTGCCTGCCTGGGCCTCTCTGAGCTCTCACCTCCCGCTCTCTCTTTCCAAGGTGCTTTCCTCATCCCTTACCTGATGATGCTGGCTCTGGCAGGGTTGCCAATCTTCTTCCTAGAGGTGTCCCTGGGCCAGTTCGCCAGCCAGGGGCCGGTGTCTGTGTGGAAGGCCATCCCAGCCCTGCAAGGTGGGTGCCCCCTGCCTCCCAGCGGCCCGGCCCTTCCCTGCCCTCTCTGGCACCGAACGGCCCCAGGGGGTGAGACCTGCTTCTGTGCTTGGGAGAACCCACTCCTTCCTTCTCTAGTTGATCAGTTTCACCACTGGGGCCCTCAGAAGAATGGCCCAAGATCATCTCTGGCATCAATCACCCTGTTCCTGGCAGAATGTCTCAAAGTCCCTGGTAGACGCAGAGTCTATTCCACTATTAATGTGTCCATCTGTAAGAGGGAGCCAGCCCCTGCATTCCCCTCCCCTGCGCCCAACCATAAGGATTCCACAGGATCTGGAGGAAACGAATCCCTGAAACTTTTGCTTCCACAGGCTGTGGCATCGCAATGCTGATCATCTCCGTCCTAATAGCCATATACTACAATGTGATTATTTGCTACACACTTTTCTACCTGTTTGCCTCCTTTGTGTCTGTGCTGCCCTGGGGCTCCTGCAACAACCCTTGGAACACGCCAGAATGCAAAGACAAAACCAAACTTTTATTAGGTAAGTTTGGATATACCTGCACCAGGCGAATTTTCATTCATTCAGGGAGGATGAACCGAGCACCTATTATGTTTGTCAGGTTCTATACTAGATGCTGCGGGTACAGAGATGAAAACCAACCTCGAATATAGTTAATTCTAATATTTAAGGAAGTCATGGCCTAGGCTGGGTAATAAAAATTTTTTTTTTTTTTTTTTTGCTCATGAATAGCTGGAGTCTTTGTTGAAAATGTCGAATTACAAGTCCACCAAGTAGTCTGCCTTACTAGATTTGCCTAGAGTGGTGTCCCTGGTGACTCGTGCGCATGGTACAGTCTGTAAAGCAATGAGGTCTAGAGTCTAGGAGAGTGAGGCATGTGAGTCTGGGTCCACACTTCACACAATACTGCCCAGGGCATGTGGTAACACGTGAGAACAGACGCTTGACCTACAGACCTCTGATAGAAAGGAACGGAGCGAAGTGCCTAGAAGAGGGGAGGCTGTCTGGGGAGGTGGGGAGTGTTCCTGGGGAACACTGGTTCAGACCTGAAGTACTCTGGGGCTGGGGGCTTGGGGGAACTGTCAATTTGTTAGGTCAAGGGCAAACGTGTGGCGGTGAGGAGGGGCAGGGCAGAGTGTGTAAGGCGTTTTGCCCCTGGCGGTACGTGCCTTTGCTCAGGTAACTTCTCTCTGGGTCTCAGTTTTCCTCATTCGAAACACAGAAATGCTGACAACATTCTTCATGGGCTTACCTCACGGGACTGCTGTAAGGAGAAAAGAAGTGGAGGATGTGATCCTAGTTGGAAAGTGCATGAATAGAAGGTGCTAGTATCAGATGCCTTTGAAGGTGCTGATCATTTTCATGGACGCCAGTTAGCATGCAGTTTTTTCCTTCACTAGCACATCTGTTACTCCCTTCAAGCAGTCAGAATCCTGTGTCTCTTAGTGTTGGTCCCCCTTTTGCCTGGGCAGCCTGCACGCTGCAGAACAAGGAAGTTACTTACACGCTTTGAGTGTGTAAGAGAGAAAGACGACCCATCCCTCACCGCCACTGCCCCCCACCCAGAGATGCACGTTCCTAAAGGCGGGAACTCGCACTGGAATGCTTTTACACACCCGTGTGTGGAGGCACACAACACATCCAGCCTCCACCTGGCGGCCCTCTGGACAAGATTGCAGGAGGACTGACAGTAGAGAGACATGCGCATCAAATTCAAACCCAGGGCAGCTGAAGAGCTCAGGATGAGGATTCCTGGGATTCCCTGCAGTGGGGATATTCACGGACATGAATTCGAACAAACCCGGAGAGGTGGTGAAGTACAGGGAAGCCTGGCAGGATGCAGTCCGTGGGGTCCCAAAGAGCTCAACCCTGCTTAGCGACTGAACAACAGCTGGTGTGGGGCCCACTAGCAGGAGTGAGTGCCAGGAGTGAGTGCCAGTAATGACCAGGAGTAAGTGCCCCCCTAGACTCTCTGGGCTTCCGTGCCTTCATCTTTACAATCTCCATGTGGATGAACTCTAAATTTAGGAGCAGTGGTTCTCAGCCCAAGCTGTTGCACGTGGGAATCACCTGGGAACTAGCAAATCAAGACATCACTTAGAGTTGAGCCCAGACTCTCTGGGGATGAAGCCTGCTGCTGCTGCTGCTGCTGCTGTGTGTAACCCCATAGACGGCAGCCCACCAGGCTCCCCCGTCCCTGGGATTCTCCAGGCAAGAACACTGG
>SJYV01036647.1:0-10724 GCA_006410875.1 Neotragus pygmaeus
TTCCTTCCAAGGAGTAAGAGTCTTTTAATTTCATGGCTGCAATCACCATCTGCAGTGATTTTGGAGGCCAAAAAGAAAAAAGTCTGACACTGTTAGCAACACTTAATGTGCAGTAGCTGTTATCACTGGGTTTGGATTTCCAGGCATGGCAAATGTTCTAACCCAGAATTGGTACTCTCAAGTATTAGATGGAAAAAAAAAAAAAAAGATGGGCTAATTGGAGACTTAACCTTAAAGGTTCACTGACCATTTGCACCAAGCGATGCCTGGAATTGTAATTTTTGTAGAGAGGATTCCCATAGGCCTGTGGGCTTCATGAGAAGTTAATTGCCTTAGCGTCTATGAGCACTCAGCTCACGGGGATGAGTGTGGTCTGAGGCCATCTTCCAGGCTTGGCCAATCAGCTCCGAGTAGTGAATCTTCACAAAGAAAACTCCTCCCAACTGTTAGAACCTGGCTCCAATGTATAACTCGAGGCCTAGGATGTCTGGCTACCTCCCAGACAGTTGGACACATCCAGGGCATTCTTGGCCATAGCATATAATATGTAGGTGAGGAAATGGGAAGCATGCTTTATTCTTTGTGCCAACTGGAGGCTTGATGAATGGATATATTTACCCAACTTTCTGATTAGAGTACCAATTGCAGACGATAAAGATCTAATTCTGAGGGACCGTCCAAGGAGCAGAGTGGAGGAAATTGAGAGACAGCAGAAAGGCAGTGGAATTAATCCACTCAGAATAGAGCTGAGGCCCCTGAAGGTACCATGTTGCTATTAATAACAATAGCAATAGCTTACATTTACTGAGCACTTAACTATAGGCCAAGCATTGTGCTGAGTACTTGACATGCCTGGATTATGGATTATGAAATGTAATCATGATGACTGCTCTCTGAGGTATTTACCAATAGCAGGCCTCATATTGAGCTGGTATGACTGTGTACTAAAACACTGAAATAATTCCAGTCTGGTGAGTAGATAGCTCCTGACCTGATCTCCCTAAGTGGCCCCCTACCCTTCTGGATGCCTCTGCCCCTCCCACAGGGAAGGAGAGCAGGGGGTTATCCTGAGGGATCTGTGCCATGCTGCATGGGTTGAAGTGGATTTTTATATTGTTGCGGTATACTGAATAATGGCTCCCAAGGATTTCTAGGTCCTAATCCCTAGAGTCTGTGGTGTTAGCTGATATGTGTTAAAAGAGGCTTTGCCGATGTGATTAAGGACTGTCAGGTGGGGAGATTTTCCTGGATTATCCCCGTGGGCCCCAAGTGCAATCAGAAGTGTCTTTGGAAGAGCAGGCACACAGGGAGATTCGACACGAAAGGCTGATGAGATGTGATGATTGAAGCAGAGGGAGATGCTGCTCACTTTGAAGATGGAGAGAATGACCACGATCCAAGGAGTGCAGCAGAGCTGAAAAGGGACAGGGAATGAGTTCTTCCCTAGAACCTCTGGAGGGACAAGCTTCTGGCCTCTAGAACTGTAAGCAAATCAATTTGAAGCCTCCTTGTTTGTGACAATCTGTTAGTGCAGCCTTAGGGAACTAACACAATTGTCCTGACTAGTCCCCACCCGGCTGAAGAGGCTGAAGTTTGATGGGGGAAGTGCTTTGCTCGGGTTGTTGGGCTGCCTTTGAATTTAGGCTGTTGACTCCGGAACCCATGTTCACAACCACTAAACCGGCTTCCGGAAATGCTGAAAGGAAACTGTCATTAAACTCATTTCAACATGAGATCAATCACAGAGGCTCAGAGAATCGCATGACTTTGTCTGAGATCAGAGCTTTGCCTAAAGGGCAGAGCTAGGATTCGGAGTGCTGGGGGATCTTGTTCTGATGACTTCTGCTTTACCAAGTCCTCCTGCCCTGTGGGCTGGGCTAAGTGGTGGCCGCAACTTGGAGGTTTGTGGGTATCTAGAACTCAGTCCTGGTCACCAGCTGCTGGCCTCAAGGGCCAGCAGTCTCCCCCTAGTGCTGGAGGCAGGGTTGCAAGTATTCATCTTGGCTAAGTGGAAGGGCTTAGGAATGTAGGTGGAGAACCACCTACACCAGCCAGGAGGGCTGCCTCGGGGAGCCGTGAACACAAGGGTGGGGAGAGGAGGTGGCCCTGACTCAGGCAAGCCACCCGCTGCTGCTCTTGAAGAGCCCGCTTTCTGGATTCAGCAGCATCCAGAAAGATCAGTGGAAGGACACTCCTGGGCTGGCAGGCAGGCTGAGGCACACTCCACAGAGGGACCCATGGGGCGTCTGTTAGCCAGGACTTCCCTGGCCAGCCATGGCGAGTTTGTGCCAGTGCCTCTGTTCAATCCTGGATTCTCTGGAAAGTTTCCTTGGGCCACCCCTGTGAAGAGTTTCAGGTCTAGCCAAAGAAGGCACGCAGACCCTCTGTAGTCTGTGAGAAGCTGTGGAAGGCATAAAGTAGTACCTAGGGACCAAATGAATACTTACTTCTCCCTGTTCAACCCATTCCTCTTAGTAATTTTCTCCAAAATATCACATTTTATGAGGCAGTATCAGACAAGCACCAAAAGATGGAGACACCAAATCCTGATAAGGAGGAAGGGGTGGGGGCCTCCATCTCATTGAGGCATCCAGGTATGTTCCCCAAGGATATTAGACTGAGACTTGCAAAATGAGTAAGACCTGTGATAGGCTGAATTGTGTCTACTAAAAAACTATGCTGAAGTCTTATCTTAATCCCAGGTACTGTCGATGTGACCTTTCTTGGTAATAGAGTCTTAAGGGTTGTGCATTAAGTCGCTTTGGTCGTGTCCAGCTCTTTGCGATGCTATGGACTGTAGCCCGCCAGCTCTTCTGTCCGTGGGATTCTCCAGGCAAGAATACTGGAGTGGGTTGCCGTGCCCTGTTCCAGGGATCTTCTCGACCCAGGGATAGAACCTGCGTCTCTTATGTCTCCTGCATTAGCAGGAGGGTTCTTTACCGGTCTTATCACCTGGAAAGCCCATTAGCAGTTGTAACCAAGCTAAAATGAAGTCATTAAGTTGGACCCTTAATCCAGTATGTCTGGAGTCCTTGTGAGAAGAGGAACAGGCCATGCGAAGGCTCAGAGACATACAGATACACAGGAAAGGCCACGCGAAAGCCACAGCAGAGACTGCAGTGTTGTAGCTGCAAGCCAGGGAGCACCAGGATTGTGGGCCCCCACCGGAAGATGGTGAGAGGCAAGGAAGGAGTCTGTTTCTTAGAGAAAGCAAAGTCCTTTGACTCCTCAATTGCAAGCTTTTGGGCTCCAGAACTGTNAAAAAAAAAAAAAAGATGGGCTAATTGGAGACTTAACCTTAAAGGTTCACTGACCATTTGCACCAAGCGATGCCTGGAATTGTAATTTTTGTAGAGAGGATTCCCATAGGCCTGTGGGCTTCATGAGAAGTTAATTGCCTTAGCGTCTATGAGCACTCAGCTCACGGGGATGAGTGTGGTCTGAGGCCATCTTCCAGGCTTGGCCAATCAGCTCCGAGTAGTGAATCTTCACAAAGAAAACTCCTCCCAACTGTTAGAACCTGGCTCCAATGTATAACTCGAGGCCTAGGATGTCTGGCTACCTCCCAGACAGTTGGACACATCCAGGGCATTCTTGGCCATAGCATATAATATGTAGGTGAGGAAATGGGAAACATGCTTTATTCTTTGTGCCAACTGGAGGCTTGATGAATGGATATATTTACCCAACTTTCTGATTAGAGTACCAATTGCAGACGATAAAGATCTAATTCTGAGGGACCGTCCAAGGAGCAGAGTGGAGGAAATTGAGAGACAGCAGAAAGGCAGTGGAATTAATCCACTCAGAATAGAGCTGAGGCCCCTGAAGGTACCATGTTGCTATTAATAACAATAGCAATAGCTTACATTTACTGAGCACTTAACTATAGGCCAAGCATTGTGCTGAGTACTTGACATGCCTGGATTATGGATTATGAAATGTAATCATGATGACTGCTCTCTGAGGTATTTACCAATAGCAGGCCTCATATTGAGCTGGTATGACTGTGTACTAAAACACTGAAATAATTCCAGTCTGGTGAGTAGATAGCTCCTGACCTGATCTCCCTAAGTGGCCCCCTACCCTTCTGGATGCCTCTGCCCCTCCCACAGGGAAGGAGAGCAGGGGGTTATCCTGAGGGATCTGTGCCATGCTGCATGGGTTGAAGTGGATTTTTATATTGTTGCGGTATACTGAATAATGGCTCCCAAGGATTTCTAGGTCCTAATCCCTAGAGTCTGTGGTGTTAGCTGATATGTGTTAAAAGAGGCTTTGCCGATGTGATTAAGGACTGTCAGGTGGGGAGATTTTCCTGGATTATCCCCGTGGGCCCCAAGTGCAATCAGAAGTGTCTTTGGAAGAGCAGGCACACAGGGAGATTCGACATGAAAGGCTGATGAGATGTGATGATTGAAGCAGAGGGAGATGCTGCTCACTTTGAAGATGGAGAGAATGACCACGATCCAAGGAGTGCAGCAGAGCTGAAAAGGGACAGGGAATGAGTTCTTCCCTAGAACCTCTGGAGGGACAAGCTTCTGGCCTCTAGAACTGTAAGCAAATCAATTTGAAGCCTCCTTGTTTGTGACAATCTGTTAGTGCAGCCTTAGGGAACTAACACAATTGTCCTGACTAGTCCCCACCCGGCTGAAGAGGCTGAAGTTTGATGGGGGAAGTGCTTTGCTCGGGTTGTTGGGCTGCCTTTGAATTTAGGCTGTTGACTCCGGAACCCATGTTCACAACCACTAAACCGGCTTCCGGAAATGCTGAAAGGAAACTGTCATTAAACTCATTTCAACATGAGATCAATCACAGAGGCTCAGAGAATCGCATGACTTTGTCTGAGATCAGAGCTTTGCCTAAAGGGCAGAGCTAGGATTCGGAGTGCTGGGGGATCTTGTTCTGATGACTTCTGCTTTACCAAGTCCTCCTGCCCTGTGGGCTGGGCTAAGTGGTGGCCGCAACTTGGAGGTTTGTGGGTATCTAGAACTCAGTCCTGGTCACCAGCTGCTGGCCTCAAGGGCCAGCAGTCTCCCCCTAGTGCTGGAGGCAGGGTTGCAAGTATTCATCTTGGCTAAGTGGAAGGGCTTAGGAATGTAGGTGGAGAACCACCTACACCAGCCAGGAGGGCTGCCTCGGGGAGCCGTGAACACAAGGGTGGGGAGAGGAGGTGGCCCTGACTCAGGCAAGCCACCCGCTGCTGCTCTTGAAGAGCCCGCTTTCTGGATTCAGCAGCATCCAGAAAGATCAGTGGAAGGACACTCCTGGGCTGGCAGGCAGGCTGAGGCACACTCCACAGAGGGACCCATGGGGCGTCTGTTAGCCAGGACTTCCCTGGCCAGCCATGGCGAGTTTGTGCCAGTGCCTCTGTTCAATCCTGGATTCTCTGGAAAGTTTCCTTGGGCCACCCCTGTGAAGAGTTTCAGGTCTAGCCAAAGAAGGCACGCAGACCCTCTGTAGTCTGTGAGAAGCTGTGGAAGGCATAAAGTAGTACCTAGGGACCAAATGAATACTTACTTCTCCCTGTTCAACCCATTCCTCTTAGTAATTTTCTCCAAAATATCACATTTTATGAGGCAGTATCAGACAAGCACCAAAAGATGGAGACACCAAATCCTGATAAGGAGGAAGGGGTGGGGGCCTCCATCTCATTGAGGCATCCAGGTATGTTCCCCAAGGATATTAGACTGAGACTTGCAAAATGAGTAAGACCTGTGATAGGCTGAATTGTGTCTACTAAAAAACTATGCTGAAGTCTTATCTTAATCCCAGGTACTGTCGATGTGACCTTTCTTGGTAATAGAGTCTTAAGGGTTGTGCATTAAGTCGCTTTGGTCGTGTCCAGCTCTTTGCGATGCTATGGACTGTAGCCCGCCAGCTCTTCTGTCCGCGGGATTCTCCAGGCAAGAATACTGGAGTGGGTTGCCGTGCCCTGTTCCAGGGATCTTCTCGACCCAGGGATAGAACCTGCGTCTTTTATGTCTCCTGCATTAGCAGGAGGGTTCTTTACCGGTCTTATCACCTGGAAAGCCCATTAGCAGTTGTAACCAAGCTAAAATGAAGTCATTAAGTTGGACCCTTAATCCAGTATGTCTGGAGTCCTTGTGAGAAGAGGAACAGGCCATGCGAAGGCTCAGAGACATACAGATACACAGGAAAGGCCACGCGAAAGCCACAGCAGAGACTGCAGTGTTGTAGCTGCAAGCCAGGGAACACCAGGATTGTGGGCCCCCACCGGAAGATGGTGAGAGGCAAGGAAGGAGTCTGTTTCTTAGAGAAAGCAAAGTCCTTTGACTCCTCAATTGCAAGCTTTTGGGCTCCAGAACTGTGAGAGAATACATTTCTTTGGTCTTAAGTCACCCAGTTTGCTCTACCTTGTTCTAGTAGCCCTGGAAAACTAACACAGGATCACAGGGTTTGTGTCTTGAAGTAGCTTGTCCTTTTTCATGTCTCCTTTGGACCTGGTTCAAGACCTGCCACACAGGGCCTCCGACTGGGAAGGTCCATGTGTGCAAAGGCCTAGTGGCTGAAAGCTTTGGATCATGTTAGAGGTTAAAATGAACTTGTCTACCCAGCCACCAGCCTTGGTGAATGAAACTGGATAGGAAGCCCAAGGCCAGGTTGTGACTGGACTCATTCCCAAGCCAAATGCAGTATTCTCAGCTTTGGACTAACTCTTTCTCAAAGAGAGTAAACCATGTGGATATCATGAGAATTACCAGAAAGAAAAAAAATCAAATTCAGCCTCTTCCTTCCCTACCCTTTACAAAGACACACTGGGGTTTTGGCTGAGAAAATTTCCTGCTTCCTTGTTCTAAAAAGTTGACAACTTCCTTCATTTGCACCTACATTTGGAACAAATTGAAGAGAAAATGCAAGAGTCAGCATGATGGATACCAAAAGATGCGTGGTTTAAGATGAGACTCAAAGGCACCTGGCTCTGGAAGAGTTAAAGCATAATAAAGCTGGAGTCTGCAAAGCAGACCCTCTGAACCATAATCATGGCATTGTTTTGGTTTGGGATAGAAGGGAGAAGTTGAGCAGATCCTTGGAATCAGGATTTTTGATGAAGATAGCCACAGGGAGGCATGGAGCAAGAGCTGTCCGCCCAGTCAGGACTGTACCTCTTGAGGGGAGAGTCAGAGCAGGACAAGAGGCCAGAGCGCTCAAGGAAGCTCAGAGGTGTGGAGAATGAGCTTTCCATCCCTTGAAACTTTAATACTATGCAGAGATGGTGATGGACAAGGAGGCCTGGCGTGCTACGATTTATGGGGTCGCAAAGAGTCGGACACGACTGAACGACTGAACTGAACTGAACTGTGTGTGTCTACGTGACACCATCCTGGAAGGAGGGTTCCAGTGGAAGATGGAGGAAGGAAAGAGGAACAGCCTGCAGATCCACACCAAGATAATAAAGGCTGTGGAACACTGAGGAGGAGCCAGGTAAGAGGAAATACCACATTAGTATCAGAAGACAAGGGAGGGGAACTCAAACCTGGGCTCTGAAACAACCTAGAGCTGTGGGATGGGGAGGGAGGTTCAAAAGGGAGGGAACATAAATATAGCTATAGCTGATTCCTGTTGATGTTTGGTAGAACCCAACACAATACTACAAAGCAACTACTCTTCAATTAAAAATAAATATATTAAAACACACTGAGAAAAAAGAAAATGGGATATTTTTGGCTTTTCTGTAAATTTGTTGACTGTTTTGCAAACTCCTTTTCTTTGGAGGCCTGTTTTTCAGTTGGACGAAAAAAAGTGAATGTGTATGTGTATCATGCGTATGTGTATTATCATTTGTATGGCATATATAATTTGTATGCAATATATGTATGGCCGTGGTGATGGTTTAGTCACTAAGTCGCGTCTGACTCTTGTGACCCCATGGACTGGAGCCTGTCAGGCTCCTCTGGAATTTCCCATGCAAGAATACTGGAGTAGTTTACCATTTCCTTCTCCGGGGATCTTCCCAACCCAGGGATCCAACCCAGATCTTCTCCATTGCAGGCAGATTCTTTATCAACTGAGCCACCAGGGAAGCCCTGTCGTATGCATATGTGTGTGTATGTTTGTGTATATCATATATATTCCTCTAAACCCAGAGCAAGGTCATGATCTTGGGGGCAGGGGCCTGAGTCAAATGCCTCTGAGAGAAACTGTAGAGACAGTTACTTAACTGAACTCAATAGAACATATGTCCACCAATGAGGCTTTGCCCAAAGGCAAACACAGTAAACTGGTTCCTCACTGCAGGCTTCTGGGCATCTCAAGGAGCAGTTTGTTTTTCACCCTGACATTTGCCACCACTTTGAGGTGGCATGAGAACAATGCTGGGTTGATCTGTAGAAAGAATGATTAGATTCCCACAGGCCACTCAGGACGGAGCCATTCTAAGATGAAATGATGGTGTTCCTAGAGTTGGGAGGCAGAGGAGGAATCCCCCCAGCCTGTAGCCCTACTCTGGCTTGGTGGGAGAGGGGGAAGGAAGCAGGGAACCAGGTCTCTGGGTAAGAGGCCACCCTCCCCCCGGGCCCCTGGCTCCTCATGCCTTGACTGCTGCCAGCTGACCTCTGTGGGCTTCCCAGAGCTCCATCAGTCCGCAGCTTTTCTCTGCATAGGTTCTCCTCTACTGCTTAACCATCTCCTACGACATGCCGAGGATTCCCAGGTCTCTGTCCCTGGCTTAGCTATCCTATTCCTTGGGTGACATCTCCACCTAGATGTCCCAGTGTGTACACGAGTGCTAAGTCACTTCTGCTGCTGCTGCTAAGTCACTTCAGTCATGTCCGACTCTGTGCGACCCCATAGACAGCAGCCCACCAGGCTCCCCGATCCCTGGGATTCTCCAGGCAAGTACACTGGAGTGGGTTGCCATTTCCTTCTCCAATGCATGAAAGTGGAAAGTGAAAGTGAAGCCGTTCAGTCATGTCTGACTCTTAGAGACCCCATGGACTGCAGCCTACCAGGCTCCTCTGCCCATGAGATTTTCCAGGCAAGAGTACTGGAGTGGGGTGCCATTGCCTTCTCCATAAGTTGCTTCAGTTGTATCCAATTCTTTGCTACCTTATGGACTGTAGCCCACCAGGCTCCTCTGTCCATGGAGTTCTCCAGGCAAGAATACTGGAGTGGGTGGCTATGCCCTCCTCCAGGGGATCTTCCTGACCCAGGGATTGAACCCACGTCTCTCATGTCTCCTGCAGTGGTGCCCAGGTTCTTTACCATTAGCACCACCTGGGAAGCCCTAGATGTCCCAGAGGGTCCTCAAAGTGAACATGTTGAAAATCAGTCAGCATCCTTGTCTTCAAACCAATTTTCCTTTCTCTGTGAATAATGCAGCCTCTACTTGGTCACCCAAGAGAGAAACAGATGTCACTCTGAGCATCCTGTGCCCCACGGAACCCGACTCCTGACCATTCTACCCTGCTGACATCTCCTGTATCTGCCTGTCCTCTCCACCCTCACTCTTCTGGCTCTTGGCAGACCCCTAGTTGGCCTCCCTGCCTCTGAACTCATTTTCTTCTCTCTCCTCCTATAGACCAGGAATCAGCAGGTTTTTTTGGTCTATAAAGGGCCAGGTGGTGGACACTTTTGGCTTTGTGAGCGCAAAGGTCTTCAGCGCAACTACTTAACACTGTCATTGCTGTGTGAAAGCAATACAAATATACACAAAAGAATGAGTGTGGCTGTGCTCCAAACAAGCATCACTTCACTTACAAAGACAGGTGGAGGGCCAGATTTGCCCCACAGTCATGGTTTGCTGGCCCTGGCTCTACACTGGGATCAAAACGATCTTTCTAAAAGTCAAGTTCAACTGTATTTGCTGTCTTGCTTAAAGGCCTTCACTGTCTTCCTGTCAGCTCCACGCTCTTCCCAAAGTCCAGTAGATATGGCCCCTTGCCAGCTCTCACACTGGAGACTGCACTATCCCCCCTGCAGAATTTGTAGCATGATATATCTTGTTTGCTAAACTGCTCCCTGATGGCTCAAGTGATGAAGAATCTGCCTGCCGTGCAGGAGACACAGAGCACAGGAGTGCGATCCCTGAGTAAATAGCAACCTACTCCAGTATTCTTGCCTGGAAAGTCCCATGGACGGAGGAACCTGGCAGACAATAGTCCTTGAGGCCGCAAAGAGTCAGACACGACTGAGCACGCATGCACTATCTATATCTTGTTCGCAGTTCCCAGAACCCACGGTTCTGTGTGTCAATGCCGGGCCTTTGCATACCTGTCCCCTGGGCCTGGAAGGCATTTCTCTTCGTACCAGCAAGTTTCTGGGGATGTTGTTCATCTTTGTAGACTCAACTCAGGTGCCCTCCTTTCTTGTCTGCATTCACTGGCTCCTTCATATGTGTATTCATTTAGCATTTATTTATGAACCACTTGGTGAGCAGTTACTATGCTCCAGGAAAGCCTCAGGGCATAACAAAATAGGGGTGGAGCCTGAGAACTATTTGGCATGGTCTTCATGTCAGTAAATTGAAGCGTGAGGCATTTTCTTCTAATGAGAATACTTACAGGATTAAGAGAAGTCAATCTTATACAATTTAAAAAATTTGTGTCCCATAACTGGAACATGTTGTCCAAGGTACACTATAATTCAGTTTTTTAAAAATACTAGAGTTATTCTGTGACTAACAGAATAACAGCATTCTGTTTATAGAATGTTCATTTATTACACACAAACATTTTAAAAGCAGCATAAATTTTGTAATCTCTTTCTGG
>SJYV01036651.1:0-10359 GCA_006410875.1 Neotragus pygmaeus
GGACTCTGCGCTGGGCTTGCCTCTGCTTACGGCGCTCACCACTCAGGCTCAATGTTGCTCTGTCAGGGAACCGTCTGAGACCAGCCCTAGGTTTCATGCACGTCCCCGGTCTAAGCCACTCAGGCTCGGCGCTCACGTAGCCCTCAGAGGAGCAGATTTGGTTGGGCATTTTGTGCCCTTCCCAGGTCCAAGTAGCTCAGGAGTTTGGTGAGTGCAGTCGCTGCGACTTATGGACTTTCTGTGCTGCTCAGTTTTCTGGGTGTACCGCTGGGGTTCCTTCTGAGGTGGATGATGACTGTCCAGAACCCCCAGAAGTCTTAGTTAGCAAAGAAACCTGCTTGCAATTTGGTAGGTAATGTTTCTCTTGTGCTGTGATTGCCCCCTTCCAGCCCTTAAGGATCTGGCTGCCTGTCACTGGAGGGGGATGGTCTGCAACCGGCTATTTCTGATCTGTCCTTTGTTCTGTGCGCGGTCCTGGCTGTGTCTTATGTTCGAGCATTTTGCGAGGTAGCTATCCCACAGTCTGATTTGCTAGCCCAAGTTAGTTCGCTCTGGTCACGCGCGGGGCGGCCCGATTCTCAAAAAAGCACTGCAGCCCGCACCTCCCGCTCCTCCCTGCCCAACCCTCACTAGCTGGTGGCGGATACAGGCATCTGCCCTGCTTTTTCGCTGGGGGAGTTACTGTTGGGCTCGTAATCTGTTGGTTTTAATTATTTATTTATTTTTCCTTCCTGTTATGATGTCCTCTGTGCTTCCAAGGCTCGCCACAGACTCGGCTGCGAGAATGTTTCCTGGTGTTTGGAAACCTCTCTTTTTAAGAGTCACTTCCTGGGACGGGATTCCTTTCCTGGGATGGGATTCCTTTCCCGGGACGGAGCTCCCTCCCTACCTCCTTTGTCTCTTTTTTCGTCTTTTATATTTTTTCCTACCTGTTTTTGAAGCCAATGATCTGCTTTGCTGGTTGCCTGATGTCCTCTGCCAGCATTCAGAAGTTGTTTTGTGGAATTTACTCAGCGTTGAAATGTTCTTTTGATGAATTTGTGGGGGAGAAAGTGGTCTCCCCGTCCTATTCCTCCGCCATCTTAGGACCGCCCCCCCCAATATTTTTATACACTATAAAATGATCATCAAGATTTGTTTAGTTACCATTCATCACCATACAATGTTTTTACAATATTATGGATTGTATTGCATATGCTGTACATTACATTCTTATGACATTTGTTTTATAATTGGAATTTTGTACCTCTTAATCATTCTCACTTATTGTAGCCATTCCCCTACCACTCTTTTCTAGCAGCCACGAGCATATTCTTGGGATGTATGCATCCATTTGCTCATTTTGTAGATTCTATGCACATACAAATGACATCATAAGGTATTGCTCTTTCTCCATTTGACATATCTCACTTAGCATAATATCCTCTAGGTCAATTCTTCTTGTCAGAAGATTTCATTCTCTCTCTCTCTTTTTTTTTTTTTTTTGCAAATATCTTCTCATGTTCAGTAGGGTGCCTTTTTGTTTTGTGAGTGATTTCCTTTGCTGTTCAGAAGATTTTCAGTTGGATGGATTCCCAGTGGTTTATTTTCCTTTTGTTTTCCTTATTTAAGGAGAGAGATCTCCCCAAAATATTGCTAAGACTCATGTCAAAGAGCATGTTGCCCATGTATTCTTCTAGGAGTTCCATGACTTCAGATCTTGCATTGAAGCATTTGATTCATTTTGAGGTTTGGTGATGGGCAGGGAGTCCTGACATGCTGTAGTCCATGGGGTTGCAAAGAGTTGGACACAACTGAGCAACAGAAATGAACTGGGGTTATTTTTGTAGATGCCATGAGAAAGGATTCTAGTTTGATTCTTGTGCATTCAGCAGTCCAATTTTCCCAATACTATTTATTACTGAAGAGGCTTTCTTTTCTGCATTGTATATTCTCATCTCTGTTGTAGATCACTTGACCATATAAGTCAAGTGGGCTCTTTATTCTGTCCCATCGATCTGTGTGGGACTTTTTCTTTGTGTGTATGTGTGTGCCAATACCATATGACTGAGGATTCCAGGTCTGTAGTATAGTTTGAAATCAGGAAGCATGTTACGTTCAGAGTTGTGCTTCTTTCTTAAGGTTGTATTGACTATTCAGGCTCTTTCGTGTTTCCATATACATTTTAGAATTCTTTGCTTTACTTCTTTGAAATATTCCATTGGTATTTTGATAACAATGACATCAAATCACTAGATTGTCTTGAGGTGTGGAATCATTTTAACAATACAAATTCTTCAAATTTATGAGCACAGTATATCTTTCCATTTGTGTCATCTCCAATTTCTTTCATCGTTGTCTTCCAGTTTTCTGAGTACAAGTCTTTTACCTCTTTGGTTAGATGCATTCTTAGGTATTTTATTTTTATTAATCTCATTGTCATTGGAATTGTTCACTTAATTTCTCATTCTGAGAGTTTGTTGTGAGTGTATAGAATTATGAGAGATTTCTTTTTTTAAAATTTAAATTTATTTAATTGGAGGCTAATTACTTTACAATATTGTATTGGTTTTGCCATACATCAACGTGAATCTGCTATGGGTGTACACGTGTTCCCCATGCTGAACCCCCCTCCCACATCCCTCCCTGTACCATCCCTCTGGGTCATCCCAGTGCACCAGCCCCAAGCATCCTGTATCCTTCATTGAAACTGGACTGGCGATTCATTTCTTATATGATATTATACATATTTCAATGCCATTCTCCCAAATCATCCCACCCTCTCCCACAGAGTCCAAAAGACTGTTCTATACATCTGTGTCTCTTTTGCTGTACGACAGATTTCTATATGTTAATTTTTTATTCTATAAGTCAGCTGAATTTTCTGATGAGTTCTATTTGTTTTGGGGTGTTGTCTTCAGGATTATGTCATATCATGATATTATCATGTCATATCATGATATTATCATATCATGACATAAAATATCATGTCATCTATGATCAGTGAAAATTTTAATTCTTCCTCTCCAGATTCTTTTTATTACTTTTTCCCATCTAATTACAATGGCTAAAACTTCCTAGACCATATTGGATGAAAATGGTAAGAGTGATTATAGTTTTAGTTAGGTTTAAGCATAACTATCTCCCTTTTCCTTCTTCCCTCTCTGTCTCTCTAAGGCCTCTAGGGAGGATAGAACTACTTCAGGGTCACACTTGACTCAGGGAATTTAGCCGGACCATTGTTTTCTGTCCCAGCCCCCTCAGCCCAATCCTTGGTATATTTCTGTCTATAATCTGTGTATCATCTTTAGCCAGGTGTCCATTCAGATATTTACCTATTTTTAATGGGATTACTTGTGTTAGAATTTTTTGTATTTTTTGAGCCAAATCCCTTATTAGATATGTGTTTGCAAATATTTTTCTCCCAGTTTGTGACTTGGCTTTGATTTTCAAATAGAAATCTTTAATTTTTAGAATGCTTATGGTATGACTTTTCTTTGTGGATTGCCTTTTTTGTTTTGTGTGTTAAAATTCAAAGCTACTGATCTACAAACCCAATCTCATGTCTATTTTCTTCTTTAATTTTGAGTAGTTTTGCATTTAAAGTTTGCCTATAAAAATTTTGAGTGATTTTGGAGTTAAGTTATAAAGTTTATGTGTACATTCATTTCACTGTATATAGTTTCCAATGCTGCTAAGTCGCTTCAGTCGTGTCCGACTCTGTGCGACCCCATAGACGTCAGCCCACCAGGATCCCCCGTCCCTGGTATTCTCCAGTCAAGAATACTGGAGTGGGTTGCCATTTCCTTCTCCGGTGCATGAAAGTGAAAAGTGAAAGGGAAGTCTCTCAGTGGTGTCTGACTCTTCGCGACCCCATGGACGGCAGGCTACCAGGCTCCTCCGTCCATGGGATTCTCCAGGCAAGAGTACTGGAGTGGGGTGCCAGGAGAAGCCAATGTCGCACAGAGTCGGACACGACTGAAGCGACTTAGCAGCAGCAGTTTCCAATGAATTGTTCCTTGGAAATGAATTATTCCTTTTCGGAGAAGTTATAGGGTGTTTCCATTTCAGTTTGAATTTCAACAGCTGAATAAGTTCAGCAGGTTGGCCAGCAGAGAACTGTGAGCAAAACGCGGTCTACAATCCCTGTACCAACCACAGGGGGCGCTGAGCCCACTTCTCTGACCCGCCCGCGCATGCACCTTCCTCTGTGAAATTGGCTCTGTGCGCAGCTGGAAGTAGGCTGCTGTCTATGGGGTAGCGCGGAGTAG
The DNA here is from genome assembly GCA_006410875.1 of Neotragus pygmaeus. Lineage (NCBI taxonomy): Eukaryota > Metazoa > Chordata > Mammalia > Artiodactyla > Bovidae > Neotragus > Neotragus pygmaeus. The sequence goes on from SJYV01036651.1 coordinate 4,251, forward strand.
GACACGACTGAAGCGACTTAGCAGCAGCAGCAGCTGAAAGGATGTGTCTCCTCAGGCACCACCAGGGCTTGAACTTTGGGAAGTGCCGGGCAAGTGACCATGCAACAGGAGTTCAGTCTCTGTAGGGCTCGCCGATATTTGGCCTTTAGGACAACCTGAAGTTGCGTCTGTGCTGACAGGTCCTGGGTTTCCTCAGGATCCGCCTGTGGAAGCACCATTGGGAGTAAAAGGTGAGAAGTGAGTAGAAGCTTCCTGTGTATGACTGTGGTAATGGGTGGGGGACGGTCCATCTTCCGCTGATGCCGCAGGGGCTTGTTGTGGAAAACTGGTTTTTTAGTCAATTTTTAATGCAAAGTAGACGGTGTCTGATGTAGTTCTTTGATGTGTGGTGTCCAGTTTTCAAGCAGTGGTTATTGTGAAGACTGTCCTTCCCCCTTGGTGTGTTCTTGGCTACTTTCTCCTAAGTTAAGTGACCACATCCACATGGGTTTAATTCTGGGATCTCTGTTGTCCTCCTCTGGCCCTTGAGCCTGCTTTTGTGTCAGTTCCACATTTTGGATACTGTAGCTGTGAGATGCCTCCAGCAGGTTCTCCTTTCTGAGGATCACTTTGGCTATATGGGGTCCTTTGTGGTTCCACAAATATTAAGATAATTTGCTCTATTTCTATAAAAAATACCATTGGAATTTTGGTATGGATTGCGTTTTACTATATACTTTGAGTAGGATGGATATTTTAATAGTATAGTAATTCTTTCATTCTATAAGTGTGGGATATATTTCCATTTATTTGTATCTTCCTCAATTGCTTCATAAGTGTGTTTAAGTTTTGTGTGTGCAGGTCTTTCAAGTCCTCGGTTAAAGTTATTTCTAGATATTTTGTTCTTTTTGGTATAATTGTAAATTGGATTGCTTTCTTTCTCTTTCTGATAGCTTTTTATTGTTTAGAAATGTAATTGATTTTTGTATATTGATTTTGGAACTTCACCGAATTCATTTATTAGTCCTATTAGTTTTTTTGTGGAATGCTGTAGAAAATTGGAGTCAAAAAAGCCCATTTCTTCTGTTACATCCAGGTCACCCACAACACTGATGACATAGTGGCTCCTAATATCTTCCCAGGGTGCCTCTCAATTACAGGTGGATTCCTATATGAGCAGTTAGGTTCATGACTTTGTATGAACTGCATCTGAGTAAGGCTTGTTCTCTATAAGGAAGTGTAATGTTTTTCTCTTTCAAGCATAGAAAAAAATTACAATAGCAGTGCAAAGTACTGTTTATCTCTTAGATTCTCCAGCCATCTTTACTTTAACTCATTTGCCACTCACATGACATATTCTAGTGTGTTTTCTTCACAACAGGGACACTCTCCTAGGGAACCAGCATGCAACTTCCAAATGAGGTTGTTAGTGTGGTTTCCACATTATAATCCACTCCACAGGCTCACTTCCACTTTTGTCAGCTGGCCCCTACTCTAAGGACATGTCTTTTCCCATTCTGATCTACTTTTCTTTTTTGGGAACCATTAGTTATACTTTCGGAGAAGATGATGGCACCCCACTCCAGTGCTCTTGCCTGGAAAATCCCATGGACAGGGGAGCCTGGTAGGCTGCGGTCCATGGGGTCACGAAGAGTCGGACACGACTGAGTGACTTCCCTTTCACTTTTCAGTTTCTTGCATTGGAGAAGGAAATGGCGACCCACTCCAGTATTCTTGCCTGGAGCCTCCCAGGGATGGGGGGAACCTGGTTGGCTGCCGTCTATGGGGTCACACAGAGTCGGACACGACTGAAGTGACTTAGCAGCAGCAGTTATACTTTCCCTCAGTTTCATAACCTTGATGGATTTAAAGCTCACTAGATGAATATGATCTGGCTGCCCTTTTCTGTATGGCTTCTTTCCCTTTAGGATGTTTTCAATGTTCATCCATGTGTTTGTGCCAGCATTTTATTCAATTTTTTCATTGTACTTAAATATAGAAACATTTACCATTCAAGCCATTGTAAGTGTACAGTTCTATGGCATTAACTGCATTCACATTGTTGAACAAATATCCTCACCATCCGTGTTCAGAAATTGTCAGTTTTCACTAGTGAAACTCTGCAGCCTTTAAACTCAAATTCCCCTCATCCCCTGGCAACCACATTCTCCTTTCTTTCTTTGAATTTGACTTCTCTGGATACTTCATATAATTGGAATCATATAATTTTTGACCTTTGGAACTAGAGTTATTTCATGTATCATAAAGTCACTCAGTTGTGTCCGACTCTTTGCCACCCCTAGACTGTAGCCTATAGGGCTCCTCAATCCAAGGAATGTTCCAGGCAAGAATAATGGAGTGGGTTGCCATTTCCTTCTCCAGGGGATCTTCCCAACCCAGGAAACGAACCCAGTTCTCCCACACTGCAGGCAGATGCTTTACCCCTCTCAGCCACCAGGGAAGATCATGTATCATATTGATTTTAAGGTTGATATACGTTGTATTAATAGTATGTGTTGGCATCCTTAGTTTTTAAGACTGAATTATATTGTGTATATGCCACCTTTAGTTTATCTGTTCATTCATTGATGAACACTTGGTTTGTTTCTATCTTCTGTTTTTATAGTTAATGCTACTATGAATATGAGTGTACCCATATCTTTTCCTGTCCTGCTTTCAATCTTTTGATTATATACCCTCATATGAAATTGGTGGTGTGTGTGTGTGCACGTGCTAAGTCACTTTAGTCATGTCCAACTCTTTGTGACGCTATGGACTATAGCCTGCCAGACTTCTCGGTCCATGGGATTCTCCAGGCAAGACTACTGGAGTGGGTTGCCATGTGCTAAGCCAGAGAATCTTCCTGAACCAGGGGTCGAACCTGCGTCTCTCTCTTATATCTCCTGCATTGGCAAGCGGGTTCTTTACCACTAGAACCACCTGGGAACTTGGTATGTTTCTATCTTTTGCTCTTGTGGTTAATGCCGCTATGACTATGAGTGTACCCATATCTTTTCCTGTCCCTGCTTTCAATCTTTTGATTATATACCCTGATGTGAAATTGGTGGATCATCCATTAATTTTGTTTAAAGTTTTGAAGAACTGCCATGTATTTTCCACAGAGGCAAAACCATTTTGCTTTATTCCTTCTATGGTAAATAAAATGGCTGTTTATGGATCTACCCCATTTTGTTTATCCATTTATCCATTGATGGACGTCTGCATTGTTTCTACCTGTTAGCTATTGTGAACAGTGTTACTATCAATATATATGTACATCTGTTATTAATTCTTTGGAGTTTATATCTAGGAGTGGAGTTGTTGAATCCTATGCTAATCATATATTGTAAACATAAGTAGCACCCTTTTCCATTTCCACAATTAAAGTTTAAAGGTTCCAATTTTTCTGCATTTTTGTCAACTTTTGTTATTTTAAGATTTCTTGGTTTTGTATTTTAGAATACGTGAAGAAGTTGTTGCATTGAGGTTTTAATTTGTATCTCCATCATGACTAATGATGTTTGACGTGTTTTCATCTGCTTGTTGACCATTTGTATGTCTTGTGTGGAGAACAATCTGTCGAAGTCATTTATCCATTTTTAAGCTTGGGTTGTTTGTCTCTATGTTGTTGGTCAAGTTTTGGGGATAAAAATTCATCAGATATACAATGTGCAGATGTTTTCTTACATTCTCTGGCCTATATTTTCACTTTATGAATTGTAACTGTTGATGCACAAAGGTTTTTAACTTCTAGGAAATCCAATTTATTTTTTTTCTTTCATTGCTTGTGGTTTTCTTTCAGATCTAAGAAACCAGCACTAAACCCAGATTGCNAATTCATCAGATATACAATGTGCAGATGTTTTCTTACATTCTCTGGCCTATATTTTCACTTTATGAATTGTAACTGTTGATGCACAAAGGTTTTTAACTTCTAGGAAATCCAATTTATTTTTTTTCTTTCATTGCTTGTGGTTTTCTTTCAGATCTAAGAAACCAGCACTAAACCCAGATTGCAAAGGTTTATCCCCATGTTTCACTGGAACATTTCTACATCCATTCCTCGGTATCTATGGAGGGTTGGTTCAAGGACAGTGAGCATACCAAAATCCATGTATGCTCAAGTCTCTTATAATACAAATGGTATAGTGTTTGCATGTAACCTAAGCACATCTTCCTGTATGCTTTGAATCATCTCTAGGTTACTTATAATAATAAGGTGTAAATGCTATATAATGTTGTAATACAAAGTAAATGTTATATATCAATAAAAATTTGCTGGCACATGGAAAATTCAACTTTTGCCTTTACAGACTTCTGATTTCCTCTTTCTAATATTTTCAGTACAGAGTTGGTTGAATCCAATGATATGGAACCTGTGGATACAGGGTTTTGACTGTAGTTGTACTTCTTACATTTAAGGCTTTTGTGTATTTTGAGTTACTTTTTGTATATGGAAGGAGGAAATGGTCCAATTTCATTCCTCTGCACATGGGTAGCCAATTGCCTAGCACTGTTGAAAACAACATTTCCCCCCAGTTTAATGTTGTTGATCATTGTCTAAAATCAGTTTACCATAGATGGGTGGGTTTATTTCTGAAAACTTCCTTCAATTTCATTTTCTATATGTATATCTGTATGCCAGTCTCTTAGGTGTTTTATTCACTGTTGCTTTGCACTAAGACGTGGAAGTGGAAAGTGTGAGCATCCAACTTTGATTTTCTTTTTTAAGATTGTCTACTTCTGGGATAATTTCTTTTTTCAGTGTCAAGCACACCTCTGGCCTCATTGCCCAAGACCTGACATCAGCCATGGGACTTGAACTGATTGTACTGAGTAAGAGGCTCTTAGAATTTGTCATTACCACCAAATCTACCAATAGTCCCATAAAGTTCACTGGTAGATGATCTGAGCTGTTTGGGGATCTTGAAATCTAATACTCTGTATTTCCAGAGTAATTCATTTGATTAAGTTGAGAATTCCTCTGGAGAGGCCCCAGAGAAGTGAAAGGAGTCCTTATCAAGGGAAGATATTACTGTATTGGATTTCTCACATAAAAGGCAATAGGCATAAGCCTCTATTTTAGAGAAGGACCAGATAAGAGGGATGCTCATTACTTTTCTGGGTAACACTTAGCTCTCTCATTTCTCTTCCATAACTCCTGCCAGAGTTCCTGGGTGATGACCTTACTGATGACATTATGGGTGTCAAGAAGGTTCTGGATAAAGTAGGAATTAATGCCTGGTGAGTCCCTGATCTGTTTCCTCCTTTACCCTCTGTCCTTTTTCTCAGAACTTTAATCCCAGCACCATATCCCTTTCTCTCTATTTCCTGGTCTTTTAAGATAGAATGGAGTCCTCAAAACAAAACTTATTAAGCAGACTCAGGTTTCCACTTTTCAAGTCTCACTCCACTTCTGTTTAATAATTTTCCTAACAAGATTTCCCTAACAGAGGGCTGAGATCCAGGGTTTCTTTCAGCAAGTCTTTCACATTTAATTCGACTTGTTTAGACCTAAACCCTAAGGCAAGTTCTTTGTACCACGGCCCTACGATTTTCTTGGAGTTAAAAAAAAAATGGCAGTGGCACAGTGTTCCTTGCCACGTGGCCAGAAAAATCTTTTTGATTTTAATTTTCACCCATACTCTTCCACCTTAGCCTTCTAGGAGACAAAAGTAGATGAAAGTTGAGCTAAGATTCTGTCAGTCAACTTGCCTTGTCCTCTTCTACTTGATCAGGTTGGCCTATGATGTACTCTGTTCTGAGAAGCTGGATCAGTCGCTCTGTGAGAAGTTGGGAATACCTTCTGCCTTTGCTGCTTCTGCCCTCGTTCTGTTCCTGGAATTCCTCTTCCCTGTGGCTACCTTGTTTTGCTTCTTTGTACCCCCTTGAAGCTAACTCGTCTCTGAGCCCTGGGCCCTGTAGTGACACCATTGGACATTAGGACTGATCTCCAAGGATGTGTGACTGATGCTTTGAACTTTTGACCCTTTTTCAGTGACCCTGAAAACTACTTGGCATTGCCTTTCTTTGGTACTGGAATAAAAACTGACCTTTTCCAGTCCTGTGGCCACTGCTGAGTTTTCCAAATTTGCTGACATATCGAGCGAAACACTTTAACACAATCATC
>SJYV01036656.1:0-16119 GCA_006410875.1 Neotragus pygmaeus
TTTTTTTTTTTTTTTTTTAATTATCTACCAGTTTTTAGATATAGGATTACCACCAAATGTACTCTTACCTTAAAAAAAAAATTACAGATGTGGAAGCTAACCTTTGAAGACACATTTATGAAGAGAATGAAACGTTAGCTACTGAAAGAGAGTTGGTGCCTGGTGTGCTTATTTCCAAGCGGAGAGAGAACTTCATTTTTGCAACAATAAAATAGCAATCCACCCTTCCCAACAGTATTAGGACACTTCCCTTTGCGCTCCCGCCTCCTCTTCTTGTTTAGGTAAGGATTTAACATACACAGGAAAGGGGAACTGTGCACCAGATCCTAGGCAACTGGGTGGGTCAGCTAAGATTACAGCTTGGTATTTGCGCGCGCGTGCACACACACACACACACACACACACACACACACATACAATTTCAGGAGTTCCGCATTTGTATTTTCTTGGGCACAAAGCTGCCCTTCCAGAGGGACCTGGCCTAGCCACTCATCCATTTTCAGAGATGCAGTGAGCAGGCCAACTGCTTCTCTAGGCGGAGGATGGGAATTTATCTCACCTGTGTCGGAGATGTCCACAATCTGATAAGACAAGAATACCAGGAGAGGCTGTCAAGGATCTAGCAAGTCCTAAATCAGCAGAAAAGACAAGAACATCAATGTTAGAGAACCACATTCCAAGGAAACAATGGGAGTGAATTTAATAAGGGTGTTTTCCAACTAGCATCCTCTAAGGGCCCTTTTTCTCTTCTTGGTTTTGAGTCTATCTCCCTAAGAACCTAATTTCTTAAGGAGCAGAATTATAAATTGTAATAAATTACTCGACGAGGGAAATGCCTCCTGCACCCCTGTCCACTGGCAGCAGAGAGACACACACTGCCTCTGCTTCTAGCTTTGTTTCCAGGTGGCTGAGGGGTCTCGGAACAGCAGTTTTTAACTGGGGTCTGTGACCTCGGATGGTGAAACAAAATTGCATCTTTATTTTCTCGAACTGAAATTCGACCTTTCCTTCCATGACAATCGTGGGCAACACATTAGAATGGTAATAGAAGAGCCTGTGACTTCGTCAACAAGGGACATCACAGATCTTTTCAAATCATGTGTCAATTGTTGCCAGTATGTTGATTCACACGTATCCCTACTTCACCTCGTGATTACATATTAGAGGTGCTGCTAGATCTTGTTATGTACAGGCTACTAAAAAAGCACATCTGTTATCATGTCATGATTTTATTATTTCATAACTGTATTTCAACACAGTTGACTTTCTTTCTAATCCTGTGTATTTTTTTTTAATTTAAAAAATTTTGAAGTTTAAAAATACTGTGCGAAGAGTCAGTAGACTTCACTAGGTTCTCAAAGCAGCCCGTGGCTTTCCACCTCCCATACCTACGAAACCTGTTAAGAACCCTGTAGGAGATTCTCAGTACAATGCCCCTCGCTTGAGGAGATTTCAGTGTTCCCCATTGCCAAAGCACAGCTTCCATGAAGACAGGGGCCTATGAAATTAATCATTGAGTGCATTTCATTGTGCTTTTCACTCGGTTTTAATTACCTCTTTCCCAATAACATACCTTAACAAAAACCTCAAATGCCGTTCAATTGTCAAATATGGAATTACTTGAGCCTCAAATCGCTGGTGAAAACTGCATCAGCTTTCAGCTATTCACGAGCCGACTGTCTGAGCTGTGAATTACCAAGGTCCCCTTTTCTTCCCGGTTTCCTCTTTGGCTGTTTACCATGTGGTTCTTTTACTGTGGGTCACAGGTGCACTGAAAGATAGGCAGGGCATGAGGGGAAGTGACATTCAAATCTGACAATTTTCCTCCCTCACTAAGGAGTCGTTGATGGGCAGAGGTTGAAATCATTGATTAAATTAAGATTTGGGGATTACCTGTGGATTTTAATTACCATGCTATTCACTGTCCCAGTGTGTTCCGGCTCCCCCAACACTGCACTCCTGTAGCTCTAATGAGACGCTTATCAGATGCTATTTTGTATTGTTAGTTATCTTTGCAGTGCATACGCTCTTTGAGTTCACGGATCTGGTGTTATCCTTCTCTTCGGTTGCCTCTGGTGCTTGGCAGACAATAGACCCTCCGTAAATAGGTGTGGCTGAATTGAACAGCTGTCAACTGTGCATATTTAGTGGGTCTTCATGCTTGAAGTTGCCAGTGCTAACATGATTATTTTCTATCTCGGATTTGTTTATGCAACATCTATTCCACAAATACTAAACACTATGTGCCAGGTATCATGCTAGACATTAGAGACAAAGGTGAATATAACTATTTCTCCCAAGGAGTCTAAAGCAAGACAGCCCTCAGACCAATACATATGGCAATGGGGTATAATGAGAGCAAAGATTGGGGTGTGAATCAAATATGTTGGTGAAACCAGAGAAGGTCAATTCTGGCAAACAAAAGTCAGAAGATGCTAAAAGGGAGAACCCAAAGGATGAGTAGGACTTTAGCCAATAGGAATAGGGAATGAGAAACCATAAATCCATTAGTATTGCAGCAGCATTCTTACCTACCCAACACCCATCTCCTTTCCTTCCCTCCTAACAGCACCTTAGTTTCCAATCTGGGATGTGCTCAAGGAAGGTAAGCTCCTTCCGCAGACCCACCAAGTTCATGAGCCCATCAGGCGCCAAGTGTGGTCATTCCTTTTCTCTTTGCCAGTGATTGGTCCAGGGTGAGCACATAACCACCTTTCTGGGCAATGAGATAGAAGGGGAAGTCAGCCCAGGACCTTGCATTTGGACAGAGAAAGACAGTCTTGCTAGGAGAAAACTAGCTTTCTCCTCTTGTCTAGAAAACTGTTATGATGTTTGCAACTGTGGCAGCTATCTTGTGACAGCAGAAAGCTAATGGGAGCCCGGGGGGCTCTTTGATAGTAACACTGAATAGCAACCAATCCTGGCAACTGGACTCCTTGTGTAGGGGAAAAAAATTAACCCCTACTTGTCCGTGCTACAAGTATTTAGACTTCTCTTCCCCCTTATAACTAAGCACTTCATAACTCGTATGCATAACTTCTGTAAACCATTTTTTTGCACAGATTTCTCCAGTGATTACCAATGTGATCCCATGTAATCTTTTCCCCCTTATAACTAAGCACTTCATAACTTGTATGCATAACTTCTGTAGACCATTTTTTTGCACAGATTTCTCCAGTGATTACCAATGTGATCTCATGGCTAACACCGCTGAGTTTTCCTGGCTGACATCCTCAACCTGTATAACTCTAGATTCAACTCCTTTCTTCTTCAGTCTCTCCAATCACTTTTGGGAGCCTCCAGGAGAACATCTTTGATTGTGGCTTCCTCCTTACTACTCTGCATCTCCCCTGATGCTTAAACAGTATTCTCTGCAAAGCTGGCAAGAAAGTCTGACTCTCTGCCTCTGTTTCACTCTATCACTAGATCCCAGGATGGTGTGAATGCCTTGAATATACTTTGGTCAAAGTATACCTTCTACCTCCTGTCTACCTCTGCTCTCTACAAGGAATTGTCTGAGAAAGAGGAAGCATACTGTTCTCATCTGCTTTTCTTAGGGTCTTTCCGCAGAAGCCTAGCCTCAACCTCCACCTTTAGGCAGAACCAAACCAAACAAAAGTCCCCAGGCATATCAACCAGTGCCCACAGATGTCCGTGAGTTCAGGTTTACTAGCCCTGCACACCTGCTCTCCAGTTAGCTCGGCCCAGGACATAGTTGCATGTGCACACGAAGGCATGGGAACAGACCTGCAAAGACAGGCAGTCAGGGACCTTTTATGGCTTCCCAGGTGGCGAGGTTGGTAAAGAACCCGCCTGCCAGTGCAGGAGACATAAGAGACTGGGTTCGATCCCTGGGTCGGGAAGATCCCTGGAGTAGGAAATGGCAACCCACTCCAGTATTCTTGCCTGGGAAATCCCATGGACAGAGGAGCCTAGCGGCTACAGTCCATGGGGTCATAAAGAGTCAGACACAACTGAAGTGACTTAGCACACAAGAAGTGTAAGCAGTAATTTCTAAGCCAGAGCTTCCCCAGAATTATGGCATATGGTACACTGAGATACTTCCCTGCCCTCTTAGTCCTTGGGACTACTGGGCAGAGCCTGGCAGCCGGAGCCCTTAGCCTGATCACCTCCAGCAGCAAGAAGCCTCGTGTGGCTCTAGGAAGGTGGATCCAAGCAGGGTGGAATCTCATGAGACCATGACATAAAAAGATTGGGAAACAATGAGGAGGCTTTGAGGGATTTTTCAACAGTAAGAAACCTCATCAATTTTCCATCTTGGAAGGGAATGAGAAGGCAGTGCAAAAGTTGGATGGGAGGGGTAGACAATGAGCCTGAGGCCAGGAATACCAGCCTCACCTACAGTGGCCCAGATGTGAAGCCATGAGGGGCCGCGCTAAGGAATAAGAAAACAGAAGGGATCTGGGATAAGAGGAATCTTGAGGAGATAAAAATCAATGAATGGACATGGTCTTGCTAGCTGATGAGATACACAAACGGAAGAATCCAGGATGACTTACAGCTTTTGGCTTGAGAACCTGAGTGGACAGTGGCATCATCCATTGAAACTGGGAATATGTGGGAAAGAGGTGGAAGAATGTTGGTTTGAGATGCATGTGGAATGTCCAAGGGAGATGGCCAGGAGGCATTTAGACGCACAGATCTCATGCTCAAGAGGTCACTCTCATCTAGAAACTTGGTCTTCAGCAGATAATACTGGTGAGACTGACCAGGAAGAACAGAGCTGGGATAAGAGAGGGCCAGACACAGAGCAAGAGAGAGAAACTCAACCCAAGCCAGCTCAAGTCAGAGGACCAAGACTGAGAACTCAATCCCAGTGGGCTTCATTCAGAGAGAGAGAGAGAGTGTGTGTATCTGTCTTATGCCTGCTTCTCTTTGAATATTTGCCCCATTGCCTCCAATTTCAGACTGGACTTTTCTGCTAGGTGGAGAATGAAGTCACTGGTAGCTCCAGGATAGCCATCCCAGTAACACTCTTTTCCCCCCACCACACTGTAACAAGAAAGAAAGTGAAGTCGCTTAGTCGTGTCCAACTCTTTGCAACCCCATGGACTGTAGCCTACCAGGCTCCTCCATCCATGGGATTTTCCAAGGCAAGAGTACTGGAGTGGGTGCCATTTCCTAACAGTCTCTAGAAATAACTCTGAGTGGCTTTGCTTGGGTCATATGACCTATCCTTAGACCAAACGCTGTTGCCAGCACTTGGATTGGCCAGACCTAGGTCACGTGTCATGAGTTCACATTGTCATCTGGTTGGGGGTGGGACATAGCGACAGGTTCTATTTCCAGAAGAACAGTGACGGTAAAGCTTTCAGGGCAGATAAATATGGTTACCATGGTTCCCCACCCATCATTTAAAAAGGTAGATAGAAAGTGGGGACCTGTAAAGCAGACAAAAAGTTGGCATGTCAGAGTAGATTATCAGCTTTTCAGAGGCTGAGAAATGTATCATTCAGATCTGTTTCCTCCTTCCCTCTGACATGTAGTGCTATGCCTACAATCAACAAGTGTGGATGGAATGAACTCATAAACGTTCCACATGGCAAGTGGTGGGTATTTTTCAAAAAACATGACCAAAACTGACACCCAGAAAATCTTATTTGGACAATATACACAAGCACTTTTTAAAAGTAGTTGTCCACCACTGACATAGTTATTAACATTAATAGATTCTCTGAAAAGAGCCAGTCGTTTTCATGATTTGGATTAAGGCATCATATCAGTTTGGACCTAAACAGTTACAGTGAGAATTTGATTGGGGGATTGTCATGGAAATCGGGTAGTGTTGTTTTAAAGAATGTTCAGTTTATTGCTTGGTTCTAAGGCTGACTGTAATTTCATGCTGCATTTGCAAGCCAGCAGGCAGATACCTTAGTTACTATGGACACTGGATAGAGAGAGCAGTGCTAGTCCAAATCTCCATTAATTGGTGACATACTTCCACCTTCAGGGGAACAGATGCTAGGAAGGAATGAAAGAAAGCTTGTAAACCACAGCACCTGGCAACTCCCCTTAGGTAGTATCTATTTTTTCTTATCAAGTACCTTTTACATCCACTAGGGGGAATCCTAGCGTGTATCAAAACTTGGCTCTTTCTAAGCATAATGGAATGATATACCCTTGAAAACTTGTCTGTTGACGGGTGTGTCCTCTCTCCTTGTAAGGGTCCAGATATCTGGCATATTATCACATTTTTCAAACAAATTAGAGAATATCATTCAAGATACGTTAGAGTGGCGATTATTTAAACTCTCACTGGATTTAGAAGGGGTCCACTGAGCATTTTAGATAAAGTTTTTATTATAAACAGAAGTTTCCACCATGAAAAGGAGAGTTTATATTTGTTAGAATATTTGGCTATTAAAAAACAGAAAATGGTGAATCTGTACACTTTCAATTTTAAAGAGCTTAATTTTAAATACCTGTGTGATTTCAATTTTTAAATTTAAATACTAATGTGATCTTAATGTTCACTGGAATTCTTAAAGTATTATTGGCACTCCATTGATAATTATTATAAGCTTGTCCAACATAATTACAGTATAAGACTCTTCTCTTTTCAACACAAAGCCATTGTCAAAGTTTCAAAGATGCTATAAATTAACAAATAATCTGAATGCTGTACTCATACTTGAATTAAGTGAGTGCGTCTCCATATTGTCAATAATATATATTTTTGTGGTTGGCTATCACTCTTCTCTATTCTGTTCTCTGTCTTTACAGAGATAATGAATTCACAAATTGGTAAATATGCATTATACGTACGCTAAGTTGTCATTGTAACTAGGGCTGTGGGTATCCCAAAGAATGACGCCCTGTCCCTAGCATCTTCAGTGTTTAGAATGCAGTTCAGCCAGTGTTTGTTGATCACTGAGTCTGGGCAAGGCTTAAGAAGCTGCACAGGGAAGGAACCATCAATCTAGCTCACTGCCCCAACTCTCAACACATGCTTAGCACATGGTAGGTTCTCAGAAAGTATTTGTTAGAGGAATGAGCAGGTAAGTGAACAAAAAGTGTGAGGGAATAAAGGGAATTATGGTGATAAACTGAATAAGACACCATCCTTGACCTCAAGGAATCCACAATTGAACAGAAGAACTGTATACGTGACTAACGTATAATGAATAATGTAGACTGTAAGATTTAAATGCTTTCATAGACTGGCAGATAAAGTGTTGTTCAAGTTCAGAAAAGGGGATTCACAACCAAATGGAGAAATCAGTTAAACACATTCAATAGGCAAGTTTAAGTACACTGCTAGAAGGGAGTCTGGCAAGGAAGCGATACTCATTCCTATGTTAGAATAAGTGAGTGAACATATGTACACCAGGCCCTGTGCCCATTCCCAGGGACATGAAGATGAATCAGAACTTGATTTCTTTGTTACTTTTAAACAATTTTTAAAGTTCATAGTCTAGTAGAGAGTTTCTAGTATACCTTCAAGAAAGACTTCCAGAAGAAAGTGGCTTTAAATTGGGTCTTGAAGGATGCATAAGAGTTTGCCATGCAGAGAAGAGAGAAAGGATGTTTTAGTTTTCCTTTTAAATATGTATTTATTTCTTTGGCTGTGCTAGGTCTTCATTGTAGCATGTGGGATCTAGTTCCTTGACCAGGGCTTGAACCTGGGTCCCCTGCATTGGGAGTGTGGAGTCTTAGCCACTGGATCACCAAAGAAGTCCCAGGGAAAGTATGTTTTAGATGAGAAGTACAGTATATGCAAGGGGATGGAGGCATGGAAAGGTCTGCCTTGTTGAAAGAATATCCCTTTGCTAAAAATGGATGATGGTACCAAGTATATCACTAGCTCTTAGCACAAAGCCCTGTAGAGGGAAGTTCCTTAGTAAATACTAGTTGGTTTTGACAATAATGATGGTTAGAGCCAGCGGATGACCTAAGTCTTAAGTTCTGGTCAAATTTAAGTAAGTGTGCTCAGTACTGGGCATATGCCCAGGAAACATTAGTTAGAATTCTCCTCTAGGGATGAGATTTAAAATGAGTATTATGGGCTGAATTGTGTCCCAACACACCCCAAAATTCATCTGTTGAAGTCCTGATCCCCCAATATCTTACAATATGACTGTATTTGGATGCGGAGTCTTTAAAGAAGTAAAAGGAGGGCTTCAGGGTGGACTGGCATCCTTATAAGTAAAATCTGGACATAGTTGGATACAGAGAGAAGACTAGGTGAAGACATAGCGAAGAGACGGCCAGCTACAAGGAGAGAGGCCTCAGGAACCCAACTCCACCACGCCTTGATCTTGGTCTTGCAGGCACCAGAACTATAGTGAAATAAATAGACTTCTGTTGTTTAAGCCACCCAGTCAGTGATACTTTGTTATGACAGCCCTAGCAGACTTATAATGGGATAGCAAAGCATTAAAACCCTGGTACTAGTGAAAGAGATGGGAATACCAGACCACCTGACCTGCCTCTTGAGAAGCCTATATGCAGGTCAGGAAGCAGCAGTTAGAACTGGACATGGAACAACAGACTGGTTCCAAATAGGAAAAGGAGTACGTCAAGGCTGTATATTGTCACCCTGCTTATTTAACTTCTATGCAGANGGCCTGGCGTGCTGCGATTCATGGGGTCGCAAAGTCAGACACGACTGAGCGACTGAACTGAACTGAACTTGTAATGGTAGTGATGATGATGGTGTCATTTAGTATGCTTGAAAATTCCCATAAGGTTAGATGCTACTATTTCCCGGCTACAGTGAGGATGCTGAGGCTCAGAGAACCCAAGGCTACATAGTTTTGGGGTGATGGCACTAGATTTGGAACTTAGGCCTAACTAAGGCTACCACTAGCCTTGTAAAGTCTTTGTAAAGAGAAGGAGCATCTCTTCCTTGAGGGTGAGCAGCAGGCGGGCTGGGTTTCAGTTCCTCTTGCCCCCCGTTGGCCAGATGCCTTGGTGCAGGGCTCACCTTTCACAGTGACGCATTCTGCAGCCCAAACACTTAATCATTATGCCAGGCTTCCCAAGGGGCTGGGGTGGCTGGAGGTAATACCACCAAGCAAGGATGAGGGCACATAAAAGGGATTCTGAGAGCCTGGACTGCAAACCTCACCTGCTCCACAGTTGGGCATTCGAGAACCCAGGTCCATGAGCGCTGGGTCCCAGTGGGTGGGCTTCCAGTGGTCCTACAGCCGCAAGGGGGCCTCGATTCAGCCCAGTTCTGCTAAGTGGCTTCAAACAGCTCCATCTCCAGTCCTCATTAACCAAGAAATCTAGTTTGCTGGGATCACACACCTATCCTGTCGCCAGGACCCCTACCCCCCNTTTGACGATGAATGTCAGCGCGCCTCTCCTCACAATTAAAGCTCCTGAATGTTCCAAATTGCAGCTTTCATGGTGGGGGAAAAAAAGGCCTCTGACAGCGTAAATATTTAATCACCATTAAGAATGTCCAACAAAGGAGGGGAGTCTGGTTTCAAATTGGCTGGTTCAGACGATGAAAGCAGAGAAGTCACAGCAGAGTAAAAATAAAGTTCCCTCTAAAGAACTCATGGTTTTAGAACTCAAGATGGTTTCTATTTCTACTCCATGGAACGCTGTGCGTGTCACCTGTCCTTGAGCCATGAAGGAACCCAGAATGCCTGATTTATCTCTAAACATTAGTGGGGGTGGGGTGGGGTGAAGTCTGGAGACAAGAGAGGATAGCAGTCTCTTCATAAGCCTGTTCTGGGGAATCATGAATAAAAACAGAATTTCTAGACTGTATTGAAGGGACTGCTAAAGTTCAGACTTAAGGAAAAATGTCTAAAAAGGAAAAAGCAGAGTGTTCAGTTTTGTGTCTTATTTGAAAATAGACTTCAAACATTCAGCAGTGTTTTAGATATCAGAACCACCCCTGCTCCCCACCACCTTTTGAACCCTTAGCCCCCAGTAGATCTTGGTTTACTTTTAAGGTAAAGCTTTTAGTTTTATGATTTAGCTGGAAAAAATATATATAATCTTACTCAGTCAGGTTTCCATTTGTCTCTATCACCAGGCTGAACTAGTGTAGGAAAGCCTGTTGCAAAGGGGAGAAAGAAATGGAGATTTTCCAAAATCCAGATTGAGGGGAGCCAAACATTTGGAGAGAAAGACTAGGAGTTTCTCTGTGCCTAGCAGTGTCCCATGCTCCCATCAGTGGGCAAACAGAAGGTACAGGTTTAAGTAGCATTCTCGTTCCCTTCTCCATCCATGCTTGGAGGGGGGCTGGTACATCAGTTATGGTTCTGACAGATAAGAAGTGACACAGGCAATGGGTTTGTTAGTGAAGGAACTGTGGCAGAGGTGTGGACGAGATGAAGGGAGGCCAGCCAGGGCCAGCAACAGAGGGAGATGCTGATTCCTGCAGACCTGAAGAGCAGGGGAGGCTGGTGATCACCCATACGAGGCTGTGACCACAGATGTAGTTGTAAAACAGGGCTCACCATAGCTTCTGTGGCCTTGGAGAGGGACAAGGCCAGTGCACAGGTCACTGGAAGCATAAATATCCGGACATCACCCCTGGGTCTCCTGATGGGGGCTCAGATTGGCTGGACCTAACTGGAAACCAAAAAGCGAGGAGGACGTCCAAAAACGTCAAACTTGCGGGTGTACAGCAGGATGGAGCAGAGTGGGACTGTGCTCTGTAGAGATCAGAGGAAACTACCCAGCACAAATGGGGAAGGAAAAACAAATAGGGTTAGAGAAGGGGCAGAATGGCGAGGTAAGTGCTCCTTCCATCGGATTTGCCCTTGGGACTCTGCATGATGCTGTCTGCACATGCAATGCCTTCCCCACCATGCGTGACGAGTGAGGCTGCCCTCACCATAGCGACCACCTGTTGAGCTTCCTGTTGTCAACAACCCAAGTTCAGAGCTGACGCCAGTTGCTTCTCATCCACCTTGGTGGACATATTTTCTAGGGAGTGGCAAGGCCTAAAAATGAGAAGGTGTGCCAACTTGGTGGCAAGCAGCAGACCGCTCACCGCCCAGTCCAGCAACTTCATTGTCAGCTCAGAGCATCTCCCCGTCAGAATCTCAAGGAAACGGAAGTATGAGTGACTGTGACGTTATCTGCGTGTTTATCTTATCTTCGGCTATTCGTTTCAAGAATTTGAGTTATTAATATGAGGCCTGGTTTCTGGCAGCTCTTCTCTTTAAATGGGTTTATGCCAGGCTGCCAGTTATCAAAGGATTCAGGGCCTACGATTACACTAACAGGGAGCCTCAGAGCTGTGACGGCAGAACAGAGACACAGGGAAAGACATTGTGTTAAAGAGGGATCGGCATTTTGTGTCTAGTCCGTGATGCCCTTTTGGCTCCACATTTCAAAACAGCAGCAAGGAAAACATGAGCAGGGATAGACCCGGGTTTTGTGCAAAACCAGAGAAAAGTTGGTGACCACGAGACTGCTCACAAGTTACAGAGGTCCGCCAGGTCCGGAGGAGTAATGAATGGATGACTCTGTGCATTGTGCCGGATGAACTCCAGTTGGTCTGGAAAACCACTGTGATGGTTGATGATTTACCGTATTTTGCTTTCAGCTGATAATGGCCTCATGCTCCTAACCACTGATGGTTTTGGTGAATGTTTTGCAGAAAGGGCTGAAGAGAAACGTCATGACACGGAGTGTATTATATGAGAAGGGAGGTACTAGGATGGCAGGGTGATGTCCTAGACACCACAGTCCCTTAAAAACCTGTGACCTTTGACATCCCTTCCATAGGGCAATAACTCATTCATCCCTAGAGCTGAGTGAGGGCCCCCTTTTAGCTTAAAGGAAGCCACTGGGCCTGGAGTAAAGAATTGTTACCTTGCACATTCAGTCCGCTCTCCCCTCTACATTTGTATCTCTGCGTGAATGACCGAGAGGACAATGTGATGTCCAAAAAACAATTGCAGTGTGGGGAGCAAACCATTCGGCTTACTGAAGGAACACCACTGAGCCTTCAACACTTTAACCAAAGGCATGGGCGTCATCACCAAAGTATAAGATGCTCAGCAGTTGTGTGGGGCCATGTTGGGTGGGCAGGGAAGACAAGGCACCTTTGTTGTTCAGTCATTCAGTCATGTCCAATTCTTTACGACCCCAGCAACTGCAGCACACCAGGCTTCCCTGTCCTTCACTATGTCCAAGACTCTGCTCAAACTCACGTCCGCTGAGTCGGTGATGCCATCCTACCCTCTCATCCTCTGTCGCCCCCTTCTTCTCCTGCCCTCAATCTTTCCCAGCATCAGGGTCTTTTCCAACGAGTCTGTTTTTTGCATTAGGCGGTCAGAGTATTGGAGCTTCAGTGTTGGTCCCTCCAATGAATGTTCCCTTACCACATCTTAACTGTGCCTTTGACTGACTTTCCATGTTTATTGAACTGCATTCAACTCGTCTCTCAGCATCAATTCAAACTTATTAAATGGCTCTTCATCTTATCTGCTTTCAACCATCTACTCATCAGCAGACTAGAAAGAAGCCTGGCTCATTTCTTTTTCCTGTCAGTCACAAAGGGGGCTAGAAGCTCTGATAAGGGACTTGATGTGGAAGACCACATAGATTTGAGTAAAGCTGTCTTAAGTCCTAGAAGGACATGACTGTAACTATTCAACCCCCTGAGTGGTGCTTTCCAAATACCACCGAGGGGGTCGTAGCTACATAAGTAAGGTATAAAGAGAACTCATTGGCTGCCAGAACCAATCATCTTGGTGGCTTTTCATCTCTGCTGGGCCAGTCATTCCCAAAGACCACTGTCAGAATTTCCTAAGTCAGAAAGAAAACTGAAGCACCAATGATAGCCATCGTGTGACTGTGACCAGTTGCCTGCCGACCAGTTTTTAACGTCCTGAACCTCGGCAGGAAGCCACAAGATCTACAAAGTCCTGTCCAGCAGAAATGAGTCTGATTGTGGATGGTCTGGTTAACCCAGATTGCCTTTGGTGCCTGGGGGAGTTGATATTTTCTCATTATGAAGACTTTCCCATCTAGTGAATGCTACAAATAAAAACTGCTCGGAATCAGTCTGAACTGCTTGTTTCCGTGGTAGCAGGTCTCTGTCTGGAGGATAAATCTGCACCATCTTCCCTTTTTTGGGTTTCAGCCAGTTGTGTTACAAGGAGTTCTGAATGTGCAATACGTGACACCTGATGGGCTGGGCTCCAAGGAAACCTGGTCACCGGTGGGATTCGCATCCTCGGCCAGACAGTGGTGTCCAAGAGAAAGCGATCAAAAACGTTCAGAATCCACATGCCTAAATATTTATTTTGGTTGTTCATGTTTCCCACCGTTTTCAAATGTGAACTTATGTCCTGAAGGTGGAGCTTTAGCACACAGGAAAATTGGAATGGGCCAAACATGTTTGTACCAAACAGGATAGAATCAGCAAAGAACACATTCATATGCTTCCTAGTCCTGTACATTTTTCATGCCAAAAAATAGGCACAGATTCTGATTTCTTTCACCATAGGAGCCTGCATACAATTAAACGGGAGAGAAAAGAAGCCTGCTCTCCAGAGCAGGGCTTGCGATCCCAGCAGAATGGCAAGAGACTGTAGCCATCAAAGCCACTTATGCGTCTTGCTGGTCGTGGTTTGTAAGATGCTGTTTCTTTTTCAACACGAGGCAGCAATGAATTGAGTAGTGATCAAAATGCCGCACCTCAGAGTATGTTTAATCCAAATAGCTCCCAAGATGGGCTGCTCCTGATTGTACCAACTCTACGGGACTTCAAGAAATTACTTGGCTACCAGTGAAGTAAAACTATCTCCAGAAGGGAATTAAACCGTTGCTTCTCATAACAACATTGCCACAGCCGGCCCATGAAGGCAGTGAAGATCATTGTGTTTCTTCGCCATTCACGGGGAACGCTGTCAAAATATGGGCACACACATCCCCTCCTATGCTGTGAAGGGTTCCATGGGCTACTGCAGATGCTTCCAAGACACCACTGCCAGCAGGGCAAAAATTCTTAAAACATTTCAGGTGGGAAGACAGTGCAGGGAGTGACGCCTGATTATTTTGGAGCAGAGCGTGTCTGATTAGCCTCGTCTAAAGATCTCCTGATTCACCTCGATCTGGTAGCTCTAGGTCTTCACCTTGTTCCTCTTCTCTCCTCACCGGCACCCCAACCGCCGTCACCGCAGCAGAAAGAGCGACCTGACAGCTTGTGGGAAAGCACGTGCTGCCTCCTGACAGGCAAAGATAATGTTATCCAATTTCAAACAGGGAAAGGACAAATGGAAAGATGACCACTTGTGAATTCAAAGTACGAGAGCTACTGCAGGGATGATGTGAACCTTTAACTGCAGGTCCAGACTGGAAACCCCAGTTTCTCTTGTGCTTCTTGCTTCCCCTCACCTTCCTTTGCTTTAGCCTTCCAGATCAATCTCCTCTTGCCCTGTCCCTCAGCACCGGGGAGAAGAACTTGGGGCACTATGGTAGAAGTTTAATACCTGCAACAGCTGCTCCTTCAGAAGGACTGAGCATCTAGATGAAGCCCAGGCACCCCACCCCACCCCCAAACTGATTCCATCTAGAATTGGGAAACTGGGAGGGGAAGGAAGAAAGGGGTTGTGACCAATTACCCTCCCTGGGGCCTCTGGTCTGGAAATGGCCTGGAAAGGGTCACAGATCCTCTCTCATGGGGTGCACCGGCTTCTCGGGGTCCCCCTGCTGCACCTCCGGATCACCTGCCAGATGGTAAGGTGCAGCAGCCTCAGGGCTGGGAGGTATCTGTGCAGTCTCTGAGGTTCCCTTCTGAGAACGCATGAACCTACACACAGGTGTGCAATGATTCAGATAGTCACTGAGCTCCAGAAGTTCTCGGTGGTCTGGGGGGCGGCCCAGCTGGTATTTGCCGCCTTGGTGGGTTGGTGAGACCTCAGAGAGTCCAAAGGAAAGAGGTGCCAAAGGAGGAAACAGACGGAGCGCCTCTAGGGAAATAAGGGTACTTGACTCTGAAGGCTGGGCTGGGAAGTAGGTGGGAACATTTAACTTGGGGAACTTTTCTGTCCCACCTGCTGAGAATGCGCTCCAGGTAGTTCTGTAAAGACCACAGGTGGAACTTGGCTACAGGGGGGCGGTGTAAGCGGCCCTGGAGCTAGAAGAGAATTCGAATCTCACTTCTGCTGTCTGCCAGCAGTAGGACCCCCAGCAAGTTCGGCAACGTCTCCACCCCTCCTAACGAAATGGGGCTGACAATAACAAGTCATTAACAGGGTTGTTATGGGTACTAAATGAGTTTTAATCCACGTAATGAATTTCAAGCGGGACCCGGCACGCAGCACGTCCTCAATAAATGCTAGCCACGATCATTCAGGCTAGATGATGAGCAGAACTTTCTAAGTGCTGGGTTGGAAAGCCGGGGACTCCGTTGCCAAGGGAAATGAGAGAACCTCCTCGAGTATGGGAGCTCCGGCCCCAGGGATTGTCCAGAACCAGAATCTCGGCGCCTGCCTTTCCGCCACCTCACTCCTCTGACCCGGGGAAACCCACCGCCTGTCACAGGGGCGCCTGGGTTCCCTGAGCCTCGGGCTTGTCAGTGTTTCCCTCTCTCGCGCTCCTCCCCAGGGCCTCCCTCCCGCCGCTCCACACCTGTCAACCGCCCTCGCAGCCTCCCAGTGACCCGAGCCCCGGGCCTCGGCTGCAACCCATTGGCGGCCTGGGTCCTAGTTCCCCGAGCCTTGAAGCATCTCTCCGCGCCGCTCTCGTAAACAAAACCCGAGCGTCGGAGCAGCCCCGCGGGCGGACAGGCGCGGGAGCCAGCTTGGAGCGCTGTTAGCGCGCCCCGGGAGCCCCGGGCGAGCTAAGGGGCTATGGTTGCGGCGCGGCGGGCGGCTCAGCTTTGTTATGAATAGATGAAAGAGGCCACCTACACAGTAACCCAAATTACGAGACCTCCCTCCTCCCTATCTCACCGAATCAAGAGGGGAGGGGAGATGGGCGTGGAGGGAGGGCGGGCGGACAGGAGGCGGAGGGAGGAGGAGGAAGAGGATGAGGAAGGGGGCCAGTTGCATCCCACTTTCACAATGGGAAAGTGAAACGCTCAAGCGCACCCAACCTCTCCAGCCCTCCCCGCCTGCCTCGCTCCCCTCCGCCCGTCCCCTCCCTTCCCCTCCGCGCCTCCCCTCGAGCGCC
>SJYV01036656.1:18322-80639 GCA_006410875.1 Neotragus pygmaeus
CCACCTACGTGCTGCCCGAGTCCGAGACGGCGAGCCGCTGCAACCCCGCCGCGTCCGACCGCGAAACGGCCATCGCGCTCAAGGACACCGGGAGGCGCAGCCTGGCCACGAAGGAGACGGGACGCCTCAAGCTGCGCGACGGCGGGGGTAGCCTGCACTTTGTGGACGCCTTTCTCTGGAACGGCAGCGTCTACTTCCCCTACTACCCCTACAACTACTCGAGAGGCGCCGCCACCGGCTGGCCCAGCATGGCGCGCATCGCCAAGAGCTCCGAGATGCTTCTGTTCCAGGGCCAGGCGGCCCTCCACTGCGGCCGCGGCCACCCAGACGGCCGCCGCCTGCTGCTCTCCTCCAGCTTGGTGGAGGCGCTGGACATCTGGGCGGGCGTGTTCAGCGCAGCCACCGGAGAGGACCAGGAGAAGCGGTCGCCCACCACCACCGCACTCTGCCTCTTCAGGATGAGTGAGATCCAGGCGCGCACCAAGATCTGCCGCTGGGACTTCGAGATCGATAATAACGAGAACAACTGCGTAAGTCCTGCCCCTTCCTGGGTAGGGGAGCGCTCCCTTTGCGGAGCCGCGGGCGAGGCAGAGCCGCAGGCAGAGGGGGTTGACCTTTACCGGTTCTCGGATTTACGCAGCCCTGTGGCCGCCCGACGGCCATTCTGGTACCTCGGGCTACTCTAAAGCACGACCCGAGGTCCCCGAGGGAGTGTGAAAAAAGGGAGGTGGAGAGGGTAGGAGTTACGCTCAAAACTCTGGTGACTGCATCCCATTGCCATCCCAGCCTATCCAAACAGGGGCGCTTGTTTGGGTCTGAGCCTCCCCAGGCAGCTCCCCCGCCCTCCCCTGAACGCTTCCCCCGGAGTGTGGTCTGGGTTGGGCCTGCGGCTTTGACCCTTGTCCTCACCAGGGTTACCAAACGCAGTGCCCTGGGCTGAGAAGCCGTGGAGCCCAAAGGGCTTGCCACACCCCAGCCTTTGTGCCCACCCCCCGTAACCCTTGTGATGTGGTCTGAAGAGTTGGTCTGCTCGACACCGGTCAGCGCTAGGCTGGAAGAGGCTCAGGCTTGAGGGGGGGGCAGAGCCCTCTGCGCGACCCGGTGCAAGGGGGCGGGGCTGTGGCTCTGCGGAGGGTGTGCGCTGTGGTCTAGGCTGGGGGAGAGGCTGGGCCCGCCGAGGCGGCTTTGTGGGTAAGAAGCCTCACCCTAGAGGGGAGGGCGAGAGAAAGTGTTGGGGGTGCCACAGGCAGTTTCTGGGCTCCAGATTGACTAGATGGCGGGGCTCAGGGGCACCACCCACCCAGGCAAATGGCAGAGTTTTTCGCCACCACCCCCCCACCTTCCCCAGGGTTCCCAGGACAGCCACAGCTTGACTCTTGAAACTGGCGTTTCTTTGACTGGGAAAGAAAGCCGCGGTTCAAGAGGGTCCGGTTGATGGGGATTATGGAGCCGTTGTGCGCTTCTCCGAGGCTCTTTTCCTTCCAAGGCTGCTGGCACATCAACGCCACATATGGCTCCTGAGAGGGGAGCCTGCTGAGCGCCTCCTTTATAACTGGACAGAAATCAAAGAGCAGAAATTAACGGCTACAGGTGTTGCCATTGTTTTGGTATAAAATGCGTCAGAGAGCAAGGCGAGAAGTCTTCACTTGGAAAAACGTGTTGTGTTGATACATTTGTTGTGTAAGCATAGAAAGGACATTGGCGCTAAGGTGTATTGAGAAGTGGATGGAAAGACACTCCCACCCTCACCCAGGCAGGGCCCATCTTACCAAATATTAGCCTTATTACCCAGAAAGAAAAAAAAAAAAAAAAAACAGGTTTTTTGCAAGGCCTCTTAGAATGGTCGTTTGCTTCCTCCTCCTTGCCCACTACTTGTGTGCTGGGGCACACACATAATGTCTTCATTTAGTTACTGTTATAATTATTTAAAAATGTATATAATGCATAATACTCCCTACATGACTTCATCTGGCTATACAATTATAAGTTAATATCTGTCTTCATGAGATACTTATGAGTTCAAGTTTGGCAAAAATCATCATCTTTGACTTCTCTGTTGAAAGTACCCCCACATAGCACTGTGTGCAGCTTTAGGCATACTTGGTCTCTCGGGGTAATGTCGAGACAGCTCGGAGGCCCGCAGCAGGTGATAACAGTGGAAGTCCAAGCTCCACCATCTGACAGCTGTGTAGATGTGTGGGAGCCAAAACGTTTCTCTTGACTGCCTCGCTCTACTCATTGAGTCCTGGAGGACTTAGTTCCCTTCCAAACCCAGCAGGCACCCTGAATGCACTCAGAATCCACGTTTTTGGCTCGATCAGGTGTTCCTACTTGCGCTGGGATGAGGGGAAGGAAAAGTCGGAGAGCTGCTTATCTATCTTTGTGTGGGGCACTTCTGGGAGGTGGCTGCCCCCTTAGAAATCAAGCAAGGGGTAAACACATGCTGCCAAAAATCGGGAATTGGAAAAATAAATGATTAAACTAGGTCCCTCCACAGCATGTCTTGCTGCTGTTATTTATCGAGAGCTCCCAGTGTGCTCAGAGCTGCAGTTTCTGAAAGACGGGGTCTCTACCCCCTGAGTTAGTCATCCAAGTTAAATAATGTACTCCAGTTCAAACAATAGCTTGTCAGGGCGGCCCAGGTGGGAACTTGGAGTTTTGCCTTTTTTAAAAAAAAATATGTAAGTAAATTCCTGGCTGCTCACATGTATTAAAAAGCCTTAATGGAATTGAATTTCAAGAGAGACTTTGAATGCGGAGCGGGGAAAGGCGGTAGTTTTGATGAAAAAGCTGACAATTTTATAACCTATTAAATAGGCAGATGAGATAGTTTAACAGATATTTGTTTGATGTCTGCTAGTGCAGGCAGCGCTCTGGCAGCACCACCAATTCTGCCATCGAAAGGACAATAGCAGGTGGCAACCCCATTTAATGGGGTTATGAGATCAGTGTGCCCCTAGTTGCTGCTCAGAACAATGATGTCATTTGGGTTGCGTATGTTCTGCATTTTTTTTTTTCAGGTTTTCAGTGTGTTTTGGAAAAGCCATGCTGAATTACAAGGCACCTAAGACAGCAGACGAAACTTGAAAAACCACTCTAGAGGGAGCCTCAGTCGATTCTAACAGTGGTTCCCCCAGAGCAGACACAGCATTGTAGTAGTAATCCACAGGCAGTGAGGCACAGGCACAGACTGGCTTGCCTTCCCCTGCTCCCCTGCATGACTCTCTTCCTTTCCATCTTCAGTCAGCCGTGGGTAGGAAAGTGACGGGAATGACTGGGTTGTGTTTTCTCATGTCTAGGCTCTCTCCTGATCTCTTGCGAGCTGATTCTCTTGCCTTCAGCTTCTCTCGCTAAGGATTCATTCACGAGATGCTTGTGCAATGATTGTGTCCTCAGCTGTTCACACACTGGGCCATGATTTTTTTCTGTCTTGCCTCCAACTTTGAGTCCCCTTTCACAACTATGGCAGGTTAGCTCCAGCCTGCAAATGTGCCCAGGCAGCCTGATTCTGTAGACCCTCTCTAATAATCCGAATCAATATTTGTATGCAGTTCCTCATATATTACTTCTTTTGAGTCCCTCATCAAGTCTAAGGTTGCTTCTCTGAGGAACTTTCCCATTTACCTGATGAGGAAGCTTGAGATCACTAAAGCAACTTGCTCAAGATAATACATGAAGTAAGCATCAGAGCCTCCAGCTTAAACTGAAGTCTTGCAATATCTACTTCTGTATTCATCCCACCACTCTAGTTCTTCTCAAACTTTGCCTTCAAAGTCCCCTAATTAGAGGCAGCAACCAGCTTCCCCTAGGATACACCCCTTGAAGTGTTTTAAAAACTTGATGTGATTTTTTTTTTTCATTCTATTCCGTAACATATCTGTGAGTTTGGATCAACATAAAAATGAATGTTTTAAATTATGTACAAGTTAACTTCCTCTCATCTCTGAACTCCTTCCACCCTTGGCATACCAATACACTGATAGAAAAGGGTGTGTACCTGAGTTTTGAAGTCTGATTGTCCAGATTATTTGGCTACTGTGGTTGGGTCCTGCGGTTGCTTGTGGTGTAAACATGGTGGCCTCTGTAGACACTGAGGGTAGTGTGCTTTCTTATTGTGTTGGCCAACGAAATGACTCTTCTATTTCATTCTGTTCCTTGTAGGAAGACACACCCCCTTCCTCCACACTCACATAATTCCAAAGCCTGACATAAGTTATTTGTCATGCAGACAACCACAAAACACTCACATGCTCTCCAACAGACAGTAACCCAAGACACTTCTAGCTACTGCGTGCAGAAGTGATGTCCAGGGCCACTCGGCAGTGCAGCCTTATTGACCTCAAAATCCGCAGCCTTCCTGTGATGTTTATTTCCCCTTTAGTTTCTGTTATGATCTTGTCTGGCCACTTTGCAGTCTATAGACTAGGTGGTGAATTTTACCCCCATACATACATTTGATATTCAAGCAGGGATTTAAAAAGGCCAACACCCACTTAGAGGGAAAAAGCAGTCATAGCTGCTACTGTTTGATGATTACTATGGCCAGGCTTTGAGCTAAGCACTTCACATGCCTTACATTTGGTTGGTTGTAATGCCCCATATGCAGCAAGGACCACAGTTGTTGTTATGGTTTTATGATGAGACATTGAGACCTGGAGAGCTTTGGTTAATTTCCATAACTGGTAAATAACAGAGCATTGAGGACCTGAGCTTGTAACACATAGCCGTGAACAGTTCAGCATCACAGACACTGGATTGTGGTGTCAATCTTGTCCTCCATGAGGAGGCTAGGCTCTTGCTGCTACTCAGAGATCAGCTGTAAGCTGGACTTCAGTCCATTCAGTCTCAGTTGTGTCTGACTCTTTGTGATCCCATGAACTACGGCATGCCAGGCTTCCCAGTCCATCACCAGCTCCCAGAGCTTGCTCAAACTCATGTCCATCGAGTCAGTGATGCCATCCAACCATCTCATCCTCTGCCGTCCCCTTCTCCTCCTGCCGTCAATCTCTCCCAGCATTAGGGTCTTTTCCAAGGAGTCAGTTCTTCACATCAGGTGGCCAAAGTGTTGAAGTTTCAGCCTCAGCATCAGTCTTGCCAATGAATACTCAGGACTGATTTCCTTTAGGATCGAGTGGTTTTCCTTTGAAGTGAAGTGAAGTCACTCAGTTGTGTCCGACTCTTTGCAACCCCATGGACAGTAACCTACCAGGCTCCGTGGTCCATGGGATTTTCCAGGCAAGAATACTGGAGTAGGCTGCCATTTCCTTCTCCAGGGGATCTTCCCAACCCAGGGATTGAACCCAAGTCTCCTGCATTGCAGACAGATGCTTTACCATCTGAGCCACTTAAGACAGTAGAACAGAAAATTCTTGAGTGCGCACTGGGTTTCTGGATCTGCATATTTGAGCACCTGAAATTCAGGCTTTGGGGGGCTGCAGTTCCTCAATGGTCAGTTTCTAGGTAGCACTGGCACTCTTTGTATTCAGACTTATAACAGCCTCGGAGAGACACATAGAACTTTTAAGGACTGCTCTAAGTTTTTGGTTTTCAGACATAAGAACTAGCTCATAAACTCAATCCCAAGAACTCAGCCTGTTAAATCTGGGTTACAGGAACTCATCTTTATTAGCAGCCACACTTAAAATACAAGCCCCAGGAGGTCAGGAACCTAACATTTTGCTCTCTGTTGAAGCCAGAGTACCTAGCATAGTAACTTAAGAAATATTTGTTAAATTAATAAATGAGAGGGGTTGGGGGCTCGTGTTGGGGATGTTTTCTGTCCTTAGCAGCCACACTTTCTTGAGTCTGGCCACCTCGTGCTCTCTTATGTATGCTGTGCTCTGTTGCTCAATTGTGTCTGACTCTTTGCAACTCCATGGACTACCAGGTTCCTCTGTCCATGGAATTTTCCAGGCAAGAATACTGGAGTGAGTTGCCATTTCCTGCTCCAGAGGGGCTTCCCAACCCAGGGATTGAACCCTCATCTGTTGCATCTCCTGCACTGGCAGGTGGATTCTTTACCACTGAGCCACCTGGGAAGCCTTCATGCCCCCTTAACTATTGTCTTTTTCTTGATGTCTAATGTGTTGGGGCCTCTTTCTTCTCTAGTCCGAGCCTCTCTGACATCCTCCACTCCTCTGGCTTTCCCCAGAAATTCCCATTCTTTGGACTTGCCAGGCTTACAGTCTTGCCAACCTGAGCATTAACTTTGACCATAAAAACCCAGCCTGGTTGGCACTTCTTTGGTATAATTTAATAATGTGCATGCTCATGCCTTCCAGAGACAAGAGAGGGCTTTGTGTTGTTGGGTAGTGATCCTCAAAGTGTAGTCTCTGGACCAGCAACAGCATCACCAGGGAACTTACTCAAAATGCAAATTCTTGGGCCCCCACATCAGATTTACTAAATCAGAATCTCAGAGTAGGGCGTGGAATGGGCAAATCTGTGTTTTAACAATCTCTCCAGGTGATTCTACTATACATCAGGTTTTAGAACCACAGCTGCAAGGTATCACAGTTTCCTTAGCAGCTCAAACACCTGAGATAAGAACTTGTTCCATTGTTTTAATTGCAGTTTTACTTCAGGTCATAGAAAGTGACCAACTCATCCCATTCCCCTTACATTTCTTATCCTCTTCTAGTTGCTCAACAGAAATACCTAGAAAAACTTCCAAAGTCTTACTATTTTTGAGTTTGGAATCTGAGTCTTAAGAACCTATAAGTCATGGTTTAGTTAGTTCCTTCACCCTTTAATGCAATAGTCTGTTTGCATTTCATTCCAGGATGTGGGCAGGGCAGGAGGAGATTTCTAGAGATTTCCAAGCTGCACGCCAGAATTCTAAGGGTCTAGTATTTACAGCATCAATCTTGATACCAACTTCTATTCTAATTAGGCACAGTTGGTTGCATGAAACCAAGATCTACATAAGTAAGCTCCAACAAGGAGATGGGGATAGGAACATGTGGGATTACGTGGAAGCCTAGGAAGAGGAGAGGTGGTCGCCTGCTCAGACTCTGGGTCCAGGTAGACAGGGGCCAAAGCTGCCATTTCCCAGCTGTGTGACCTTGGGCAAATCATTTACCCTTTCTGTGCTTGTTTGTTTACCTAGAAGTATTGATCCTTTTTGCT
Source organism: Neotragus pygmaeus (assembly GCA_006410875.1). NCBI lineage: Eukaryota > Metazoa > Chordata > Mammalia > Artiodactyla > Bovidae > Neotragus > Neotragus pygmaeus. The sequence goes on from SJYV01036656.1 coordinate 25,451, forward strand.
TCCTAGGATTTTTGTCTGGATTAATGACTTCATATGTATAGGGTATGAACACTACCTGACCTAGAGTAAACACTATGTATGTGTCTACTTCATCACTGTCGTGAGTTTTAGTAGTAATAGGCTGGGGCTCTTTGATGCCAGGGGGCGGTGGGCTTCCCAGGTGGCACGAATGGTGAAGAATCCACCTTCCAGTGCAGGAGACATAAGAGACCCAGGTTCGATCCCTGGGTTAGGAAGATCCCCTGAAGAAGGGCATGGCAACCCCCTCCAGTATTTTTGCCTGGAGAATCCCAGGGACAGAGGAGCCTAGTAGGCCATTGTCCATGGGGTTGTATAGAGTCAGACACAACTGAGCAACTTAGCATGATGTGGAGTGGGAAGAAGCTTCTGCAGTCAGGGCAGCAGAAAGGTGCTCAGCAGCAGAAAGTGTGAAGGATCCTTATTCGAAGGTTTCCTTGTCAGCCTGACAGGGTGGCGGCTTCCCTCAGTCCTGCTATCAAATGACCACCTCGGCTTCCTCGAGTATCTATCCCTCTCCCTGTTCACCTGACTGTGCCTCAGTCTGACCTGATCCCTACTCTGCCTCCCAATAGCATTTAACCTTCTGCATCAGCTACCAACTGACAACAGCTTTCTATATTATTTAGTTCAAACAACCAGGAAATAGAATGGGGTCCAACCCATCCTTTGACTCCACATTATGAGCCCAAGTTCAGGGTAGGGGTTTGTTGCCGCTGGGACAAGTACTGAGTCCTGGTTCAGTCAGAAGAGGGAAGACCCCCCGTAGGTGATGGCCCCCAGCAGATGGTGGAGGCAGGTTGCCTCAGAACGGAAAGGAGGGAGACCCACACCATGGTTACCACGCTGACCCCAGCGGCATGGAACCATCTCTGCCTCCCTTCAGGCTTCTCCATGACCCACCTCTGCCTTCCCTGAGGTAGGCACCTACAAGGTGGCACCTCGCTGATGACCACTGAGGGCTGCTCTGAGAACCCGCACAGTCTGCTGGGGGACAGTTTGTAGGCATCCTGATTCTAACCTGTGTGTGGTAGCAGGGGCATGGTGAAAAAAGTCACTAAGTGTTAGTTGCTCAGTCGTGTCTGACTCTTTGTGACCCCATGGACTGTAGCCCACCAGGGATTCTCCAGGCAAGAATACTGGAGTGGATCGCATTTCCTTCTCCAGGGGATCTTCCCGACCCAGGAATTGAACCCAGGCCTCCTACATTGCAGGCAGATTCTTTACCATCTGAGCCACGAGGGAGGCCTCCTAGAGGCATGGTAGTGGTTAAGATTTATCATCAGTTATGCTCATAGTTTTTGTTAGCATTTTCATCAAGATGGAAAATTAATACTAATTTATATACTGTCAGAAAACCAAAGAGAATTATGATTTGTTTTACAGTTTCTTTAGTTGATAGGTTTGACTGTCTGATCGATAGTTACACTTAAAAGTGTCTCCTCAGAGGAGTCACAAAGGGGATTTGACCCCAGTAATCCCCACTCCACTACCCTGGCCAGTGCGTTTCTGCAGAAGTCAGCAAACGTTTTCTGTAAAGATTGTCAGTATCGTAGGCTTTGCCCGCCATGTGCAGTCTCTGCTGCAATTGCTCGACTGCCAGTGAAGTGTGGCTGCAACCATAGACAGTGCATAAAGGGGCACTCATGGCAATGTTCCAATAAAACTTTATGGACACGGAAATTTGAATTTCATGTATAATTTTCCCTTGTCATAAAATATTATTCTTTAGATTGTTTCAGCCATTAAAAAAGAAATGTAAGAACGATTCTTGGCTTGGGAGGGAGGTGCACTGCAAAAAGCAGGCAGCTTACTCGATTTGGTCCACAGCTGGTAGTTTACCCACCCCTGCTGTAATGGAACGCGTGAGAGTAGAACAAACCTTCGCATTGCTCTAAGACAGCGTATGAAATTTAGCAAAAAGGTAATGTGGAAACCTCAAGAAGGAGCGTCAAACTCAGCGTGGGAGGACCTGGGAGGCTTCAGAGAGGTGGTAGTGGAGCTGTGTCTTGAAGCCAAGCAGAAGAGGCAGAAAGGGAGTTCCAGAGAGAAGGCACAGCTTGTGCACAAGCGGGAAGTTGAGTAAGCTTGTGAACTGCAGGTAGCTCACCCTGGCTGGGGAGTGTCCAGAAATGAGCACGCAGGGCCAGATGGCGAAGGGTTTAATGAGACTGGCCAAGATGACTGGATTTTATCCTTATGGTCAGTTGTTTTCAGGCTTTACAAACCAGGTTCCTAAATCTTAAACCAGAAGCTCAGTGTGAGAAAAAGGCTAACAAATCATCTGTGACCTGCTGTTCTGGATGAGGCCATTGCCAGGTGCTGAGACTCAGGGTGAAGCGGGGTGGGGTGGGGGGAGACTCCCAGAATCCTGCCACTCAGCCTCCCCCACCCCTTGCTGGTCCCTGCAGCATCTCAAAGGAACTTCTAGGACTCTGCCGAGCAGGGTGGGAAAGCTGTGGCGGTTGGAGGACTAAAGCAGAGCTCTAAGTAGACGTGATCTGTAATCGTTCAGAAGAATGAATGAGGTGAGACAAGAGGCAAAACTGCTGATTAGCACAGTCACTAGTTCAATCAGATACTTCTTGAGTCCATACTCTGTCAAGCACTATGTGAAATATTTCTATCAGTGTTGAATAGAGTAGACAATAAATAGGCAGAAAATAAAGAGCTTCTTTTTGCAGTAAAATGATAGCCAGCCCTTCTAATGCATTCACTTTGCACCAAGTATTGTTCTAAGTAAGCACTTTACCAATATTAACACATTTAACCCTCACCCCAGCCTTGTGAGATGGGTAGTGTGATTTCCACTTTACAGATGAGGAAACTGAGGCCCAGGCTGAGACTGGGGCTAAGTGAAGGAAAAAAACTGAGGATGTAATAGAGCCATGTTATTTGAGCTGGTGGGGAAAGTTCTTTTTAAGGAAGTTAGTCAACTCTAGAAGATGAGAAAGGATAGTTGTAGGCGTCTCCCATGGGGAGTGGGGAGCAGTGCAAGGCTTCAAAAGGGGAAATGACTTGGTCATTTTGAAGAACAAAAGGCTAGTGTGGTTGGTTTAGGGAGGTGGAGGAGGGAGAGTGTTGGGGAAGAAAGCAGTAGCCGACCCCTAGGCCTGGCAGGCTGTGGGAAGGAGGTTATATTTTTTTTTTCCTCAAAGCTGAGAAGAGCCTTTGAAGGGAAGTGAAATGACTGGATTTGAATTCCTAAATAATGGCTGCCCTGTGGGTCGTGGATGAGAGATTGGCCCCAGAAGAGGCAAGAGGCTCCTTTAACAGTCCAGGCGAGAAATGATGTCACCTTGGTCTAGAGTGGTGGCCACAATGGAAGCGCAGGGAGACAGATGGCTCACGTGGGTTGCAGGAATCCAGGTGAGCCTGGTGGAGGCCTGAACTGAGGTGGCAGTGTGGGTGGAGGCAAGGGATCAAGTGAAATAGCTTTTCAAGATATTGAATTGAGAGGTACTGCTGACCAGTTAGTTTAATTGTCACAGATTTTAGATATCTTTGAGACTTGCCAGAGAGGGCAACTAAACATTCACTTGGCCTTGAAGCGAGGCCCACTCTGTCAGCCTCTAATGGAGAGCCTGCCCTGTGCCAGGCCAGGCTCTGTGTTGGGCTCAACGTGGCAATGTGCCAATGGGGAGTAGCCAGGGGTGTCTCATCGGTGCTTCCTAGGCATCGAGAATGCCACCTAATGCACAGTGGGCCCTCAATAAATATTTGAACTGAAAAGAAGGTTCCATCTGGTGGAGAAGATGTGATTACAGCTTCTAGAGGTAAGAGCTTTCAAGAGAAGCTGGTGTACGGGGATGATCCAGAGAGACGTTGGGGGGTGGGAGGTGGGAGGGGGATTCGGGATTGGGAGCTTGTGTGCACCTGTGGTGGATTCATGTCGATGTATGGCAAACCCAATAGAGTATTGTAAAGTTAAATTTANTTTCAAGTTGAGACTCATACAGAACCAAACTTGGGTTTCAGAAAGAGAATAGGAGGAAGAAAGCGGTGGGGGAGATATTAACATATAATACCTAATCTTTGCTGGTATTTTACTTGAATTATACTAGTTAATTCTCAAAAGATAACCCTCTAGTTTGATGTGGTCACAATTTTTCTATGAAGGAAAGCAAATCGTACACTCTTGCTGGAGGCCACCAGACAAGGAAGTGAGTGAAGTTCAGATGCGAATAGTCAAAATCTTTGTGTTATCAAAATTTCTGCTATTTCACCTGTACTGAACTAAAAATGATGGACAAAAAACAAGGATTGTCCTGCTGTTTATGCATACTGAACATACTTGAAATATAAAATCTCTTTTTCTTCTTCCTAAATCAGTTTCTTCCACTTACTTTTGTTAATGGTTTCATTATTTTTTTAATAACTCAGTCTTCAGACACTGGAGTCTTAAAATTAGCTTTTATTTCATATTTGACTTTGAAAAATATGACAAGAAATGGACAGAATAGATCACATATTAAAATATTTAATTCTTAATTATCTGTTACTATAGAATGGCTAAGTTATTGGTGATCCCCAATGTGCTGTGTATACTAACCATATTCCACAATTTACCAGATGTTATCTATTCAGAGTTTCAGCATAGCATATAGAAGGAATTAATCATTTCTCTAATCCTAGCTTAGTTTATTTTGCTGTAATATAGCGGCAGGGGAGAGGCTAGTATTTTTTCCTCTAGGGCCCTCCAGGTCGCTCAGGGTAAGAAGTTCACCTCCCAAGCAGGAGGCAAGAGTTTGATCACTAGGTCGGGAGGATCTCCTGGAAAAGGAAATGGCAGTCTACTCCAATGTTCTTACCAGGGAAATCCCATGGACAGAGGAACCTGGTGGGCTATAGTACATGAGGCTGCAAAGAGTCAGAAATGATTGAGTAACTAAACAGCAGCAGCAGCATTTTTTCCTCCTTATGTTAGCATTATATATTGATTTCCATGAATATATTTTTGTAATTGTTTTCCCTTCAGTAAGATCTTTAAATGGCAAGGATGATTTTATATACTACCCTGCATCTTCCTCACGCTGTGTTCATCACCTAGTAGTCTAAATGTATCCATTGACTTACATTACCTGAAATGGTCTGAAAAGTCTTATTTTTCTATCCCAGTGACTATCTATAGGCTGTACCAACCATCACTTAATCCTTAACCATACATAGGAGTAATTTAATGATATGTGTAAAATGGCTAACAAAACCTTTTAGTGGACAGTGGAGAGCTCCTCAAAAAACGTTCAAGTAGGATTGTTTCTGTGAACTCCATCCCAGATCAGGTTTTATGAGTACCACTCTCTGTTCAAGAAATGTGCATAGTAATGTGTATATTCTAGCAGTTCCTCGTCTATATTCTAGCAGTTCTAACATACTCTACTTCCAAATATACGAAATTTGTACCCTACTGGAATCTCCTACCTCAAAGGGAGATAGCTGTAAATCTGGGACATAATACAGAACAACTGACTGAAGGTGGNTCTAGCAGTTCCTCGTCTATATTCTAGCAGTTCTAACATACTCTACTTCCAAATATACGAAATTTGTACCCTACTGGAATCTCCTACCTCAAAGGGAGATAGCTGTAAATCTGGGACATAATACAGAACAACTGACTGAAGGTGGTAGAGAGGAAGAGAAGCAGAAAGCCTGGAGACAAGTGCGTGGCTTGAGGGGAAGGGAGGTGGGGAGCCATAGAAGGAGGTTTGGATGTCAGTGGATTTTCCATTGGGGTCAAGTACTTGTGGACAGATGAGGTGCAAGAGGAAAAACAGTCTTTCTGGCCAGGGGCTGCAGAAATGTGAGGCAGCTGGGCTTTGGGAGCCACGGTCATTAGAGTTTAGCTGGGATCCTCATGCTGATATGATGATTCCTGAACACTAGCCAGCACACAAAGTTACCAATAAGAAGATAAAAGGAGCAAAGGGCTAGTGGCAAAATGTAGCAAAACAGTCCATCCATCCCCTTGTAAAGGACTTCACTACAGCCCACCCGTGGTATACTAAGATCAGTAACAAGGACTCTGTTATATGGCCACCTCTGATCGTGAAATGTAGTTTTTAAAAAAAAATCTAAGGAGAAGGAAATGGCAACCCACTCCAGTATTCTTTCCTGGAGAATCCCATGGACAGAGGAGCTTGGTGGGCTACAGTCCACGGGTGGCAAAGAGTTGGACATGACTGAGTGACTTCACTTTCACTTATGTCTTTTTCATGTATTCCTTTTGAGATTCTGTTCCATTATATGTTATCATAAGATGTTCAATACACTTTCCTAAACTATGAAAAAAAATAAAAAAATCTAGCCCCCCTTCTACCCCTCATTATACGCGGATTCTCTTAAGGAGGGAGAGACAAGGCAACTAGCAGGGTTTGCCATAGTTACAGATACTCTGTCTAAGCTGATCCTCTTCTGGAACCTATTGGCATCTCTGCTGAGATGTTCAAGCAGGGTAATGAAAGCATTTCCTGTACACCAGCAGGATTTTTACATAACATATATGTACGTCTGAAGATTTGGGCCAAGTCCTCAGAGTCTCTTGTGATTATGCTTCTCAGGGGCAGCAGGTGAGGCGGCTTTAGGACAGAATGCCTGTATCAATCTCCGTTGTCCTAATGGTTCACGAGGTCTGAAAATTACTTCCCTTCCTCAGCTGTCTTCTCCTTACCTGTGCTATGAGGTGACAGCCTCACTTATCCTGTAGAATGTGCCGTGCTGTTCTTAGTCACTCAGTCGTGTCCAACTCTTTGCGACCCCATGGACTATAGCCTGCCAGGTTCCTCTGTCCATGGGGATTCTCCAGGCAGGAATTGCCTATAGTGGGTTGTCATGCCTTCCTCCAGGGGATCTTCCCAACCGAGGGATCCAACCCAGGTCTCCTGCATTGCAGGCAGATTCTTTACTGTCTGAGCTACCAGAGAAGCCTGTCCTTTAGAAGATGTAAGATGAATTTTTATTTTTAACATGGACTCCTCCCTTAAGAAATGGTAATATTGGAGTATTGAAAATCTACTAAAAAGGGATATGCAAAAATTGATTCCATAAACTTAATAGCTTTTGAAGATTTTCAGTAAGTTTTCAACTTCAATAGAAGTTTTAACTATTCCTTGAATAGGTATAGCCCACCTTTTGGGATCTCTTCAAGAAAATTAGAGATACCAAGGGAACATTTCATGCAAAGATGGGGTCAATAAAAGACAGAAATGGTATGGACCTAACATAAGCAGAGATATTAAGAAGAGGTGGCAAGAATACACAGAAGAACTGTACAAAAAAAATCTTCATAGCCAAGATAATCATGATGGTGTGATCACTCACCTAGAGCCAGACATCCTGGAATATGAAATCAAATGGGCCCCAGAAAGCATCACTACAAACAAAGCTAGTGGAGGTGATAAAATTTCAGTTGAGCTATTTCAAATCCTAGAGGATGATTCTGTGAAAGTTCTGCACTCAATATATCAGCAAATTTGGAAGACTCAGCAGTGGCCACAGGACTGGAAAAGTTCAGTCTTCATTCCAATCCCAAAGAAAGACAATGCCAAAGAATGCTCAAACTACCGCACAATTGCACTCATCTCACACGCTAATAAAGTAATGCTCAAAATCTCCATGCCAGGCTTCAACAATACATGAACTGTGAACTTCCAGATGTTCAAGCTGGTTTTAGAAAAGGCAGAGGAACCAGAGATCAAATTGCCAACATCTGCTGTTTCATCGAAAAAGCAAGAGAGTTCCAGAAAAACATCTACTTTCTTGACTATGCCAAAGCCTTTGACTGTGTGGATCACCACAAACTGTGGAAAATTCTGAAAGAGATGGGAATACCAGACCACCTGACCTGCCTCTTGAGAAATCTGTATGTAGGTCAGGAAGCCACAGTTAGAACTGGACATGGAACAACAGACTGGTTCCAACTAGGAAAAGGAGTACATCAAGGCTATATTTGTCACCCTGCTTATTTAACTTCTATGCAAAGTACATCATGAGAAACACTGGACTGGAAGAAACACAAGCTAGGATCAAGATTGCCAGGAGAAATATCAATCACCTTAGATATGCAGACGATACTACCCTTATGGCAGAAAGTGAAGAGGAACTAAAGACGCTTATTCCTTGGAAGAAAAGTTATGACCAACCTAGACAGCATATTAAAAAGCAGAGACATTACTTTGCCTACAAAGGTCCATCGAGTCAAGGCTATGGTTTTCCAGTAGTCATGTATGGATGTGAGAGTTGGGCTATAATGAAAGCTGAGTGCCGAAGAATTGATGCTTTTGATCTGTGGTGTTGGAGAAGACTCTTAAGACTCCCTTGGACTGAAAGATCAAACCAGTCCATCCTAAAGGAAATCAGTCCTGAATGTTCATTGGAAGGACTAATGTTGAAGCTGAAACTCCAATGCTTTGGCCACCTGATGCGAAGAGCTGACTCATTGGAAAAGAGTCTGATGCTGGGAAAGATTAAGGGCAGGAGTAGAAGGGGACAACAGAGAATGAGATAGTTGGATGGCATCACCAACTCAATGGACATGAGTTTGAGTCAACTCTGGTAGTTGGTGATGGACAGGGAGGTCTGGCATGCTGCAGTCAAATGGGGTTGCAAAGTGTTGGACATGACTGAGTGACTGAACTGAATTGAACTGAACTTTTTTTTGCTGTACATACATAGAAAATAAGATAAAACTATTTTTATACTATTGATATTTGTTTCTGTTTAATTTTCTACTATAGAAAGTATAAAACATTTTCCTTATCAACAATGTGAAAGTTATACTGAATTAGGGAGAGTTGTATAATGAACTCTCTTATTCCAGTTACCCAGCTTTAATAACTGTCAGCCAATGTCTGATCTTTTTCATCTACACTCCCAATGAGCCACCCTCTCACCCCAGCACCTGGATGTTTGGAAGAAAACATCTGGATTCTGAGTTGAACAAAGGATCTTTTGTTAAAAAATTAAGAGACAGTAGTACATAATTGAATAGCAATTTGATATTAAGGAAATATTTTAAAAACTTTTAAATGTGTAATATTGGAGAAGGAAATTACAACCCACTCCAGTGTTCTTGCCTGGTGAATCCCAGGGACGGGGGAGCCTGGTGGGCTGCCATCTATGGGGTCACATGGAGTCAGACATGACTGAAGTGACTTAGCAGCAGCAGCAGCAGATGTGTAATGATATTCCAGTACACTTTAGAATAGTCCTTCCCTTTTAGAGATATATTCTGAAATATTTATGGATGAAAAAAATGTAATCTCCGAGATGGAACATTAAAAAAAAAATCCTTCCTGTCACAAATCATTTGAATAAACTCAGTGAATTCAGGGTCTAATTTCTTCACAACAAATGAATGCTCTTCCAAAAGTCTTTTCCATTCCCAGTCACCGAAGCCTAATCAGGGCCACAGGAAAAATCCACCAACTTCTAAATCAAAAGTTTCAAGTAGAAACCCACAAGGGAAACAGGGCTTGAACTTGGTTTTCTTCTTCCTCTCATAAGCCTGGGCTTTTCTCATATAGGCAGAACCACATCTTCCTAAGGATTCAGCATTGAAATCCTTGGCCTAAAAAGCCAGGATTTTAATGATGTAGAACTCTGTGTTTTCCTGATTTTTTGTCTTCATGATATTTAACAATCCTTACTACGGGAATATATTGTGTCCTTCATTTTTATCCTCTATCATTTTTTCTTTCACTGTGCCCCTTCCTCGCTCTTCCCCTCACTAGAACCTGCTACCCATTGCCCCCTGTTCTCACTCCCGTCCTCATTACTTGTTAGTTCATTTGTATAAGAGAAAAAATAACATTTACCAAACACATTCCAGACACTGGTTGGGTAGGTAGATGCTTATTTAATCTTCAGAATAGCGGTGTATACTGCATATCCCAGTTGTACAAAAAATGTATCTTTGGTTCAGAGAGACCACAACTGCCCCCAGATCAGCAGTTAATTGTTAGCCATGATTTAAACTCTATTATAGTTTCTTCTACTCTAAACTCCATGAACTTCCAATTTTACCATGTTTTATTATTAATACTTTTTTTTTGCTACATTAGAGGTCATATTTTATTAGTCATTCTATTCAAAATGTTTTTAAAATAAAATCACTTCTGAAAATTAAAAGTGGCATTGCATCTCTGACTTTAAAGAATTTTCCTTAAAATTTTTTTTTATTATGTATTGAGGTATAGCCAATTAACAGTGTTATGAGTTTCAGGTGAACAGTGAAGGGATTCAGCAATGCATATGCATATATCTATTGTCCCCCATTAATACTTTTTAATATTCCTACATATTGCTTAAGGTGTTACTTGCTCAGTTGTGTCCGACTCTTTGCAGCCTCACGGACTATGGCCCATCAAGCTCCTCTGTCCATGGCATTCTCCAGGTAAGAATACTGGAGTGGGTTGCCATTCCCTTCTCCAAGGTTCTTCCTGACCCAGGGATCAACCCCGGGTCTCCCGAGTTGGCAGTCAGATTGTTTACTGCTTGAGCCAACAGGGAATTCTTTAATTTGTATAGTTATAACCTGTTTTATAACTCAGGTCCACATATAGTTTGTTCACTCAGAATTCATTTCCTAAATTATGACAGATCATTGGGAGTCTCTCTGACTCAACTTTACATTGTTCTCTTTAGATGTGTAATGACATGGCTAGGTAATCAACAAATATTCATTTCCAAAGGTCAGAAATAATACTGAACAGTATAGTTTTAAGAAAAATTTCCTGTTGAATTGATGGGACAGTGAGTAAGGAAAATATACTGTAGGAGCAAAGACATAGAATGTTTTTACAGATCTAATTTTACAAAGAAAGTCATGTCCTGGCAGCACTTTTTAATGGGGCTATAAATTTAGTAATATTTCAGTGGCAATAACAGGATGTTAAATATGACTCTTCATTCCTGAAATTTTAGGTTTTCTTAATGATAGTTGCCATTACTGAGAGCAACCAACCTTGAGAATGTATTTAACTTAGATTTTGAAGCAATGCATGCTATGACTTCAATTTCTGTGACCCAGAAATATTGACGTGCTAATTTTCTGAGTTAAAAACTTTCTTTTTTTATGTTTTTGTCCTTGCTTAACTGGGCAAATGCTGGCTAAATGTCTTGGAGATTACAGTATTTTTATGAAATGACAAGAAGTATTGATTTACCTTATTCTTCTTCCCTCAAGCAGAACAGCCATAAAATATGTTCAATTTCTTCTCATTTCTGCCTGCAGATTACACTGACTTGTGGTGTAGAGGACAGGTATGGATGTGATAGGAGCATATTGACAGTTACTAGAATTTGACTTTAAAGCTTTAGAGCTAAAAAGCATACTTGACAAATCCATCTACAGCATTATTCACTTAATTGTTGTGGTGCTAAATCTTATTTGTTCGGTATAAAAAATGAATGTGGGCCTAACATAGAAAATCCAGATAAGGACTTCTTTTTGGACTGAAACTTCACATTTAACATGAAACCTGCTTTGGAACTATTTTGGGAAACTATTCCATGTGTAAATGTAACATTAAATTAAAAAAGTATCATCAGATGAAATCAATTTTTAAATCAGGTTAAAAAGTTCTGTACCAGGTACTCATCACTTTTTTAAAGGATGAAGGTTCACATTTAACTTGACTTGTGTGTAATTTTCAGGGCTTCCCCGAGGACTTGGATGTAATTTTCAACTGTGCTAACTGTTCTTAGGTTAGTCACAGGTAAACAAATTCTTCCTGGACTGTAATGTCTCTTGGGGAATGACGCATCTTAATTTTGAGTAACTCTGAGTGGGTCTCTAAGNTTTTCAGGGCTTCCCCGAGGACTTGGATGTAATTTTCAACTGTGCTAACTGTTCTTAGGTTAGTCACAGGTAAACGAATTCTTCCTGGACTGTAATGTCTCTTGGGGAATGACGCATCTTAATTTTGAGTAACTCTGAGTGGGTCTCTAAGCTTAGAGGTGCCCATCTGTTCATTTGCTTCCAAGAGCATTAACGCTGGCGGGCAGGTTTCCAAACGGCATCCTGTGTGCTGATTCTTTATACTTTTGATTCTGCTTCTGGAGCCTGTTCTTCTGCCACTTGCTATGATTATCACCCTCATCTCTGGCCTGTAGAATGAGAGAAACAATCACGATTAAGCTCCCGATTGCAGCTATTGACAGAAATGCCTACCAGGGCTCCATATTTTCTCTTCTACATCCAAAAACACCAAGTTGCTCCATTATTTATCCCTGGAAGTGCACAAGGTCAATAGACACCTTTTTTGTATATTCAGTAATTTTTATGTGTTGTATTAAAAATTCATGTGCAAGTTCAATTAGTTGATTTATTCCTGATATTTACCTCCTGTTTGAATGATTGTTCAGTCACTACACACCTCCTCAAATGGCTGTTTTTAAAAGGCTGCAATTAAGCTTATAGAGAGAGCACCAAAACTTTTGAGATCTGAATTGGAGGATTTGAATATTTGAGGAATCTGTGTTTATGTGGAGTTTCCCTGGTGGCTCAGACTATGAACAATCTGCCTGCAATGCCAGAGACCTGGGTTCCATCCCTGGGTCAGAAAGATCCCCTAGAGAAAGGAATGGCTACCTACTCCAGTATTCTTGCCTGGAGAATCCCATGAACAGAGGAGCGTGGCAAGCTCCAGGCCATGGGGTCTCAAAGAATCAGACACAGCTGAGAGCCTAACACTTTCACTTTGGGGCTTCCCAGGTGGCAGTAGTGGTAAAGAATCTGCTTCTCAATGAAGGAGTCTAAGAGATGCGGGTTGGATCCCTGGGTCCAGAAGATCCCCTAAAGGGAGGGCATGGCAACCCACTCCAGTATTCTTGCCTGGAGAATCTCATGGACAGAGGAGCCTGGTGGGCTGTAGTCGATACAGTCACAAAGAGTCAGACACGACTGATGCGACTTAACAGGCACGTGTTTTAAGTAATTAAAGCTTCTTAGAAGCAAAAACAAAAAAAAAAAAGCTAGTTATTGGCATCTTGTATTTTGATGACAAAGGGGTGAAGTCTACTGGATGGAGAATCTCCTTTTCCAGGTTGAGTGCCTTTCGTACGTTTGGGGCAGAGACCATAGTCAGAGGTGGTGATGGCTCCAGTGCTGTTCCCAGCACTTTCATTGGTCATGGACTGCTTTGGTGCACCTGTTCACTGTTGACCCAAGACCATGTTGAAAGAAAAACCTGAAGATAAACTCTCATTATCCTTTATTGCCCAAAGTAGGACTGATAAACTGCTTCTTTGATTCTTCAGTTCAGTTCAGTCGCTCAGTCGTGTCCGACTCTTTGCGACCCCATGAATCACAGCACGCCAGGCCTCCCTGTCCGTCATCAACTCCTGGAGTTCANGTTTTTGGTGTTGCCCTGATGCTTATATAGAAGTCTGTGGGCTTTCCCATTGGCTGAGATGTAAATGTGCCTCTGCAAACCTGAGTGCAGTTGGGAACTGAGCTCCAGCAGATAATGCACGCTATCACACTGTGTGCAGCATACAGAGGGCAACGGCTCTTTCTAGCTCCATATCTTCCAGAGATTTGTATAACAAACTCCGTTTCCTGTCGTTGAAGGCAGGAAGCAGCATGAAGCACTTCATGCCTTTAAACAAGAAAAAAAAAAAAATGACATTTGGGGCGATGCACTCTCTGCTCTGGCTTAAAGAGGGGCTTTATTTAATGATTGGGAGTGAGCCTGTGATTATATGTGCTCAGAACCTCAGACCATTTAAATGCCTTCAGGTTCAGAGTTAGATTTTTCGTTTCTTCTTCAGGAACATCAGCACCAGGTCCAGTCCTTGTGGTTGGTTCCTCCTTAGCCCTGTGGCTCTCTCTTACCCACCATCCATGACTCTATCTTTCCCTCTCTACCCTCTGAATGACTTGCCCCGTCTCTGGGCTAACACACTGCCGCCGCCTTATAAATCCAGATTCCTTCCTCTCTGCCATTACATCAAATAGGATGGTCCATCTCACACCTTAGGAAATGACTTGTTTAACTTCACAGAAGCCAAATCCTCACCAAAATAAATTGTCACATGTTCCTGCAAATAGCCAAGTATAAGACTGTCTCCTTCCCAATTCAGTGGTGGGCTCTTTCTTGGCAATAAAGTGGACCTCGGTTTCATATATCTGCTGGGGGAGTGTTAAATGGATGGCTAGCTCACTGCTGGCAATCAATACATGTTAATATGCAGTAAACAAATGGCTTTCCACAGGCTGGGCAAGCACAGTGATTCTGCAGATAAAGGGGATAAAAGGTTGCTCCTGGGGATCTTGCCTAAACAAATGTATTGGGGGCTCCAGTAGGATCCTTCCCAGGTGGGCATGAGTGACATTTTATCATCATGAGAATTATCACTGTTAAAAATTATCTTTTTGTTTTTTAATTTGTACGTTTGTGTGCATGTTCAGAAAAACGGGGATGAACCTGAAAGAGTCGAACCGATCGCATCATCTACCTTGATCCATTCCGACCTGACATCTGTTTACGGCACCGTGGTAATGAACAGGACTGTTTTATTCTTGGGGACTGGAGATGGCCAGTTACTTAAGGTTGGTTCTCTGTGCCTTCTTCAATGTCGATTTTAATATTGATCCATTTTGTGCTTTTGGCTTCTTTTTTGTTTATTTTTTTATTGCTTCTGTTTTATGCACAAGACCATACTGACTGCTTTATGTAATGCTCAGAGAGCACCCCCCACCCCCTGAAATGGCCTGAAAGAAATTTCTGGAAATCTATTCATAATAGCCTCCCTACCTATGTGTGAAGGTGACAGCCCCCTTGCTTCCTGGGAACTTGTCAAGGCAGTTCCTTTCCTTACTCATAAGCTGCCTGGGTGAAGCATATGGGGGTCTGGCCCTACCCCATCCTTGATTCACCTTCCTAAGACTTTTAACCTTTCAATTCTGTCTCCTTTATGATGGAAATTTACAAAGCACCTGATTTCTCATAGCTTCAAAGGTATTGTAGGGCTAAAAAGAAGAGGAAAAAAAAAAAAAAACAGATGTTCCTTCTCCCCAGCCCACCTGCCACCCACATAGGGGGTTTGCTTTCTGCCCTTTGTACCCACACCCACCACAGAGAGGTTAGAGATCTGAAACCCTTTGAGACTCCCCTTGACTTTTATCTCTGAGGACTTTTTTTCCACTTGATGGGTATACTATTGCTCGAGTTGAGATTTTTATTCACTGGGGGAGAGGGGCAATGGGAAGGAAGAGAAAAACTCAGATACTACATGACTCTGAAATTATATAGCGGTTATCTTATCAATTTCTTTAGTAAGCATTTATTGTGCACCTCCTGTGACCAGCAACATTCATGGTTCGAAAGAGTACTGTCTCTTTCACCCTCGTCTGATTCTCCTTTGTCTCTCTGTAGCCAGTTAATTTACTCCAATTCAGAATTGAATACTAACAGATTTGTTTTCTCAAAGGATTTCCCACTTACAACTAGCTGTGTGACTTGAGGTCCATCACCCAGTCTCCCTGAGCATCCATTTCCTCATCTGTAAAATGAGATTGTATGATGACCTAGGAAACCCCTTTTTCTTCTGGTGGTCTGTCTTCTGTGCAGTCATGCCCCACTGTAGCCAAGCCTGCCTGCTGGCTGGCTTCCTTCAGATGCGCCCGTGTACTGCTCCCATGCCTCTGCTTACACGGTACCTCCTCCCTGGATTGCTCTTGTTTTTTTCCCCTCTGCTTTACTGAATCCTGTGAGTCTATGCTTTGGCTCAGCTCAAATGCCACCTCCTCTCTGAGCCCTCCTAAGACTGGAGCGTTCATGTTTCTCCCTTGTCTCCCGAAATACCCGTTGTCTATAGCGTCCTTTTGGCTTGTTACAGATGTCTTGCTTGGATGCCTGACCTTTCCTCGTGGGTTTGTCTTGCCTTCCCAGCTTGATTTTAAGCTTCCTGAGAAAGGAGGCCGGGAATTCCCACAGCCCAGTACAGGGCTGAGTGCCTGGTAGATATTTGATTTAATCTGTTTTCTTTGGAGGAAGCCCAGCAGCATATGGGAGGGGGTTTGTTTGTATACACATTCTTTTAAAATATACATTGATCATCTTTCCTGTTGTGTTAGCTGTCTTTCCTGGTGAAAGGTAAATACCCACCCGTCCTCATGCACAAGTTGCTCAGTGCCGTCAGGCAGTGTCTGGAGCCGCTGTGACCTGGTCAGACGGATTAGACCCCTTCGCCTGGCAGAAGACGTTTCTGCCAATCCTTACTGGGTCTCCTCACCAATTCTCTTCCTCAGATGTGGGATATTTTTGACGAGTGTTTTGACAAGAACACCGTTTCCCCAAAGCTGAGCCAACCAAACTGTTAGATGGTAAATGGGAGGTGAAGGAACACTTGGCTATAAATAGTTTCCCAGGGGACAGCCTGGTTTTGCCTGTCCTGCTCGTTCACCCCCGCAGTTCATGTGTACCAGGCTGGCGGGTACTGATGCGGTGGTGGGTGGGTACTGGAGTGGTGGAACTGAGCTGCAGCCTCAAGCTGCTGAGGAAGAGGTGGCTGACCCCAGTCTCACTTTCTTCAGCATCTGTCCAGGCTTCACCTTCAAAAGTCACATGTGCAGCCTTGCTTGTAGGGTTCCAGTAACGGGGGCAGGTCCATTTTCCGTTTCCTGGTTTTGTGCTCATCACTCCACCTGTTCTGACTAACTTAGTCTCTCCACCACTCGGTGAGGTAGATCGGGATCCCCACCCTCCAGGCTCAGGACTGGTACCTCTGGTCAGGTCAGTGGTGGCATTGGATTAGCAATAAAGTGCACAATAAGTGTGATGAGCTTGAATCATCCCCAAAACCGTCCCCCCACCCACCCCAGGTCTGTGGAAAAATTGTCCTTGGCATTGCAGTCCATGGGGTCACAAAGAGTCAGACATGACTTAGCTCCTGAACAGCGACGTGTGGCAGAGCAGGGGTTTGAGCCAGGAGCCACTTCAGAGACTGACTGGTATCCCTCGGCTTGCTCTGACTTGGGAGCTCCTGCCTCGGGTGTGGGCAGCCACTCCAGGAAGGGTCTCTGGGGAGAGTGGGAAGACGGCTGACAGGAGGTCATGCTGCCTGGGGTGGGGGCGGAGCAATGAAGTCGGGGTTCCTAGAAGCTCCGGGAAGAATCCCAGCTTGAGAAGAAGCAGACCATCTGACCGAGGGACTACCTCACTGGCAGGGCAGCTTCTTAGGAATTAAACTCTACCTGCAGCTCCCCCTTAGGATCGTGCCCTTGGGAGGAGGCTGTGAGCTCACCTGCCCACCCCTTCCCTGGCTCCCTAGGACAGCCGGGTCACTCCAAGACTCCCCCCGGAGTCCTGGGCGCAGAGGGCTCGCTGCAGCCCCTGAAACCACCCGGAGTCCTGAGGAACCAGCACTGGGCAGGTGCTGTGGGAGCACCTCCAAATCCTTCATTCAAAAACTTCAAGCTTGTCCCTTGCCAGACTTGTCACTGAAACTGTTGGAAAAGACGAACATTGATAGACGCAAGCTTGGCTTCTTAAGCCGCAGAGCGGAGCTACTAATGAGCAGAGAAAAACAAAACCCAACCCAAGGCAGCCTGAGGAGGGAGGAGAAGAAAGGGCTTGGATCACCCACAGCCTGACTCACCAGTTTCCCCCGGTGATCGCGAGTCGACAGCGTTGTGACAGACGCCAGGCGCGGCAGTGTATGCCTGGTTGGATGAAAGGCAGGCACCAGCATTTGGGAGCCCGTTGCTGTTTTTGACCAACACACACGCATGTACACACACATACATGCATGCACACACACACGCACATCTACCCCACCCCACTCTCATTTCCTAAATCTCTGAAAACTTCATGGAGTATTAATATAGTTTGGTGCCAATAAAATATCATGTTATTTAAATAATTTTGTTTTATTGTAAGAGTAATACATGCTTATGGAGAGACTTTCCAAGTATCGGGGTATGAGGGGAAAGCAAAGAAAAAAATGCCCCCAGTCTTCTTACATGGAAGCGGCCACTGTCAGCATTTTACTTTTTTTTTTTTTTTAACATAGTTGAGGTCAGACTCTATCCTATTTTGGATCCTTTTTTCTTCAGTTAATGAGGAAAGAAATGCTTATATTAAAATGTTACGGCACACTTGTAAACAGTATTTTTAAATATCATGTTCTAATATGTGGAAACATTTTGAGTTTAAGCTAAGATAGTGAAACTTTTTTAACATGTCTTGAAAGGCATGCACTCTTTCAAGTGAGCCAGTACTATCTCCGAAGGGAAGATTTTATTGATAAAGTGGAAAAATTAAAGACCTCACAATATGCTAATACTTTTACTACCCTCTTCCTGCTGCTTTTATTCCAAAATTCCTTTATAAGATGTTAGAAAAACTGAACTAATTTGGAACTGAACATGTCCTTGTGATTGTCTACTCTGCCCCTTCCTTACCGACTTGCCATCCTCATGGTTGTGAGACAAGTTATGTCCAGTCACTTTTCTCTCTGGTTATTTCCTCATTTTACTTCCTTTCTGAGTATGACTGCATGTTATAATTTTTCAGTTGTCAGCGTCTCTACTGAGATCAGCTGAGAAAGTAGGGCCATGCTGAACTCAGGATTTGGGAATTCATACCCCATGAGTTACATGGCCAGGATGCTGCAATAAGTGCTCATTCTTACAAACATGGGCTAGCTCTTTCTCCAGACTGTGGTACACACTCGGGTGTAGTTTGGGTTCCTTTGAGCTCACTCTGTTGCATATAGCAGATTATTTCAGGGGCAGAATTGGATATTTTGAGCTTTTCTGGGTGGTAAAACAAGTAATAAAGAAATGTGCCTGAAATCTAATATATGTAACCTTACCCATGCCCATATCTTTCTTGTAAGCATAATAAGGCAGTGGATGAGGAATAATAACAGCTAATGTTTCTGAGCTCATACTGTGTGCCCAGCATTAGGACCAGTGTCTTCATGGGTTAACTGGTTGAATGCTGTTAACGTCTCCGCTTCATAAATGAAAAAACCTGAGGCTGTGAGACGATAGGTAACTTGTTCAAGGGGATTTGAACTCAAGGAACCAACCTTCTGGGCTTCCCAGGTGGCTCAGTGGGTAAAGAACCTGTCTGCAATACAGGATGATGCTGGAGATATTGGTTTGATTCCTGGGTTGGGAAGATCCCCTGGAGAAGGGCACCACAACCCACTCCATTATTCTTGCCTGGAGAATCCCGTGGACAGAGGAGCCTGGTGAGCTACAGTCCATTGGGGCTCATAGAGGCAGACACGACTGAAGTGACTGAGCATAGTGCAACCAGCCTCCCCCCAAAATTGCACTGACAATTCCCATGTGTTCTGTAGAGTTGGTGGAACTGTTTTTTTAATTGTTATTATTTTCTAATATTGGAATATCTAGGCTAATATCAAGATGCACGTATTTGAGGTTTCATGAGAAAGGGCTCTGGCTTTTGTGGTTTTAGTTGGTTCCTATTTAGGGAGAGCTTGCTTCAGCCCAGCTGGTGCAGACTTCTCTCTTAGAAAAAGGCAGAGCCCTGTCCTCTTGGGGCTGCATGTAGTTCCTGGGAGCCTGAAGTTCCTGAAGTCCCCTTAGGAGGCCTGGCTTTTCCCCAGTGAACTCCTTTGGACGAAGGTGGAAACTCTGTTCCAGTTGAGTTTTAGAATGGCTCCAGCAGTAAGAGGCCAGGGTTGGCTTTCTCCAGCGTCCCTGGGCCTCAAGTAGAGTTCAGGACACAGGAAGCCATACCCGGCCCTTTCCCCAGGTCCAGCAGAGAAGCAGCACTCCTGTCCTCGGTTAGGACTGATTCTCTGTGCAGATCTCCAAACTCTGCTCCCACCATGGAGGGAAATTCAACCCCTTTCCAGGAAGTTCTTCCTGCCTCCACCCAGAGTCACCTCTGAAGAGTTTCCCTGCACTCTGGCTTTTAAAATTTCTGAGTGAAAAATAAGAGAAGTCTTTCATAATGTCAAGCTCTGTTTATACTCCTACAGAATGTTCAAATAAGGAAAAGGAGGCCATGAGGAACCCAGGACAGGACCTGGGCCGGAAGTGGGGGTGGTGGGGCTGGCTGAGCTGAGGTAACAGACAGAAAGTAAAGACGGTGGGAACTGCTGAAACTTGGAAGTGGGCTGTTGAGAATGTCATGTTCAAGTTTACCCCCATCTCATTCATTCCAGTTTGTGAGTGTGTAGGGACTCCCTGATTCAGAACAAATTCTCCCGTGTAATCCACAGATCTAGAACTCGTGACTCATGGCTGTGTGCCTCTCTTACTACTTACACTGAAATCGGGAGACAGGAAACCAGAGAGGTATTTGCTTTAATCTTTCTATTTCATACTTATTATTACTCCTACCTACTGAAGCACAGTAAAGGCTACTGTATAATTACTTTGCTTTCTCGTGTGTGTGTGTGTGGTTTAAGTCTCTTGTAGCATTTCTCAGAAACTATTGATGGAAAAAAAAGTGAGAAGATTGACTTGTTTACACTTAACTGGTTAGCCTCACAGAGTGAGGTATAAGAAAAAAAAAATTTGGTGAAAAATAGTTTAACTTCTTGAACACCCATGGCTTCCCAAAGTCATAGTAAAGAAAAAAAATATTCTTTCATTTAATTTTCCTCCCCCTCATTTTCCTCCCCAGGCTATCTTTCGTGTGGATGGTGTTGTCCCTGTTATACAGATAACTGTATGATGTGGAAGTCTCACACACTGTACATTTCAGGACTATAGTTTGTTTTTTATTTATTTTTGCATGCAACGGAAATCCCAAGACTAGTTAATAGGCTGCCATGAGGCTTCAGGAAGATGTCAACCGAAACAATATATCAATACTAACTGAAATCCTCCATGGGGAAAAGTTTGTTTTCTACGCAGGCTGCAGCTGGAAAAATCTGAAGAGGCCTATAAAATCTTGAATGCTAATGAAGTATGTTTTTCATTTAATAAATATTTATTGGGCACCTTTTTTATGGGCCAGGACCTGTTCTGGGTGCCAAGGATACAAAAGTGAACAAAACCGATAATGCCCCTATGCTCTTCGTAGGAAGAGAAAGACAGGAAACAAGTAAATGGATTAATTAGTGGTGAAGTCATTTCACAAGGTGATAAATGCCATGGAGAAAGCAGAGTGATGGATAGAGAGGGGCAGTGGGGTACCATAGAAAGGTGACCTGGGAAGGCTTCTCAGAGGAGGTGACTTTTGAGACTCAGAGGATGAAGGGGATTATGAGAATATGTATGGCAGAGACTCAGATTGACTTCAAGTTAGATCTATAACAAGCTTGTATCCTGGAAGCAACAGATGAAAATCCACGTCATGCATGCCCGAGGAGTGTGTGTGTGTATTGGATGCATTTCCTCTTATGCAAAACTCAACCCATTTTGGGTTTCTGTGACTCACCATTACTTCCTGCATCACCTCACTGATCGCGTTCTTTTCCGAGGCTGCCCAGCCCCAGTCTTGCTGGCTGGCTTTTCTGTGTTGAACTGGATGTAACTTTTGCAGTTAGATCTAAGTGTTCTCTCAGCGTCCACGTGCTGGGCTGGGGTTGGGTGGGGTCAGAGGTGATATTAATAGAAATCCGGAGGAGAAGGAGAGCCTTCCCCATCCTCTCCTGGAGTCATCTGAGAGAGATGAGGATCATGCTGAAACAGAGACCCCAGGTTCTCTGTGTAGCTCACGGTTTAGTAAAAATGTGATGAACGTGGAAACTTCCTTGGGGCTATGCAGAGCTTTCTCTGCATAATCTAGCCAAAAGAAAAACCATTTGACCCACTCATCCTCAAACACTTGAAATTTAGATTGTATGTATGTATTTTTAAAGACAATGTATTGGCATTGTTCAAAACTCAAAAAACCAATAAAATATGCACTGTTAAGTCACCCATTCTTGACTTCTGGGGCAACCAAATATCTCTCTATAAAATAGAGATATTTTATGTATGTCTCACAAGCAAAAGGGGGAGGATAATCTTTTCCCCGTTTATTAAACATCTATGTTATATATGTGTATACATGTAGATATACATATTTAACATAGCTTTTTGAACATATACATAATACATTTGAACATATAATGCATAAACAGCTTTCTAATTCTTTTTATTGCTAACTAGCATTTATTGTTTGCACTATAGTTTACTTACCTGGATCCCTATTGTTGGACACTTAGGTTGTTTCCGTCCTTTGTTGGAACACTCGACGTTGCAATAAGTACCCATTACATGCATCATTTCACATGTATACTAAGGGCTGCAGGGTCTAAGGATATGTGTTCTATAATTTTGATAGATGATGCCAAATTACCTTCCGGAGAAGTCTTACTCTCACCAACAATGAAGCATGTCCCTTTAAACCCAGCATCTCTAGTTACTGGGACAAGCTTCATTGTTGACCACTCAAGGTAGCTTGTTCAAGAAACTGGCAAATCCTGGCACAAATATACATTGGTAATTTAAAGAAAAAAAAAAACAGCAATTTCCCTGACATAGTTCCAAGTTCTAGAGTGAATACTGATGCCTTATCTCCAAGGGATCTAGTAAATAAATCTGTATTGACCCAAATAAGATCTTTCTAGCCCCTACTCATCTGCATGCACCATGCTCCGGAAATAAGTAAGCTCCAGTAACAACTATATGGCACCTCCTAACTCACTGAAAGTGGATTCGTGATATGAGTAAATTAAAAGTATGTTTTTATTTATTTTTAAATTTTAAAGCAAATCCAAGACACTATGTCATTTCACTCATACATATTTTATTATACATGTCTAAGAAGCTATGATCATTTCTTTATATCACCACAACCATAAAGCTGTTATCACAAATATTAATAGGAAAATTACAATTCTTTAGAATTATCTAATAAGTCTATATAACTAAATTTTCCTGATTGACTCAAGAATGTCTTTTTAAAATTGTTTTCTTCAAATTGGTATCTGATCAAGCTATCCGAACAAGATCTTGAACAAGGTATCTGAACAAGATCCTAAAATGACAATGAAGTTGGTCTGTTTCTCTGAATCTGTGTGACCTCCTCTTGTCGTTTGGTTTACCTCCATCGGCTTTTTGAGGAAGGGAAGTCTGTGGTCCTGTGGAATGTCTCGTGTTGTGGATTTGGCTATTCACATCCTCGTGGTACCGTTTAGCTTGTTCCTCTACCCCTTCTGTTTCCTAGTGCTAAATGGATGTTAGCACTAAAGGCTTATCAGATTTGGCTTCAGCTCTGTTGGCAAGAAGGCTTCATGAGTGTTCCTCCCAAATGATGGACTTTATCTTCTCCTGACCCTAACTTGTATCAATCTTATTTTTATTTTTATCTGACTTCTACCTCTTTCCTTCTATACAACCACTTTCCGAGAACCAGGTCAGCTGTTTGCGTCTGAGCTGATTAATAAGGAATGTGAATCAGAGATGGGAAGACAGGAGCCTGGCAAGTCCACACTTGGTCAGTGCCTCCTCGAGGTCTGCCTTGGTCCACCATTCTCTGTAGGCCAGAGTCTCTAACAGAACTTTCCCTGAAGATGGAAATGCTGCCTATCTGCACTCACAATATGATAATCACTTGCTATATGTGGATAGTTATTCCTTGAAATGTGACTCATGTGGCTGAGAAAGTGAATTTTAAATTAAATTTAAGTAGCCCTGTGTGACTACTGGCTACCATATTGGATGGTGCAGCTGTAGCGTCATTTTTCAATGACTTTTGGTACAGACCTTTCCCAAATCCCTTGGGGCCTAAATATTGCTTTTCCTTTTTTAAAAGTCATATTTAATGTATTTAGTTACATTGATTTTTTCCGGAGCTGCCACTGAACTTAGCAGTTCATGTGCTTCTCATGAGCTACCAGTTATACCAGATCCACCCAGGTTTGACTCAGAACAGATGATGGAAGGAAATCACCATCACAGGACAAGTCCAGATCCTGAGTACATGCAGGATACAGTTCCTCTGCCAAACTGATAAGGAGCCTATGGTTAAATAGCAAAAACGTGCTCGCCATCAGGATGTGCAGCACAGGCATATTGTAGCTCAATAGATGTGTTGTAGACTTTGAAAAGAATCTCAGGTGCCAGTTTTTGTTTTTTTTTTTTCAAATTATATACCCAGTGTAACATGTCCACAGTGGTAGAGAGGTGAATGAATATAGATGCTATATCTGCTGCTAAGTCACTTCAGTTGTGTTCGACTCTGTGTGACCCCATAGACAGCAGCCCACCAGGCTCCCCCGTCCCTGGGATTCTCCAGGCAAGAACACTGGAGTGGGTTGCCATTTCCTTCTCCAATGCATGAAAGTGAAAAGTGAAGGTGAAGTAGCTCAGTCGTGTCTGACTCTTAGTGACCCCATGGACTGAAGCCTTCCTGGCTCCTCCATCCATGGGATTTTCCAGGCAAGAGTACTGGAGTGGTGTGCCGTTGCCTTCTCCAAGATGCTATATCCGGATGTTTTCAAACTGACAAAATGCTGAACATTTTCACTTTGAAAAGCATTGTATTGTTTGGGGCAAAGGGGTGGGTACAGAGAGGATTAGGACATGGTGCCTACCCAAGAGAAGCTTGCAATCTAGTAATAGATTATTATCCATCACGTATTGATTATGTGCTAAGCATTGCTCATAATTCTTATCTGGTCCTACAACAACTGTGTATAAGGAAGGCATCATGAGTTCCATTTTAGAGATGAGGAGATTGAGGCCCAGGGAGCTTCAGTAAACTACTAGCTCAGAGCAGCACAGCTACTGGAGGGCAGAGCCAGGAGGCAAACCTGAGACGGAACTACCATTCTGCTTCCCAAGGGTTAGGGTAATAGTCTCCTGAGCAGCCTTCCTACCCATGTTTCAGACCCCACCTTCTCACCATGTCACTCCTATGCTCAAAGCCCTGCTGTGGCTCCCAGAGTAAGAGGCAAAATCCTTACACAGGCCAACAAGAGCCTGTGTGGTCCACCCTATTGCCTTGCTGTCCACTCCCTTCCGCCTCGCTTGTTTTGCTCAGGTCATACTGGTCTGTTCTCATTTTAGGGCCTTTGCACCAATGGATTATTCTTCTAAGAGCATGTTTTGTTCAGATACCTAAGTGACTTGCTCCAGAATCTCCTGCAAGACTCTAAATGAACGTCACCTTCTAATGAAGCTTACATTGAACATGCATCTTCCATCTCATTTTGTTTGGACCTGTATCACCTGCTAACATATTTTTAAAATATCAGAGTATAGTTGATTTATAACTTTGAATTAATTTCCAGGGTACAGAAAAGTGATTCAATTGCACATGTATAAATCGATTCTTTTTCAGATCCTGTTCCTTAATAGATTTTTATGAGATATTGAATGTAGTTGCCTATGATATACCTGCTGGTGTATTTTAGAACTTTATGATGTGTTGTTAATTATCATTTTGGCCCTCACCCCATGCATGCACATGAATATAAGTTCTATAAGGGCAGAATCTTCCCACTATTTGTTCACCGCCATTTTGCAAACATCTAGAATGTGCCAGAATAATACAGTGGATGTTCAGTAGATATTTATTGACAAAAAATGAATGAAGCTCAGGAATGTCCAGTTTCAAAGCCACACTTACGTTTGATGTGTAAACAAGTACCTACTTGTGTAGGCCTGCTAAGTTGTCCTGCTTACTCTAAAACACATAGCCATGTAGACTCTCATAGGCAACCCATGCAAATATCTGTCAGGTTGACTGCGTTTAGTTTTACGATCACTTGGCATAGCACGAATGAAGCTGTCACTATAGCGTCTCATAAGGCCCACGTGGTCGGAAATTGTGGACAGTGGGCTTCCACATGTAAGGATAAATGTGTAAATTTATCCTGAAGAGTGACCTTTTCTGTGTGCACAAACAGCTTTGTCCCCTACAAAAACAGAAATACCAAGCTTGTCATCACTGGCCTTGAAGGCTGAGACACGAGCCGATGATTAAGGAAAGTAGCACCTCAGCCAATGTGCATAGTGAGGAAGAAAGGATGGAGTCTTAGGATTAAGCAGTAAGTTTTGCCACCCAGAAATTCAGATTATTTAATGGAAGTTTGATTTCTTTTTAAAAAAAAAACAGGTTATTCTTGGTGAAAATTTGGCCTCAAATTGTCCAGAGGTTATCTATGAAATCAAAGAAGAAACACCTGTTTTCTACAAACTTGTTCCTCATCCTAAGAAGAATATCTACATCTATCTAACAGCTGGAAAAGAGGTAGGCAGAAATACTAGTTACCATTTCTGTATTTATGAATGTAAACTGTTTGATTGATGTCATTATCCGATGGTAAAGCTTGTACTTTGAAATACTGAGTTTAAACACTGCTGCAAGCTTTGAGAAGACCTGCAGTGGTTCACAGGCATGGAATTAAAACCTTACTGTCAGTAAGTAAGCAAGAAATATTACCTATTTAGACAATTTTATTATTGGCTATATTTCCAATGCCAAGTTTTTCAGAGAAGTGTGTGCTTGCAAATGGGTACATAATCAGCAAGGTAACTGAATTTACACATTTGTCATGTGGGCATTGAATGGTTAGATGCATTTATGAATATGCCCAATGGGACTGGCTTTGGAATTTGGGGTTAATATCAGGCCACAGTCTTATACACATTCATGAACCAGGAAATATATGGCACCCACCCTCCCTCTCTTAATTTATCTGGCTGTTTTAGTTTTTCTTCTTGCTTCTGCTTACTGAAATAAAAAGGATGCCTTTTTACATTTTCTTCAGTTTTAAAGTGCTTTCACCAAGGGAAAGAGGAGGGGAACTAATTATTAGCATCCTACCGATGCTGTACTAGTTACTATTCCAAAGGGAGTCTCTCTAGATGCATAGAATTGTACACACAAACACACCAACCCCCAAATATAATAAACAATGTTAACAAAATCTGTCAATAATGTAGTGAGATAAAAATTACCCTTGTTTTGTATATGAAGAATCTAGGACTCAGGCTAAATGTCTTCTCATGGATATATGTATATATAGGGCCTTGTCAGGGTTAGGACTTAAATTCTACCCTGATCTTAAACCCCATGATTGTTGTTGTTCAGTTGCTAAATCACATCCAACTCTTTGCAGTCCCATGGACTGCAACACGTCAGGCTTCCCTGTCCTTCACTACCTCTCGGAGTTTGCTCAGACTCATGTCTATTGAGTCAACGATGCCATTCAACCATCTCAGCCTCTGTCACCCACTTCTTTTCCTGCCCTCAATCTTTCCCAGCATCAGGGTCTTTTCCAGTGAGTCAACTCTTCACATCAGGTGGCCAAAGTATTGGAGCTTTAGCTTCAGCATCAGTTCTTCCAATGAATATTCGGGGTTGATTCCCTTTAGGATTGACTGGTTTGATCTTGCAATCCAAGGGACTCTCAAGAGTCTTCTCCAGCACCACAGTTTGAAAGCATCAATTCTTCAGTGCTCAGCCTTCTTTATGGTCCAACTCTCAAATCCATTCATAGCTACTAGAAAAATCATAGCTTTGACTATACAGACCTTTGTCAGCAAAGTGATGTCTCTGGTTTTTAATACACTGTCAAAGCCCATAATAAGTGGGATCAACCCCAAATTTGTGAAAACCAAACATTCTTTCATGGTTGTTTTGACTCATGACCATCTGAACATACAAAGTGCAAAGATAACCGAGACTTACATAATTACATGATGAATGTCACATGCTCTCAGCCCACCCCCATTTTTCATTCTTTTCTCTCCATTATTCTAAGCAGAGCAGCAATGACATCAGTTTCCATGTACAAGCCAAGTCGCAGAGATGATGTGCAAGCCATTTAGAGCTTCTAACTCTCCTAAAAAGGCCATATTGCCCTTTGTATGTTGAAAAGGCAGCTATTCAAAATGACCACACTGAGATGGCCAGTGAATCTCATATACCTTTGTTCTTCACCATACAGAACCTTTGCAAACAGCTTGCTTCAACATTTAAACACTGTCTATTATATTTCTTCCCCCAGGGCTCCCATAGTTGAAAGATTTTTGTCTACTCAACAAACTGCATTTATTAAGTAACAATTCCCATTCTCAGGCTTTATTTATCAAGGGCATCTCAAAACAGCCACTCAGAGCGCTGACTGTGCTACCACAGGGAGCTGATAAAATTCCAGCTCAAAGCAAAGACACTTGTAGCCTTGCTTAGTCTGTGCATGTTTTTGTAATCAGCTTTTTGAAACATTGCAAATAGCTCATAAATCCTTCCCCCAAATCCCAGACTGTAGGCCGAGAACCACAGTGAGAACCACCAGTAGTTGATAGATTCTCACTTTCTGAAGGCGAAGAGTTCTAGTCTGGCCATTCAAAGCCTGAAGACCTGGGAAAGGTTTTCTACTGGGCATCAAAACTGGCTATTCTTACTTTCTTCACTTAGATTCACTGCTGGAGTTCCTATTAGTAAGACTCTGGTGTTCTGGCTGAGCCAAGATAGGCCCTACAGAGGCAAAACCCAAGGAAGATCCTTCCTCAGCTCTTGGGGAGATAGGAACAGACAAACTGAAATGCCCTGGTACATCCATAGACCACCTGGTCATTAAAAACAACCACGTAGGGATAGCTACATTGTGTGGAATGACCCCTGTAATGTGTTGTGTTAGAGAAGCAGGTCCCATGCAGTAGTTGTGGTGGCCTTTCTTTAACATGTGCTTCCCTGCTGACTCACAAGGTAAAGAATCTGCCTGCAATGCAGGAGACCCAGGTTTACTCCCTGGGTTGGGAAGAATCCCCTGGAGAAGGAAACGGCTACCTACTCCAGTATTCCTGCCTGGGAAATCTCATGGACACAATGAGCTTGGCAGGCTATAGTCCATGGGGTTGCAAAGAGTTGGCCAGCACTGAGCGACTAACACTTTCACTTTTTTTTTTCAGAGTAGTTCTCATAGAATGTTCTGGAGACTCATTTTGTACTAAATGTTCTGAGCAAAAGTGGTCCTGGGAGCAGATGTTACCTGCTATATCCCTCCTGCTGCTGCTGCTGCTAAGTCACTTCAGTCGTGTCCGACTCTTTGCGACCCTATAGACTGGGGCCTACCAGGCTTCTCTGTCCATGGGATTTTCTAGGCAAGAATACTGGAGTGGGTTGCCATTTCCTTCTCCAGAGGATCTTCCCGACCCAGGGATCAAACCCAGGTCTCCCGCATTGTAGGCAGATGCTTTACCGCCTGAGCCACCAGGGAAGCTGCTTTTTGCCTGTGAGGTTTCACCTGTTTGTTGGACCGTGGAAACTTTTCCCAATGTAGTAGCAAGAACTAGCATTTATTGAGTGTGTATTATGTGCTGGGCACTGTTGGTAATAACCCTGTGAAGTCAGCAATACCATCACCATCTCACAGGTGAGAAAACAAGGTCAGAGAGATTCCGTGACATTTGTGAAAATACCCCAGAATTACAAAGATGTCCTGTGAGCTACAAGGAAGTATCCACATTCTGATTAATTTCGGCTCAGGCTGGTGGCCTGCCCGCTACATCTCTCAGCCACCCCGGGAACTGTGAGATGATGGGTGTGGTTATTCTCCACAAAGTCAACTTAGAATGGACTGTTCATTAGAATGGACTCAACTTAGAATGGACTCTGCTTTTCTCACAAACTCCTTCTAGAACTCTCTGTTTCTCTGTATGATTTAAGAAGTTACTTATGGTCTCCAGCAGGTACAACTTCCTGGCTCTGAGTTCTACAGGTTTCCTGACTACCTGCTGTGGGATTTTGCCGGCAAAAAATGTGCCGTGTGAGGCTCAGGTCCTCCCTGCCTTCCCCGACACTGCTTGGAGGCTCGGCCTGCCTCTGGGGCCTGGGTTTGCCCATCACCATCTCCCTCTCTGGGGGCTGCTATTTGCTGACAACTGGAAGAGCCAGCTCCAGGGGCTGAGAATGATTGGAAAACTCCTATTTCTTTTCTTTTTGCCTTCAGTGGAGGGACTGTGAGCAGTGAGCTGGGAGCTGAGGTGATGGAACACCCCTGAGAGGGGTGTGGGGGGTTGGTCCTCATTTCCATGCCAAGGGTTAACCTCCTGCTGACCCTTGGGCTCAGAGCCTGTTGCTTTCCCCTGATGCTCCTCTCCAAGGTGCTGTTGACTATTGCTCTCTGAAAACCGGGTGACCTGATTCCATGATCTTGGAAATCACTATTAGCAGATCAGAAAGCTAACTATATACCTGTTAGCAGAGGTTAACAGAGGTTCACCTGTGAGAACTCTTTAAAAATACAGATTCCTAGGCCCCTGCCCTAGTCCTCCTCAACTTGAGTCTCAGCGGCAGGGGGTTTGGGAATCTGCCCTTTCAAAAGCTCCCCCAGGAGATGCTGATAAACTGCTCTATACCCTAGGACTTGAGAACCACTGCCCGATGTCATTACACAGACATTCAGCGTTTGAGTTGATAAGTGCCTCCTCATGGCCCTTCATCAGATAAGGTGTTAGAGTTTTTCTGGTGTTGCTTATAATTCCATCTGAGCTGCCATCATCTTTATTTTTAGGTGAGGAGAATTCGTGTTGCGAACTGCGGTAAACATAAATCCTGTTGGGAGTGTTTAGCAGCAACAGACCCTCACTGCGGTTGGTGCCATTCGCTACAAAGGTATTTCCTGAGTTTTCTCACCGACTTGCAATTTTGAAACAGTGTGATGCGGTTGCACACTTGTTGTCCTACTTTAAGGATCCGTTGCAATGACCTGGGGGAACTGATCTCGGCGCCCGCTAAAATATCATTGTGTAATCCAAATTCATTCTCGGGGATGTTCCCAGCCACAGTGGGTGGTACTGAAATCATTTGACCTGGACGGCTGAGAGGGTCCCCAAGCTGGAAGGGTAGGGGGAGTTGGAGGTGGGGGAGAGGGGATAAGTTGGGGCTGTCAGTTTTTCTTTTACTTTCTGCAGAGTTCTCCAAGACTAGAGAGAGAGAGAGAGAGAGAGAGAGACAGAAGGTTCTCCCTCAGCGGAGATAAAAGAATAGGCATGTTTGAAATGTTTCAAATGAATCCTCATGATGTCACGCGTTCGGTTGGCTCTGTGGAAGCCTGATTATTGATGATGCTGTCTCCTGATGTGCGGTACAGCTGTGCACAGGCCTGATGTGCAGTTGCAGTCTCCGGGCAGAATCTGCCCAGCTCGGTCTTGAATTACGATGTTCACGACCCATCTAGGCTCAGGGCGACTTGTAGCAGCTTCCTCGCCATGGCAGCTCCCAGCGTCGCTGGGACCAGCCTGGTTGGATTCACCGTTGCCATGGCAACCCAGTACTCAGGCTCTGCTATAGAAGTGAGGAGAGGAGAGCCTGCCACAGCTCAGGCAGAGGAAAAAACACACACACACCGTAACAGTGTCTGTCAGGTTGGTGCTTTCAGTTTTTAAAGGTGAAAAAGGATAAGAAAGAGTAGAACAGGGGCAGAGAAGCTGAAGGCTAAACAAGGGGCAATCTGGGGAAAGAAAAGACTGAGAAAGAGAATTTGGGAGGCTTTTGAGGGGGAGGAAGACAAGAGGAATGAAGGGGAGAGGGAAAATACAATATAAGAAGAGGTTCAGGAAACAAAAATATGGGGATGGAATTAATTAAGAGCTTATGGAGGAAGTCTGAAGCTGAGATGCAGCAAGATGCGTAATTGCCCTTGCCTTTCGCTGAGCTTCCTTACCGGGCTGTTGCCGTCAGAATCGCCAGCAGACAAAAGAAGCAGGGCCAGGAAGAGTCTCATGAATAATTGTAATTGGGTAGGAACATTTTCTTCTTGTGGCTTGCCTAAGACTAGGCTTGAAGAAAATAAACTGATCACAAACATACCTGTATCGCCTCACAGCCACTAAGCAGTTTTGCTATAATCTTTGCAACCCTTTCCACTGATGTAGGTTCTCTGGGTTTGCAGAGCTCTGTGCAGGAGTTAATTCAGTAACAGTGGTGGAGCTGGTGGTGATGGTCACAGTGGTGATGTGATTAAATAGACGCATGTAGCTAGTGGCCACTCTATGGGCAAACACAGGTCTGGCATTCATAAGAGATGTCTGAATTGGAATGAGAATTTGGGGAGTTAGCAGTGTTTAGATGATACACGTCGTGAAGTCGTAAGACCAGTGAGGGAGGGGCAGAGAGGACAGGAGTAGTTGGAGAACTGAGCTTTGAGTTCAGTGAGCACTGGGGCAGGGTTTAGGGGTCAGGGAGATGAAGAAAAAGTAGATGTGAGAGAACAGCCAGAAGCGAGAGGAAAAACTAAAGAAGGTGGCTTCTTGGAGGCCCAGGGAAGAAAGGAGGAGGGGAGTGGTCCATCGTGCCAGATTGTGCTGAGATGTTGAGCAAGAAAAGCGAATTGAACCCCTGGACTTAGCAGGTGATTACTGCCGATTGTGACAAGGACAGGAAGTAGTGATAAAACTGTAAAGAGAAAATGAGAAGAGGATGGAGCGGAGACAGCTCTTTTGAGGGACTTTGCTGAGAAAGACAGCAGAAACATGGAGCAGACATTGCAGGAAAGTGTGAAGTCCAGAGAGTTGTTTTTTACGATACATGAAATAACTGTTTTTGTGCGGCTGGGAAAGTTCTAGTAGTGTGAGAGAAACTGACAACACAGGAGAAAGAAGAATTGTGGGGCGTTGTCTTTCTGGAGATGAAAGAAAATATGATCTTCTGTGCCAGTGGGGGGCGGGGCGGGACCCAGCCTCAGCCAAGAGCATGGGACCCTCCATCCTTAGTCATGGCAGGGCAGGAGGAAAATATGGGCTCAGGAGCAGGTCAGTGGTGGAAGCATATGCAGTGTCTTTTCATGTGACTTTGCATTATTTTCAGGAATGTATGATGAGTGAGAGTGAGGTGAGGGAGGAAGCCCTGGACTTGGAAGGGAGAGAACAGAGAGGACGAGAGAACAGAGCTGGGAAATGAAGAGCAGGTGCCAGACGGTGTCAGGGTGCACGTGAGGTCCATGGTCTTGCTTTTGAAGTGAGAGCAGTACGCCTGGTTCTGCTTTCACAAGCCACGTTTGGCACTGTGGGCATAGCGGTAGGATAGGGGAGAGTTAGATTTAGCCAGAGATGGGACTGGTGGCTCAGGGGTAAAGAATCTGCCAGAAATACAGGAGACACAGGTTCAATTCTTGGGTGGGGAATATGCCCAGGAGGAGGGCAGAGCAACCCACTCCAGTACTCTTGCCTGGAGAATCGCCATGGGCAGAGGAGCCTGGCAGGCTACGGCCTATGGGGTCGCAAAGAGTCAGACATGACTGAAGTGACTAAGCAGCAGCAGGGAGTTTTCAAGAGAGGAAAGTGGGGTCCAGGAGCTGAGGGTGCCTGATGATATGGATTTGGATACTTACAATTGTGGACCCTGGGCTCCAAGCTAGAAGTGAGCTCTAAGGAGGGAGGTGAGGATGGGTGTGAGGGATGGGAAAAGGTAGCCAGCTCTGTGCAGGGGAGATTGTTTTGGGGTTTAAGACTTGTGGAACCTGGGGACCTGGAGAAGAGGTGGTGGTCAGACTATGGGGAACTTGAAATTAAGGTCGTGGAGAGGGCAGAGTTATTATTGGTCCTGACAAGGTCTGGGGTGGAATTCTGTAACTGAAGTAGGATGGAGGACAAGATCATTGGCAGAGAGGGTGGGCAACTTAGGGGTCACAGTGCTCGCTGGGCCAGTCATCAAGAAGGACTATGGAACAATTTTGGAGGGACTGCAGAACAAGATATTCAAAAAAAGAAAGGAATTGCCTGCAGGCTGCATGGTCTGTGGATGGTCGTGACAGGGCGGGCCTTGGGGGCCTCTGGGCAGATGGCCCAATGGCTTGAGCTTCCGAGCTGGGGTGTGGGGAGCAGGCTTGGAAAGAAAGGAAGAAGAATCATCCTAAAGAAGCAGCAAGACACAAGGAGGACCCTTAAGATGAGGGAGAGGAAGCAGCCAGCCCTTGGTGGGCTGCAGGAATTGGCGTCCTCAGGGAGAGCCTGGTTTCAGGATGAACAAAACAGTGAAGGGAACATTGGAGAAGCTGAGACTCCCGGGATTTTATTGATGATGGGCTGTGATAAAGGAGTTCCAGCCTTCTAGAAAAGGCTGCTCATAGTTTCCCCTGCTTCTGCTCTTGGTCCCTTACCCCTGCCCCAAGGGGAGTGGGCGTTTAAAAATCTCAACCAGATCATTTTATTNGCCATTTCCTTCTCCAGGGGATCTTCCTGACCCAGGGATTGAACCCGGGCCTCCCACACTGTAGGCAGACTCCTTACCATCTGAGCCACCAGGGAAGCCCAGTGAGGGATAGAGACAGTGTTATTAGTCAGGTCCACTCCAGTAATACTGTGTTAACCAACAGATTCTCAGTGGCTTACAAGAACAAAACTTTGTTTTTCTTGCTCATGGTTCAGCTCCAGTGGAGAGTGAGGGTGGGAAGGGGACTCTCTGTCAAGTTGTACGTGGAGAGTTTGGTTCAGATCTGCTTCATATGTCTCTCGTCCTGCATGTACTCTCCTCAAGGCAGACAGCAGAAGTGCAGGAACCCAAGCTAAACTCTGTGGTGCATTCAGAGCCTCCACTTATGTCACGGTTGCTGACACTCCGTTGGCAAGCAAGCCACATAGCCAAGCCCAGCATCAGTGAGGCAGGGGCACACACCCCGCCCGCTCCAGTGTCATTCTAGTACAGGAGAGACTGCAGAACTGGGAACAGTAATTCAGTCTACCCCAATACATCGAGGGGTTTCCAATCTATTAATCTTGATAAGTAAATAGAAAGTAATAACATGTAGCACAGAGGAAGTGGAGGATTCCATGGAAGCACATTAAAAAAAAAAATCTAAATAATAAATAGCACATGTTGGCGAGGATGTGGAAAAAAATGAAACCCTTGTGCACTGTTGGTGAGAATGTGAATTGGTGCAGCCGCTATGGAAAACATTGTAGAGGTCCCTCAAAAAAATTGAAAATAGAACCATCACGTGATCCAGCAATGCCACACCTAGGTATATTTCTGAAGAAAAGGAACACTAATTCAAAAAGATACGTGCATTTTCCTATTTCATAGCAGTGTTATTCACAATAGACGAGATGTGGAAGCCACCTAAGTATCCTCTGATAGATGAGTGGATAAAAAAGATGCGGTATATGTACACAATGGACTACTACTCAGACATCTAAGAAATGAAATCTTGCCATTCACAGCAACGTGGATGGGCCTAGAGGGTATTAAGCTAAGTGGAATAAGGCAGGCAGAGAAAGACAAATATTGGATGCATTTCACTTGTATGTGGAATCTAAAAAAATGTGAACAAAAATAGCAATGGAAACAGAGTCGTAGGTACAGAGACAAACAGGTGATTACCTGAGAGGAGGGGGATGGGGAGGTGAAATAGGTGAGAGAGATTAAGAGGTACAGACTTCCGGTACAAAATAAATGAGTCATGGGAGTGAAATGTACAGCTGGAGAATATATGGTAATAATTAATAATTATTAGGAGTAATTATAAAATGGAATAATGATTAATGACGATAATATGGTAGTAACTTTGTATGGTGACAGATGGTACCTAGACTTGTCATGGTGACTGTTTTGTAATGTATAGAAATATCAGATCACTATATTGTGCAGCTGGATCTAGTGTTACAGGTCAATTATACTTCAGTTAAAAAGACAACCACAGGTTCAGTGAAAATCAATCAATCAAAGAAAAACAACCTAAACTTAAGGTCACAGAAGGCTTCCTGGAGGAAGGGATGTCTAAACTGAGCCTGAAATGTGAGCATCAGAGAGCATCCGTGTAGAGAGAGAGGACACTGAGGGAACAGGCCATGCGAAGGCTGGGAGCTGGAGGAGCGCTTGGCCTGACGGGGCAGTATGGCGCAAGGGTGTGGTCTGAGGAGCATTAGTTAATGCAGACAGACGGGATGGGGGAGAAGGAATCTTATAGCCCGTGTTAAAGGTCTGAATTTTCCTGGAAAGGCTTTGGGAAGTCATTCCGGGGTTTCAATCAGAAGGCAGACCGGATCACTCGTGTGGTGCAGAACAAGCATTCTGGCACAAGACAGTCTAGAGAAGACACCGCTGGAAACCCGCGGATCACTGAGAAGGTGGCTGTAAACCAGCCAGAGATTGGAGGCTGAATTAGAGAGATGATTGTGGGGATGGAGAGAAGCAGGTGGATTTAAGAGCTGGCTGGAAGATAGAATTGACAGGACTTAGTGATTAATTGGATTCCTCCCTTGAGTCTGACACACTAAAAATAGGGCCATAAAATGAAAAATAAAATATCAAGGTGGCCACTGTTTTTCTGGAAGATGTATTCTTTCTCTCTTGATCTAAGTCCTCACAAAGAGAGTAATGTCCTCACACTCATCTTTACTGTCCTGTCCTGGAAAGCCCAAGCCTACACTGGATGCCTACTGTGTCTCAGGCCTTGTACTTGGCTCTGGGTGGGAACCCAAAGGATGGGTACCTAAGTTAGATGGAGAAGGACTTCTGAGAGATGTGAAGCTGGGTCTCAAGTCCTGGGACTTTGCTTTTGAAATGATAGGGGAAAGAGTGCAAGTATCTGGCTTGGGTACCAGAGGGACCGAGGTATTATTGACTGAGCAGGAGTTTAGAAAGACTAGCCAGTTTGGGATGCCCAGCAATGCAGGGGATGACTTCCACGCTGGAAGGAGGAGTCCAGCAGAGAAAGAAGAGTGGAGACTTGGAGTCAGTGTGTTTGGGATCGAATCCAGGCCCCTGTGTTTCTTATCATCTCTGTGCCAAATCTCCTCTTCTATAAAGCAGGGGCTTCCCTGGTAGCTCAGCTGGTAAAGAATCTGCCTGCAATGCAGGAGACCCTGCTTTGATTCCTGGGTCAGGAAGATCCCTTGGAGAAGGGATAGGCTACCCACTCCAGTATCCTTGGGCTTCCCTGGTGGCTCAGCTGGTAGAGAATCCGCCTGCAATGCAAGAGTTGTGGGTTTGATCCATNCACAAAGAGAGTAATGTCCTCACACTCATCTTTACTGTCCTGTCCTGGAAAGCCCAAGCCTACACTGGATGCCTACTGTGTCTCAGGCCTTGTACTTGGCTCTGGGTGGGAACCCAAAGGATGGGTACCTAAGTTAGATGGAGAAGGACTTCTGAGAGATGTGAAGCTGGGTCTCAAGTCCTGGGACTTTGCTTTTGAAATGATAGGGGAAAGAGTGCAAGTATCTGGCTTGGGTACCAGAGGGACCGAGGTATTATTGACTGAGCAGGAGTTTAGAAAGACTAGCCAGTTTGGGATGCCCAGCAATGCAGGGGATGACTTCCACGCTGGAAGGAGGAGTCCAGCAGAGAAAGAAGAGTGGAGACTTGGAGTCAGTGTGTTTGGGATCGAATCCAGGCCCCTGTGTTTCTTATCATCTCTGTGCCAAATCTCCTCTTCTATAAAGCAGGGGCTTCCCTGGTAGCTCAGCTGGTAAAGAATCTGCCTGCAATGCAGGAGACCCTGCTTTGATTCCTGGGTCAGGAAGATCCCTTGGAGAAGGGATAGGCTACCCACTCCAGTATCCTTGGGCTTCCCTGGTGGCTCAGCTGGTAGAGAATCCGCCTGCAATGCAAGAGTTGTGGGTTTGATCCATGGGTTGGGAAGATCCCCTGGAGAAGGGAATGGCTACCCACTCCAGTATTCTGGCCTGGAGAGTTCCATGGACTCTATAGTCCATGGAGACTGCAAAGAGTGGGGCATGACTGAATGACTCTCACTTTCATAAAGCAGAATAGTAACAGAGCCTCTCTTGGAGGGTTGTTGAGAGAATGAAATCAGACAATGTGCATAAAGTCCTAGGCACAGTTCCTCTTCGTAGTAAGCACCGTAGTGATGTTAGCTGTTATGATGGCGAACGCCCAGAGAAAGGAGCGGTTGGTTGTAACCAAGGTTGGGAAAAGCTTCAGAGAAGACGTCACGTTAAAATTGGGTCTTGGGGGAGAGGAGAATATTGGATCTTAAAGCCTAAGGAGAATTTCATCAAGGGTGGGGGGCGAGGGATATAATTCAGGCAGCAGAACCAGCACAATAAGGGTTTGATCTTTTCATTTTATTTTCCTTTTTGGCTGCACAGCCTGTGGGATCTTAGTTCCCCAGCCAGGGCTCAAACCCGCGGCCCCTGCAGTGGCAGCACATCTGGGCCACAGCGGCAGGGCTGACAACAGGAGATTTTTGAGGGAAGGGGCCAGATGAGTCATCTCACCCCAGCACTTCTCTGGAAGGAGGAAGCAGATGGGGAGGGGCCGGGACGGAAAGGTTTCTGAATCTGGACTTTCTTAGTTGGTTCTGGGAACTTAGAGAAGAGTTTTCAGCAGAGGACCGAAACAATCACGTCTGTGTTTTTAAAAGACAATCCTGATGGCAGAGAAGAAGATAGAAGTGCGTTAAGCTAAGCATTAACCGTGCCGCGCTTGCCACTCCTCCCACTTCTAGGGCCGCTGCCTCCCAGTATGTTTTAGGAAGAGTGAGTTTACCTCCTGCCTCTTCCTGAGGCATCTACTTAAGCGGCCCTTTCTCCAAACTTCACATACCCCACCACCTCTCCCAGCACCATCACGGGCTCCACTTGGGGTCCCAGTCACGTGACGGAACCAGGGCTGGGTCCTCTTCAGAAAACGTACATGTCAGAAAAGCCACACTCATCTTTACTGTCCTGTCCTGGAAAGCCCTGCCTCCAGAGCACGTGTATAGGACGGGGACAGAGCCCCCAGACATGCTGATTTTAAAGTATCTGTAGACTCCCCTCACTTATTTGTATGAGTGCAACACTTACTCATATCCTCTACATTTCCTCCATGGTGGCAGTTGGAAGACTTCCAAGCAGCCTTGGTGGCAGTTTTTAGGTTTTCATCTGCTGGTTGGCTGTTTGACACATGACACTGTGAAAGAGGTCATTTCTCAACTTGGTGTAACAACAGACTTTCTGAAAGTCTGTTGGGCTAACACAAGGTGACTTGAATGCTGGTAAGAAAAACTAAAGTCAACCTGCTAAACATATTCATCCTCAACACCCCAGAGTAATAAGCAAAAAAGAATTCAATGATTCAGTGATTTGCTTATGGACGCACTCAGTCCCCTACATCGCTCTCCTGTCTTGAAGTCTTCCTTCCCTCCCTCTTCCAAGAGACACTGCTTTCTCAAGTCTCCCCTCAGCATCACCTGTAAGGCCTAGGAGCTGCTGTTGCCTGAGAATTCAACCAAGGTGACCCACGGTGCATAGTAACCCATAGCCACATTCCTCTGAAGTTTGAGTTATGCTGGTTTGTCTACCATCGTGAAAGGTGGGCACTCTGCAGCAGAGAAGGGCACTGGGGGCTTTTCAGTGGAGGAATCCATCAGGATATGCCCACTTCTCCTTCAGAATGCAGTTACAGTGCCCCATTCCCTAGGAAGCCTGCCTCGAGCTCAGGCCCAGCCAGGAGACAGGGTCCCAGGCACGGAGGAGAGTCTGCTTACCACACGTCAGATGCTATGCCCTGAATGTCCCCTGCGTGTTCCATTTAGTCCTCCTGGTACCCTGTGAAGTAAGCACTTATTACAGTACCCACTTTTAAGATAAGAAAACAGCCTTAGGTTTCTGTATTCATTTCCTACTTCTGCTGTAGCAAATAACTACAACCTTGCTGGCATAAACAACATTCATTTATTATCTTACAGATCTGGAGGTTGGAAGTCTGTAGAGGGTTTCGCTGGGTTAAAACTAGAGTGTAGAAAGGACCGTGTTCCTTCTGGAGCCCATAGGGAGAATCCATTTCCTGTCTTTTCAAGTTTCTGGAGGCACCTACATTCCTTGGCTTGAGGCCTCTTCTTGAATCTTCAAAGTCAGCAGTGTAGCCTCTTCAGACCTTTCTGGCTCTTAATTCTATTTCCATTATCACATCTCCCTCTTTGCCCCTCCCGCTTCCTCTTAAGGGGACTCTTGAGATTACTTTAAACTCACTTAGATAATCTAAAATAATCTCCCCATTTTAAGATTCTTAATCACATCTTTGAAGTCCTTTCTGCCAAGTAAGGCAACACATTCACAACTTCAAGAGATTAAGACATAGATATCTTTCAGTCAGTTCAGTCACTCAGTCGTGTCTGACTCTCTGCGACCCCATGAATTGAAGCACGCCAGGCCTCCCTGTTGATCACCATCTCTCAGAGTTCACTCAGACTCATGTCCATCGAGTCCGTGATGCCATCCAGCCATCTCATCCTCGATCGTCCCCTTCTCCTCCTGCCCCCAATCCCTCCCAGCATCAGAGTCTTTTCCAATGAGTCAACTCTTCACATGAGGTGGCCAAAGTACTGGAGTTTCAGCTTTAGCATCATTCCTTCCAAAGAAATCCCAGGGTTGATCTCCTTCAGAATGGACTGGTTGGATCTCCTTGCAGTCCAAGGGACTCTCAAGAGTCTTCTCCAACACCACAGTTCAAAAGCATTCAAAGTCAATTCTTCAGCGCTCAGCCTTCTTCACAGTCCAACTCTCACATCCATACATGACCACAGGAAAAACCATACCCTTGACTAGACGGACCTTAGTCGGCAAAGTAATGTCTCTGTTTTGAATATACTATCTNGCCAAAGTACTGGAGTTTCAGCTTTAGCATCATTCCTTCCAAAGAAATCCCAGGGCTGATCTCCTTCAGAATGGACTGGTTGGATCTCCTTGCAGTCCAAGGGAGTCTCAAGAGTCTTCTCCAACACCACAGTTCAAAAGCATCAATTCTTCGGCCCTCAACATCATAAATAAAATCAGCTAATTCAGATATCTGGTTTAACTGGGCCCTCTGGCCCAAATTCCATAAATACACATACATACATACACTCACATACCGGCAGACATACGTGCTCATACACACAAAACATGTAAGCCCACACACAATTTTTTTTCTTCAAAACTAATTGAAATTCAATATATGCTGCAGGATAACATTTGATAATATAAACCTAGAATCGTTTCAATCTGCTATTGTGAAAAGTATAGTTAAGACAACAATAGTAGCCATCACAGACAATGCCTTGGAAATGGAATTGAGCCTTCATGGTTGGCAGAGAAAAAGCAGCCAGCAAAACTAGTAACAATTTTATTCATTTCAGAGTCATACCAGTAATTAAAATGGTTTCAGAAGTACTTAAGTGCATCTTCCCACCTTTGACAGCTAAGAGACCCATTAATAAATTAGCATATTGACCTGCATTTTTAGAGCTAAAAGTTAGAATGGAGAGGTGAAACTGTCTCTTATACACATCTGGGCACAGTGGTTTTTCAGAGTAGCTCGATTATGTCTCATCTGAAATAGAAACAGTAAAAGACTCCAAGCAAACTCTCTGCACTATAGGAACTTAAAGGTTCCTCCAGCTCTGTCATATTCTGATTTGAGGATTTTGAAGAAATATCATTTTAGAAATAGGTAGCATCTGAAAATGGTTTTACTCTCTCTTTTCTTTC
The DNA here is from genome assembly GCA_006410875.1 of Neotragus pygmaeus. NCBI lineage: Eukaryota > Metazoa > Chordata > Mammalia > Artiodactyla > Bovidae > Neotragus > Neotragus pygmaeus. The sequence continues at coordinate 66,816 of SJYV01036656.1, forward strand.
TATGCCATTATTAAGCATATTTAAAGGATATGGGCTACAAGGAGTTAAAAGGGGGATANGTCTGGTATTCCCATCTCTTTCAGAATTTTCCACAGTTTATTATACTCCACACAGTCAAAGGCTTTGGCATAGTCAATAAAGCAGAAATAGATGTTTTTCTGGAACTCTCTTGCTTTTTCCATGATCCAGCAGATGTTCACAATTTGATCTCTGGTTCCTCTGCCTTTTCTAAAACCAGCTTGAACATCAGGGAGTTCATGGTTCATGTATTGCTGAAGCCTGGCTTGGAGAATTTTGAGCATGACTTTACTAGCATGTGAGATGAGTGCACTTGTGCAGTAGTTTGAGCATTGTTTGGCATTGCCTTTCTTTGGAATTGGAATGAGAACGGACCTTTTCCAGTCCTGTGGCCACTGCTGAGTTTTCCAAATGTGTTGGCATATTGAGTGCAGCCCTTTCACACCATCATCTTTCAGGATTTGAAACAGCTCCACTGGAAATCCATCACCTCCACTAGCTTTGTTCGTAGTGATGCTTTCTAAGGCCCACTTGACGTCACATTCCAAGATGTCTGGCTCTAGATTAGTGATCACATCACCATGATTATCTGGGTCATGAAGATATTTTTTGTAGTTCTTCCATGTATTCTTGCTACCTCTTCTTAATATCTTCTGCTTCTGTTAGGTCCATACCATTTCTGTCCTTTATCGAGCCCTGAAATGTTCCCTTGGTATCTCTAATTTTCTTGAAGAGATCTCTAGTCTTTCCCATTCTGTTCTTTTCCTCTATTTCTTTGCATTGATTGCTGAAGAAGGCTTTCTTATCTCTCCTTGCTCTTCTTTGGAACTCTGCATTCAGATGCTTATATCTTTCCTTTTCTCCTTTGCTTTTTGCCTCTCTTCTTTTCGCCTCTCTTCTCTTCTTTTATAGCATGTATAAGCACTGGAAACAGGATTAAAGTCTAGGCTTATATCTAGGCTCTAACTCCCAAGCCAGTACCTTTACCTACCACCATAGTGAAAGGGAGGAGAAACCTAGAGACATTATCCCTCGTGGTGGTGGTGGGGAGAAGAAAGAGCCTGCTCCAGATGGACCCACCATGGAAGACTGGTTACACATGGAACTCTGGGTCAACCTGAGTTATGGAAACCCTTCTACAGCTTGAGAGTTGAAGCAGCCATGCATTTACTTAACAGATTTGGAGTGGGTTTTTTTTTCGGCTGTGCTGCGTCTTCATTGCTGTTCATGGGCATTCTCCAGTTGCAGCGAGTGGGGACTACTCTCTAGTTTGGTACAGGGGCTTCCCGTTGCAGTGGCTTCTCTTGTGGAGCACAGGCTGTCAAGCACAGGCTCAGTAGTTTCGGCTCATGGGCTTAGTTGCTCCGCAGCATGTGGGATCTTCCCGGACCAGGAATCAAACCTGTGTCCCCTGCATTGCCTGGTGCATTCTGCAGACGCTCAACCCCTGGACTTCCTGGGAAGCCCCACTTAACAGATCTTTATGGAGCACCTAGTCTGTGTCAGACACTGTTCTAAGCATCGAGGTTCTCTAGCGATGAACACCTCAGTCCCATGTCTTTGCCCCCCTGCAGGTCCTTCTAGAGATGTATTCATTTCCTAAAACTGTCATAACCAGGGGCACACACTCAGTGGCTTCAAACAGTGAAGATTTATTCTCTCACAGTTCTAGAGGCTAGAAATCCAAAATCAAGGTATCAGCAGGGCCATGATCTCTCTGAAACCTCGAGGGGAGAAACCTTCCTCTCCTTTTCAAGCTTCTGGTGGGTTCCAGTATGTCCTGGCTCGTGGCAGCATATCTCTAATCTCTGCCTCCAACTTTACGTGGCCTATTTCCTCTTCATGTGTCCAAATTGCCTTCTCCTTTCTCTTGTCAAGGCACTAGTCCTTGAACACCCTAAATCCAGAATGACTTCATCTTGAGACCCTTAACTAATGACATCTGCAGAGGCACTCTTTCCAAATCAGGTCACATTCTGAGGTTCCAAGTGGACATGAATTAAAGGGTGGAACATTAGTGACCCAACTACATGAGAGAAGAGTGAAAATAAATAAGAACATAGCGTGTCAGATGTGATCACCCTTAGGAAGAAAAGTAAAGCTGAGGAGGGGGTAGGGCTTGCCAGCTGGAGGCAGGGGAGGTTAGTTTCAATCAGAGGGTCCTGGGAAGCCTCACAGAGAAGAGGGCAGCTGAGCCAAGACCCAGAGGAGCGCACTCCACTTTGGGATGTCCCCTTTGGAGGCTGTGGCCAGGAAGTCAATTCACGACAGAAGACGGCTCCCAGTTCTGCATCCGTCCCCCCTTTCCTTCCAACCCGGGACGTGTCCTCATGCTGCATTCTGTGCAGTGACACTCCTTTATGGTCCAGTGAGGCTCTAACGGCAGCAATCGGGAGAATAATGGGATTTGGGGGCCGCCCCTCCTCCTTGTGTGAGGACCCCATTGTGCCGACTAATTGTGTAGAAGCAAGTAGGACAACTGTCTGTGGGGTGGAAGCAGTGGGGAGCAGAGAGGAATATGTTATTCGGGCCTCAGGGCATCACTGAATTACCCTGGCAGAAGCCGGACCCATGCATCTGGGTTACCAAGGAGGCTGAAAGGGAGGTGGGGGTCTTCTCACCCTGGAGGGGGGTCTTGGGTGGACCCGAGTCCCCTGAGTTCTTCATCATCTTTGTCAGCTGTTAGAAGAGCTGTGAATATTTCAAAGCAGAAGGTGGAGAGGGGATGAAACCATGAAGGCACCCAGGCAGCTCACAGTGGCTGGCACAGAGGGAATGCTTGCCATACTCAGGAGCTAGTTTTGTTCGGCCCAGCCTCAGTCTCCAAACTACTTACCCTCACATCTTTTTAATGGACGCTGTGTAGCTCGAGCAGGTACCATTAGGAACACCCCTTTTAGTAAACATATGTTTTAATGGAATAGATTTTTTTTTTGAAATGACCTGATCTCAGCAGGCACTTCCATAAGTATGTATCGATTGGCTTTTAAAAATTCCTCAGATGGTTTCCCTTGTCTTAGTGACCTGGTACTTTTCCTGTTCCCAACAGCAACTCCACATTGAAACCAATGTCCCTGTCTTCATTGGAAGCCTTCTGCCAGGCTTTGGTGTTTTTGCTCTTGGGTACCAGTGAGGTTTTGTAGCATTTGGACCCTTGTATCCCGCTTAGGGAGAGTGGACCATTCTGAAACACCCCGTGTGGAATTCGACGTTACTCTTAGGAAGACGGAGTTTTATTGCTGCTAGCTTTTTACTGCTGGGAAACCGAGGTCCTGAGAAGCTGCAGAGTGTGCTTCCCATTACAGAACAAATGTGTGGGAGAGCAGCTTGGAACCCAGATCTTCCTGACTTGAGAGGCATCATTTCCCATCTTTATTTCCAGGCTACCTATTCTTTACGAACACCTCCCTTAAATTCGTCAGTTCAGGGTATGCCTTTGGAAATTAAAACACCCTCATCACCCACCAAAGAGCCACATGGGGTGAAGGCCACAAATCCCTTTGTTGAGTGAGTGCTTCAGTCTGCAGATGTGGTGCACGTGTGCTGGATAGCTCCACGTGTCCAGACAAAGGCCAGTTTCCCACCACGCCAGTAACTGGCCCGCCCAGTGATGAAAATCCATGAAACAACTTCTGCTGGTATCGTGGAGACATAGATGAGAATTTAGTCACTTGAACATTTAATTCTTAATCCAGTTCACTGAACATGTGTTGAATGCCAGCCATGGGCCAGGTCCGGTACTAGGCCCTAGGGAGACAAAAATGAATAAGGCTCTGCCCAGTGGAAGCTCACAGGTTAGCGTGGGAAGCAGGCATCAGCCAATACGCCATGAAAAAATGCCCTCAGAGCTGGTATTCAAGGCGTGGGGAGACCCCAGACAACCCTCGGGAAAAGGAGGAGGGTTGTGATTAAGAACCTTCCAAGAAGCCATGAGCTGAGTCTGCCTCCTTACGTGGAAAGGGCAGGCTGCTTGTTGATCTAGTGTGTGTGAGCAACGCAAAGGGCAGACCAGTTACCCCTGTTGCCCAGATGCCTGTCACATCAGTATTTTGTATACGTCCATCTATTTAACTGAGGCTTCCAATAATGCCTCAGTAACTATTAGTAGCTGTTACTATATTTATCACATAGGCAAATGAAACAGAACTTAGGTAANTAGAATCTCTCCTTAAGAATTTACTACTTACTCAACCTTGAAATAGAAACTCTAAACTCAGAAATGTAACTTGTACTTCCTGCCACTCGAATTTCATCAGCATCCTCTAATCTAATTGTTCACTAAGAGCAGACAGTCCCTGAAGTAAACTGACAACTAAATATCAGGTAATTGGCTTGAATGGGAGGGTTGATGTGATCTGTTCCAAAGATTCTCTACTGATACAATGTCAGAAAACTTTTAACAAGGAACATCCAGCCTCTCTCAGAACAGGAGGCTGTATCTGTGGCTGGGGGAAGATTTTGCTACAAGAGCATCCCAAGGTCTTCTGCTAAGTGATTTGAAACAGATGTCTGCATTTTTTTCAGAAGGGCACCGAGCCCAGAGGAGGGACCAGGTGGTCCCGAGAATCAAGGGACTTTCATTAACGTTAGTAGTCCAGAGATGGAAAAACCAATCTCAACTGAAAAGAAGAATGAGAAGTCACTGTGACCAGCTCCACTCTGAGTTCTAGGCCTCCAGAGTCAGCCAAGAGGGATGCCAAAATACAAGACCAAAATAACTTGCCAGGAAAGCTGAAAAGCTGCATTTCAGCTCCAGTGATGAAAAGCCAACCTACATAAGAAAATGATGCTAATAACAGAAACAATTTAGAAGATTTTTTTTTTAAGTGAAAACATCTAACATGCCAGGAGATGTTCTTTCATATGATTTGATTCATTTATTCTTCACAAATCTATGAAGTTGGTACGACAAATTCCCTTGCTTTTTACAGCTGGGGAAAACTGGAGGCAGAAGGCCCCGTACTGTTTCCCAGGGTCACAGAGTTAGGAAGCAGAGGGGCTGAGATACCAAATCAGATAGCCCTGCTTTCAAGACCGTGGCTCATCTCCTACCCCCTACTGCCCCTCCCCAAGGCCCTCGCCTATGGAGCCCTTTCCAGGGGCCGGTGCTGTTTCTAGGACTTTCTGGGACTTGTTGATCCTATAGCTACCTAAGGAAGTAGGTATTATTGTTACCAGCTCCATTTCATTGATGAGGAAACTGAGGCGCAGAGATTAGACAGTGTGGTATGAATCTCAGCAGTCTGGCAGTGGTGTTCATACTCTTAGGACGGTGCCAAACAGCTCAAAATTTTCAAGGGTTTCCAGGATAATAACATCATAAAGGCCAAAATAAAAATAACTACATCCTCCCAGAGCCTGGGCCCTATGGGAAAAATACAGGTTTTATTCCATTTCTCAGCAATTCTCCAAGTGTGTTCTTCAAGCTGTTTTAGGTGTAAGTATTAAATGAGGCTTAAGAAATTTGGGAAACACTAGTTAAATAAAATTAAATGATCCTCTCTACTGCAGGAATTCCCAGAGCCTTCAATATTCCGGTATACTTTGTAACTTAAAAGATGGGAATGGATAATGCGCATCTTCTAATGTTTTTACTGAAGGATTAGAAGTCCTAGCCACGCACTCTGAGAAGCGCTTAAATCTCGGTTAAGGAGCAATAATCCAAGTGGAAGATCAAACTGGAAAACTCGAGGCTTCTTTTGGCTCTTTTTTCTCATCTCTCATACTCGCTGATGATGACCTATTCTTTCCAAGCATTGCTCTATGCCATCACCCACAGTCTGCCCTCACCTGTCACGGGGGCTCCTGCAGCAGGCTTCTGAACGGCCTCCCTCCTCCCTGCCCCTAGTCAGCTCTCCACACCAACGCCTAGGTATTCTCAAGTCCAGAACTGATTACACCGCTTCCTACTAAAAAATCTTCAGTGGCACCCTTCCACCTACACCAAACTCCTCTACCTACACCCCTTTCATGACCTGGAGCCTAGAACACACGTTTCCACGCTCATCTTGGTACCCAATACTATGATCGAGCCTCTTCCTTCTTTTCCAAACTCATCCACAGGCAATCGTGGGGTGATAAGTCTATTTAACTTACAAGCTCCTAAAGACATCCATCACTAATACTTAGTACATGGCACTTCTCAAAGAGCAATTACCTAATAAACACACGCAGGGAAACCTGCCCGGCTCTTCTCGGCATGCGCAGAGTGTCCGAGGGCCTGCAATGTTGGTGAAATGGTGCTCCAAGTTCAGAGTCACCTCCTCCATGGCTGCCCAGCCTCCAGGCAAAGTAGTCATGCCCCCTGCTGTGTCCACATGGGCACCTTACACATGCTTCTGGTACATACAGCACAATGCGCTGGTTGCTGACTGCCTTTCTCTCTGACTACACTGTAAGATCCCCAAAGGAAGAGCCTGCCTCATTCACCTCGGCACCCCTAGGGCCTAAGGCCATATCTAGGATTCCTTCTAAGGAATGTCTGAGTGCCCCCCAGATACAAACACCGAGCACTGGGGATGTATGGATGTTTAAGCCAGTTAAAGCTCCCCTCTAAATGAGCTTATATTCTGGTGAGGCACATGGACCAAAACCAAATAAGTAGACAATAATTTAAATAGTTTCACATCAAGGCTAGTTTTCGGCAGAAATTAAAAAAATATATAGCAGCGAGGAACTACTTTAGGTTCGCTGGTCAAGAAAGATGGCATTTCAAGGAGTTCCTTGGTGGCCTAGTGGTTAGGATTCCAGCCTTTCATTGCCGTGACCCGGGTTCAATTCCTGGTTGGGGATCTGAGATCCCACAAGCTATGCAGCATGGCCAAAAACTTAAATTAAAAAGAAAGATGGCATTTCAGCTCAGATCTCAAGGATGATGACAACCTAGCCACACCAAGAGCAGTAGGAACAGCATTCTCGGCAGAAGGAACAGCAAGTGCCAAGAGCCTGAGCTCACTTAAAGTCTGGTCTCTGCAAGGAATTGATTAAAGACCAGACCAGGCTAGAACTTAGTGAAGAAGTGGTGGGGGGAGCTGCCAATCATAAGTGGGTGACGTTGGGCTAATCACACCTTCTCTCTGTTTCAGGCTTTCCAGCTGCAAAAATGCAGATAATAATCATTTCTATTCCATGGAATGGTTATAAAAATGTACATCTAGTTAACATACACCTACAAAAACATAGATCAAAGAGTTATTTCAGAAACGTCCATCTATTTAACTGAGGCTTCCAATAATGCCTCAGTAACTATTAGTAGCTGTTACTATATTTATCACATAGGCAAATGAAACAGAACTTAGGTAAAAAGTTTGAATGACATAAACCTGTTTCATTTGCCTATGTGATAAATATAGTAACAGCTACTAATAGTTACTGAGGCATTATTGGAAGCCTCAGTTAAATAGATGGACGTTTCTGAAATAACTCTTTGATCTATGTTTTTGTAGGTGTATGTTAACTAGATGTACATTTTTATAACCATTCCATGGAATAGAAATGATTATTATCTGCATTTTTGCAGCTGGAAAGCCTGAAACAGAGAGAAGGTGTGATTAGCCCAACGTCACCCACTTATGATTGGCAGCTCCCCCCACCACTTCTTCACTAAGTTCTAGCCTGGTCTGGTCTTTAATCAATTCCTTGCAGAGACCAGACTTTAAGTGAGCTCAGGCTCTTGGCACTTGCTGTTCCTTCTGCCGAGAATGCTGTTCCTACTGCTCTTGGTGTGGCTAGGTTGTCATCATCCTTGAGATCTGAGCTGAAATGCCATCTTTCTTTTTAATTTAAGTTTTTGGCCATGCTGCATAGCTTGTGGGATCTCAGATCCCCAACCAGGAATTGAACCCGGGTCACGGCAATGAAAGGCTGGAATCCTAACCACTAGGCCACCAAGGAACTCCTTGAAATGCCATCTTTCTTGACCAGCGAACCTAAAGTAGTTCCTCGCTGCTATATATTTTTTTAATTTCTGCCGAAAACTAGCCTTGATGTGAAACTATTTAAATTATTGTCTACTTATTTGGTTTTGGTCCATGTGCCTCACCAGAATATAAGCTCATTTAGAGGGGAGCTTTAACTGGCTTAAACATCCATACATCCCCAGTGCTCGGTGTTTGTATCTGGGGGGCACTCAGACATTCCTTAGAAGGAATCCTAGATATGGCCTTAGGCCCTAGGGGTGCCGAGGTGAATGAGGCAGGCTCTTCCTTTGGGGATCTTACAGTGTAGTCAGAGAGAAAGGCAGTCAGCAACCAGCGCATTGTGCTGTATGTACCAGAAGCATGTGTAAGGTGCCCATGTGGACACAGCAGGGGGCATGACTACTTTGCCTGGAGGCTGGGCAGCCATGGAGGAGGTGACTCTGAACTTGGAGCACCATTTCACCAACATTGCAGGCCCTCGGACACTCTGCGCATGCCGAGAAGAGCCGGGCAGGTTTCCCTGCGTGTGTTTATTAGGTAATTGCTCTTTGAGAAGTGCCATGTACTAAGTATTAGTGATGGATGTCTTTAGGAGCTTGTAAGTTAAATAGACTTATCACCCCACGATTGCCTGTGGATGAGTTTGGAAAAGAAGGAAGAGGCTCGATCATAGTATTGGGTACCAAGATGAGCGTGGAAACGTGTGTTCTAGGCTCCAGGTCATGAAAGGGGTGTAGGTAGAGGAGTTTGGTGTAGGTGGAAGGGTGCCACTGAAGATTTTTTAGTAGGAAGCGGTGTAATCAGTTCTGGACTTGAGAATACCTAGGCGTTGGTGTGGAGAGCTGACTAGGGGCAGGGAGGAGGGAGGCCGTTCAGAAGCCTGCTGCAGGAGCCCCCGTGACAGGTGAGGGCAGACTGTGGGTGATGGCATAGAGCAATGCTTGGAAAGAATAGGTCATCATCAGCGAGTATGAGAGATGAGAAAAAAGAGCCAAAAGAAGCCTCGAGTTTTCCAGTTTGATCTTCCACTTGGATTATTGCTCCTTAACCGAGATTTAAGCGCTTCTCAGAGTGCGTGGCTAGGACTTCTAATCCTTCAGTAAAAACATTAGAAGATGCGCATTATCCATTCCCATCTTTTAAGTTACAAAGTATACCGGAATATTGAAGGCTCTGGGAATTCCTGCAGTAGAGAGGATCATTTAATTTTATTTAACTAGTGTTTCCCAAATTTCTTAAGCCTCATTTAATACTTACACCTAAAACAGCTTGAAGAACACACTTGGAGAATTGCTGAGAAATGGAATAAAACCTGTATTTTTCCCATAGGGCCCAGGCTCTGGGAGGATGTAGTTATTTTTATTTTGGCCTTTATGATGTTATTATCCTGGAAACCCTTGAAAATTTTGAGCTGTTTGGCACCGTCCTAAGAGTATGAACACCACTGCCAGACTGCTGAGATTCATACCACACTGTCTAATCTCTGCGCCTCAGTTTCCTCATCAATGAAATGGAGCTGGTAACAATAATACCTACTTCCTTAGGTAGCTATAGGATCAACAAGTCCCAGAAAGTCCTAGAAACAGCACCGGCCCCTGGAAAGGGCTCCATAGGCGAGGGCCTTGGGGAGGGGCAGTAGGGGGTAGGAGATGAGCCACGGTCTTGAAAGCAGGGCTATCTGATTTGGTATCTCAGCCCCTCTGCTTCCTAACTCTGTGACCCTGGGAAACAGTACGGGGCCTTCTGCCTCCAGTTTTCCCCAGCTGTAAAAAGCAAGGGAATTTGTCGTACCAACTTCATAGATTTGTGAAGAATAAATGAATCAAATCATATGAAAGAACATCTCCTGGCATGTTAGATGTTTTCACTTAAAAAAAAAATCTTCTAAATTGTTTCTGTTATTAGCATCATTTTCTTATGTAGGTTGGCTTTTCATCACTGGAGCTGAAATGCAGCTTTTCAGCTTTCCTGGCAAGTTATTTTGGTCTTGTATTTTGGCATCCCTCTTGGCTGACTCTGGAGGCCTAGAACTCAGAGTGGAGCTGGTCACAGTGACTTCTCATTCTTCTTTTCAGTTGAGATTGGTTTTTCCATCTCTGGACTACTAACGTTAATGAAAGTCCCTTGATTCTCGGGACCACCTGGTCCCTCCTCTGGGCTCGGTGCCCTTCTGAAAAAAATGCAGACATCTGTTTCAAATCACTTAGCAGAAGACCTTGGGATGCTCTTGTAGCAAAATCTTCCCCCAGCCACAGATACAGCCTCCTGTTCTGAGAGAGGCTGGATGTTCCTTGTTAAAAGTTTTCTGACATTGTATCAGTAGAGAATCTTTGGAACAGATCACATCAACCCTCCCATTCAAGCCAATTACCTGATATTTAGTTGTCAGTTTACTTCAGGGACTGTCTGCTCTTAGTGAACAATTAGATTAGAGGATGCTGATGAAATTCGAGTGGCAGGAAGTACAAGTTACATTTCTGAGTTTAGAGTTTCTATTTCAAGGTTGAGTAAGTAGTAAATTCTTAAGGAGAGATTCTAGCCTAATAGAGTCAGATTTTCAAGGTCCCCCAGACCATCCCCTGGGCATTTCACCTGCCTGCATGCCTGGAAACTTCAGCTCATTTCTAGAGGTGGGTCTCCCAGTTCTTTATGTTGGCATGAAAACAATTAATAATTTAAGTCATCCCCATTAAAAAATAGAAATACTGTATAAATGCAATACTGTAATAATAAATTTAAAAGTCGATCCAGCTGGGCACTGTTCCCAGACTACCAGCCAAGCAGAAACAAGTAAAGAAGAAAAACTGCTATAAAATGCAAATGGATTCAATCTCGTTGTTTTCTGCTACTCTTATATTGCAAATATATAGAATTGGAGTTACATCGCAAATAAATAGGTTTTTCAGGTTAAAAGCTGGAGACTTAATCGCTATTTATAACATTATTTCTATGGGGAAGAAAAGTGTGTTCCATATTACAAACAGAGGGTTTGTAAGCCAATTTTTGGAATACAATAGACTTGTGAGCTGGGGGGCTTCCTGGAACCTTAACCTCTAATTGGGTGTTTTGTATTCAGGGCTAGTGATGGGTGAACATTCAAGGCCTCTCAGAACCTTGCTCTGTGTTTCCCTCCCAGACCCATACTCCCCTCTTCATTCGGGAGGCTCTGTCTCACCTTCTTCATTCTATGCTCCTGGGGTCTTCATCTCTGTTGGCTTATCCTGACCCAGCCCCACCCTCCAACCACTAACGGGGCCGAGGAAGCCAGGAGGAACTCTAAATGTCATTACTTTTGTGCAGCTTATTAAATGGCACTTAGAGTCCTGACGGGCTACAGTCCATGAGTTCGCAAAGGGTCAGACATGACTGACATGTCGTAACACAAAGGGCTCACAGATGACCGTGCAGCTGAGTGGCCAAGTGTGTGGCTCTGAGAGCAGACTTCAAACCTTGGCCCATTGTAAACACTTCTCTCAGCCTCCATTCATCCCTATAGAGCAACGTGGTTCTGCGGACTAATGTATATGCATCCTCAGTCTTGTCTGACTCTTTGTGAGCCCGGCTCCTCCTGTAGCCTTCCAGGCTCCTCTGTCCATGGAAATGTCCAGACAGGAATACTGGAGCTGGGTGCCATTCCTCCTCCGGGGGATCTCCCCAACCCAGGCATTCAACCCGCATCTTCTGTGTCTCCTGCATTGGCAGGTGGGTTCTTCACCACTGAGCCACCTGGGAAGCCCGTGAGGACTGACCGGGGAGGAGAGACCGTCAACATTCAGAACGGTGGCAGTCCCCCCCATGTAGATACCTGGTGGGGTGGTGACTGAGGGACATCAGGGTTTGGAAAGATTTCCACAAACTCAGGAAGCAAACACACTGTCAGCAGATACTTTCTGAATTTGAAACAGCAAACTATGACAAGTGTCTGGAATCTCCCTGTTCATGAGTTTTGAACAAACTAAGAGTTAAGGGGAAGGGAGGGGTGGTCTACATACGTATATAGTTGAACAACAATCTCTAACTCTTATTATTTTGAACAGATTAAGCTCTACAGTAGATACTATGAACAAGCCTTCTTAAGTAGTTGAATTTACTAAATTGAATTCATGGTCCTTTCACCTAGCAAAAAAAATTTTTTTTTAAATTAACTTTTGGTTTGGGGGCTTTTTTCCCTCTTCAGGCAGTTGTTTTTTTTTTTTTTTTTTCCCCATTAATGCCGATTCTATTAATTTGTGAGTAGGCTAGTGTCTGCATGTTGGCCTTATTTTGTTAGGCATGAAATCTAGCTGGACGTAAGGGCCAGAAAAATATTAATTGGGAGTCCTAGAACTTTGGGAAAGACCCTCCATGGAGACTGGGGCAACAGCATAAGATAAGAAAAGCAAATACATGTCTGCCATTTTTTTTTTCCCAGAATATGCTCATTCTAATTTGAATCCCATTTTCTTCCTGTCTTTCCTCGTATCTGAAGAAATTATCATGAAGTCAGTTAAGAAATCAGCCTATCTGAGGTTGCTTCACTGAGGATCAGCCTTGCCGAGAATCTGAAAATGAGATTTTCAGATTTTTATCTAGGCAAAGGCTTAAGTGTCTATGCACTTGACCATTGCTTTTGTGGATGTATAGGAACAAGAGTGATGGCTTTCAAAAGGGACCATTTTGGTTTTGTTTACTAAAACGTGGGAGCTCTGAGGTCTGTTCCCCCTCCTGGAGGAAGTTTGTGTGGGTAACGTGCTGTCATGAAGATTTTATCATCTGCAATATTGAAGAAGTAATAAGATATTGTTGTTGGTTGACCATCTGGTTATACGTTCTTGATGTTACAGTTAGCTTTTTAATTTTTATTTTTTAGCTGGCGAGAAAGAAGGCATGAGATCTCAAAGGTGTTTTATAAACCAGGCATTTATGTTTAGTTGCTTAACATGGTTAAATTTTGTTTTCACATTATACAAAATAGGAAGTGAAAGGTCTATTATGTATGTGTATACACACACACACACACACACACACACACATATAAATATATATATGCTTCAGTGTTAAGTCGCTTCAGTCCTGTCTGACTCTTTGCAACCACATGGACTATAGCCCACCAGGCTCCTCTGTCCATGGGATTCTCCAGGCAAGAATACTGAAGTGGGTTGCCATGCCCTCTTCGGGGGGATTTTCCTGACCCAGGGATCAAACATGTGTCTCTTCTGTCTTCTGCATTGGCAGGCAGATTCTTTACCACTAGCACCACCTGGGAAGCCCATATATATATAAACACATGTACTTTCTCCCCAAAAGTTAAACTGAAAACCTTAGTTTCTAATTTGTCCCCTCTCTGCCCCCGATTCAAACTTTTGGCTTATATTAAAAGTAGTCTCTTCACAATACGTACAAGTCAGACATAAACCCTAAGAAAACTCTAGAAAGAAAACTCACCTACAGAAAGGACCTATAGCGATTTCATATTTCATCCATTCATTCAAAAATGTTTGTTGAAACCCTAGTATTTGCATATCATGCTGTCAGACACTGAAAGATCTGCAGAAGAAATATTAAAGATATTCTCCCTTCTTTTGAGGAGCTTACAGCTTACTGGGCGCCATGACATAGACACGTAAAACAGTTAAGTTGTAATTCAAGGCAGCATATGATTAAATGCCAAAATGTGTGGTTCCAACAAGAAATGTTATAGGAGTTCAGAAAAGGGAGTGATAATTCAGTGGCGCTACTGTTTTCTGCCTACAAACTGGCAAATTGTAGCACTATTTGTATGAAATATTTTACACTTGTTTTTTTGGCAGCCTTAGGCCTTGACTCCCAGGCAGTATTAAAAGCCTACAAAAACATTTGTACTCCACTCTCTTTAGAACTGGCTTTTTTTTTTTTTTTTTTTTTTTTT
>SJYV01036656.1:83057-141862 GCA_006410875.1 Neotragus pygmaeus
TGAAAAGTGTGTGGGCTCTTGCTCCGGCAGTACTATACTGCCTTTGGCAACACATCAGCCCTGTCATTGGATGAGAGAAGTGAAGCGATGTGAGCATATTCATGCATCTTCAGATTCACATACCAGCCTCGCCCCATGGGAAAATGGGATTCCTGCCTTGCAATCTCAGTGGCTGTAAGGAGACATTTTCTCCCTAATTACAGCTCTTGTATTATGAATAACTATACAGAATCACCATCAGCAGCCAGTTGACCTGTCTGCTGAGCTCACTCTGTTTTATTTGAATGCCACATTAACAAGGAGATGGGCCACTTTCTCTTTCCCCTTACACTTTGCCATTTCAAATAGCAAGAACTGTACCACTTAAGATGATTTAACATTTAATAAAAGAGAGCCAGAGCATTTAATGAGTGATAAATAATAAAAGAATCAAATTTTCAAGTCATAACTGATCAGAACTCATGGATTTCAACTTATTTGGCTATTGTTACTTTCTATGGCCCTCCTGAGGGCGAGGGTGTGGAGGATGGGGTGGGGTGAGGGGGTGCCCTCCCCAAAAATCCCTTCAAAGCTTTCATCCAAACCTCCACCAGACCTGCACTAGCGTGAGCAGATTCTGTGGAAAAAGATGCTTAGGTATCTAAGTATAGGTATGGCCAAATTTTTATTTCTGTTATCAGTCTGAAAAATAGCTGACTTTAGTGCTGATAGAGACTGCTAGAAAATACCATGATCATTGAATATACCCAGGACTCTGATAAGTGCCTATGATTACGCACGGCTTTTTTTCTTTTATCGTTTTGAAAATGTTAAGGGGAGTACTTAAGCAAAGTGCGGTGAGGGAAAGTAGGCTGCTCATTGACTAACAAGAGCCGCTTACACAGTTTGCTTGCCTATCTTTGGGTTCACCAGCATAAATTAATCACCATTCACATCTAGTCTGGAACATGTTTACCACCCAGAGAACCACTGGTACTTTCTTCCCCACCTTGAGTCCCAGTGTGGTTTACCCTAATCCCTCTAGAGTCTTCCCACGCAACCGTTAACCTCGCTCTCTCCAGCTCACCACCACTCTCAAGGTAAAGGAGATAAGACTTTAGCAATTTGAGTAAAGCTATTCTTTGAAGCCAACTTTGGGCTGATTATTTTAGTGACATTGATAAGATGTCTGTCTCCAGCTCTTGGTCATATTATTTCAAAATATTTCCCGTCTTTATGGTTAATTGTGGCTTGCTGAGAGTCTCAGATCCTTGGTTATTTAAGTAATTTCTTATCCTGAACCTATGGAGCTGGAAGTCTATTGTCTTCTCCAGTTACAGCTATCACAATAACTTGGTTCAAAGAGCATTTGCTCACTGCAAATAACATTCTAGTAACTTTCTTGGTACAAAAAAAAAAAGATGCATATAATACAGAGCCTCTTGTTTACACAAGACAATTAGAAGGTAGCATATTCTCATCCTTGTTATGAAATTGGCATTAAAAAGAGAGTAGAGCAATTCTAATTGCCTTGGAGGAATATTATGAGATTTTGTTGAATAAAAATACAAAGATGCAGAAAAGTGTATGTGGCGTGGTCTCATATTGATCCAAAACTGCCCCTCTATATGTTTGTGTCTATGTCTCTATATGATTATTTGAGCATGGACAAAAACGTGAGAGAATTCATACTAGGTTGTAAACATAGGCTCCCATGATGAACTAATTTGTGTGGTGGAGGAAAGGTCAGAGATAGACTTAAAAAAGAAAGACAACTGAAATCCTCATAGACACAGACACACACAAAAAGGGATGCGTGGCACCGCATTTTTACATTATGTAAAATTATATGTTTGGATGTGAGAGGTGGACAATGAAAATGGCTGAGTGCCAAAGAATTGATGCCTTCGAATTGTGTTGGAGAAGACTCTTGGGAGTCCCCTGGACTTCAAGGAGATCAAACCAGTCAATCTTAAAGGAAATCAACACTGAATATACATTGGAAGGACTGTTGCTGAAGCTGAAGCTTCAATACACTGGCCACCTGATGCGAAGAGCTGACTCATTGGAAAAGTCTCTGATGAAGAAAGATTGAAGGCAGGAGGAGAAGGGGAGAACAGAGGATGAGGTGACTGGATGGCATCACTGACTCGATGGGCATGAGTTTGGGCAAACTCTGGGATAGTGAAAGACTAGGGAAGCCTGGAGTGCCACAGTCCATGGAGGCACAAAGAGTCAGACATGACTGAGCGCCTGAACAATACCTACAAAGAGATTTTTAACAGTAAAAATGGTTTAGACTAATAAAAAGAGAAAAGATGTAGGAATAATAGTATTTCCCACAAATAGCATGGTTCCTAAAAGAGAAAAGAGAAACATTCTTTTTACAAATCAGAAGAGAAACATGGAATTCTGTCACTGAGACAACCAACATTGTTTTTAAAGTTGTGTCCCATGCACTAATGCAAGAAACAAGTGTTAATAATAGAAATAATTATTGGAACGGGATAGACAAAAATATTATTTGCTCATCTTAAGTGGGTATGTTGATATATCTATAAAATCTAAATATATTAGCTTTTAAAACTATTCAAATTAATAAAGGTCAAATAAAGTGCTAATGTTCAGTAAACATTCAAGTATCAATAACCTTATGACATGTAAGATAAACTGTTAACACATTAATAAAAGATCCCATTCATTAAAAACAATGGAAATTCTCAGGCTCAAACCCGCAGAGTGAGGCATGTACATTGTGCCTTAAAATTCTTTTTACCGGGAGATACGTGTTGAAGCCACCTATCAAAACAGTGATTTTGACTGTGCAGTAGTTTTTCTTATTTTCTTTTTTCCAAAAGTAATTAGATAGTGAGGCAGTGGTCTCTTGAGGCTAATTATAATTCATAATAAGGAAATCTTATCAATTAAAAGTATAAATGAATATAAAAATAAAAACAAAAACAGATATTTTCTTGAAAGATATGAAAAGCATGTTAAATATATCCAGACATATACTATGTTTCTTGGTGGGATAATATCATAAAAATGTCACTATTTCCTCAATCTGTTGTCTAGATTTCATGTCATCCCAGTAAAAATTTGAATAGTTTTTGTCTTAAAAGTGCAGTCATTCAGTTGTGTGCGACTCTTTGAGACCCTGTGGGCTATAACCTGCCAGGCTCCTTCGTCCTTGGACTTTTTCAGGCAAGGATACTGGAGTGGGTTGCTATTTCCTTCTGCACAGGATCTTCATGACCCAAGAATCAATCCCGGGTCTCCTGCACTGCAGGCAGAGTCTTTACTATCTGAGCCACCAGGGAAGCCCTAAAATTAATGTATAAAATTCATCTGAAATACTAATGTGAATTGGTCAAGAATATCCAAGATATATATTGAAAAAAAAGAAAATTATTTAAGCAAGACCATTTCCATATAATTATAAACACATATATAGTGACAATAATTTAGCCAATGATTCTTGTTTAAAAATGAGAATATAGGGACTTCCCTGGCAGTCTAATGGTTAAGACTCCATGCTCCCAATGCAGGGAGCATGGGTTTGATCCCCATGGGTTGGGGGACTAAGATCCCACATGCCTCGTGGTGCAGCCTAAAAACATAAATAAAAAACAGGAATATAGATTCATGGAATAGGCTAAAAAGCTCAGAAATAGATGTAAAAAATTTAAAGATTGTTTATCACGAATTAGGAAATGAATTACTTCATAAAAAGTTGCTGAAATAACTGGCTTACAATACGGAAATGTAATTTAATTCACATTTTTTACATGAAATATAAATTTTAGGCTAATTAAGAAATTCATCTAAAAACCTAACACAGAAAATAATTGAGCGTCAGATAATTTGGAAGTATAATTTTCTTGGCTCTGAAACAATATATCATGTAATAGCAAGAGAAAAATATTCATATACTTGACTTAAAAAAAATCTATACCACAAAAAATAAGTGATGACTAAAGCTCATGCTTCAGGAAAAACATTTGCAACAGGCAAAATATTAGCTGCAAGATATGAAATCTAGGAGAGAGTAAAAAAATATAGAGACACCAAAAAATAAGCAGGCAAAAGTGTATATTCTCACAAGAGGAGGTTTAAAGAGTTAGACATAGATATGGAAATATGGTCAGCTTCACCAGTTATCAAATAAATACAAATTAAAGTGTAAATAAGGTTTGCTGACACCTAGTGATGGCAATACCAATTAACACAACCTTTTTAGAAAGCGATTGGACAGTAATATTTCAATAGTCATAAATATATTCATTCTGTTTGAAGCACTTCTTCTGGGCTTAGACTTCTGGAGAAGTAATTTGAAAAAAGAAAAACCATTTGTGTATGGATGTTACTGTTGTGACATGTATAGACTTAGAAACACCAAACTATTTGTCAATAAGAGGCAAGGTTAAGCAAAATAAGCTCTGTTGATAGAATGATAGAAATGTCATGTGACAAGAATTTCTTTGGCTCCATGGACATTACGAGCTAATTGACACTCAAACTTTGTATCTCTTCTGACTTTTTGGGTCTTCATTCCCACTTTATCCAGCTTAATTCAAGAGTTATTAGCTGGTAAGCATTCCCACTTTGGGTTCCTTAATCCAAGGCATCAGCTTTTTAACCATTCTTACGTGGAACCTAAGAAAGTGTTAGTCACTCAGTGATGTCTGACTCTTTGTGACCCCATGGACTGTAGCTCACCAGACTCCTCTGTCCATAGAGCTCTCCAGGCAAGAACACTGTAGTGGGTTGCCATTTTCCTCTCCAGGGGATCTTCCCAACCTAAGGATCGAACCCCGGTCTCCCACACTGCAGGCAGATTCTTTACCATCTGAGCCACAGAGGAATCCTAAAGTCACATTAAAATACCTTCAACTCCTTGACTATCCCCTTCTTCCACTGCACTTGAAAAAAAAGAACCAAAAAACTATTTCCTATTTTTGTATCAATGTCAACTTCCGCCCCATTGTTCCCCTGAAACTAAACTCCATAGAGGTATTCCAGCAGACACTGTCAGTCCTCATCTTAATATGGCCGTTTGGCTGCATTCTTGAAACTCTTCCATTGCCTTCCACGGTACACTCCATAGTCTCTTCCTTCTTTCTTGACTCTGCCTCGGCCTCCTGTGCTGGCTCCTTCTCTCCCTGACTCTGACTCTTGGAGCTGGTTCAGCCCCAGCTTTGGCTCTTCCTCCAGCTGACTCTGCTTGTCCACAATCAGACTTGTCCACTCCTATGGGTTAATAGGAGAAGGCAATGGCACCCCACTCCAGTACTCTTGCCTGGAAACTCCCATGGATGGAGGAGCCTGGTGGACTGCAGTCCATGGGGCCGCTGAGTCAGACACGACTGAGCGACTTCACTTTCACTTTTCACTTTCATGCATTGGAGAAGGAAATGGCAACCCACTCCAGTGTTCTTGCCTGGTGAATCCCAGGGATGACGGAGCCCAGTGGGCTGCCGTCTGTGGGGTCACACAGAGTCGGACACGACTGAAGCGACTTAGCAGAAGCAGCAGCATGGCTTAATATGCCATCATATGTCCACGTCTCCTTTATCTCATGCTCAGATCGCCTCTGAGCTCCAGACTCATCTCTTCTTAATTATCATGCAAGTACTTTACTGAACACAACCAAAGCTGAAGACTTGACTTTTCCATCCAAAGTCTGCCTCCTGCTCCATGTGTCCCATTGCAACATATGGTACCTCTGTACATTCGTTAGCTCACCAAATCCTCCACAACCAGATACCCCACTTCTGGTTCTGGCCCATGAGACCTTTAAAAGGGTGTCTTGGAGCTGTCAGTTCTTTGCATTTCTGCTGTACCATCTTAGCCCAGGCTTCTAGCACCTCTCTCTCTTTTTAAAAAGTTTTAATTGGAGGATAATTACTTTACAATGTTGAGTTTGTTTTTGCTGTACAGCAGTGTGACTCAGCTATAAGTATACCTATATCCCCTCCCTCTTGAGCCTCCCTCCCACCCCTCCATCCCACTCGTCTAGGTCATCACAGAACACCTAGCTGAGTTCCCCATATTATTCAGCTGCTTTCCACTAGCTGTATTTTGCCACATGATAGTATAAATATGTCAATGCTATTCTCTCAGTTTGTCCCACTCTCTCCTTCCCCTGCTGTGTCTACAAGTCCGTGCTCTATATCTGCATCTCTATTCCTGCCCTGCAAATAGGCTCATCAATTCCATTTTTCTAGATTTCATATATATGTGCGTTAATATATTTGTTTTTCTCTTTCTGACTGACTTCACTGTGTATAATAGGCTCTAGGTTCGTCTACCTCACTACAACTGACTCAGACGCAGTCCTTTTTATGGCTGAGTATTATTCCACTGTATATATGTACCACAACTTCTTTACCCATTCATCTGTTGATGGACATAGAGGTTGCTTCCCTGACCTGGCTACTGTAAATAGTGCTGCAATGAACACTGGGTTGCATACATCTTTTTGAAATACGGTTTTCTCATGATATATGCCCAGTAGCTGTACTGCTGGGTCACATGGTAGTCTTATTTCTAGTTTTTTATGAAATCTCCATACTGTTCTCCATAGTGGCTGTATCAATTTGCACTCCCACCAACAGTGATCTCAATCCTGTGTGGCCTTCCAGTTTTAGTCTAGTGAAATTTTGCACACTTCTGCTAGACTGTAAGCTCTTTGAGGGTAAGGACTATAGCTGCTTGCTTCACTGATGTAGCAAATACCTTGTGTAGCACATGGCGCATCTTTAATGTCTGATAAATGTTTATGAAATAAATTGAATCCCATAGATAGAGGAGCCTGGTAGGCTACAGTCCATGGGGTCACAAAGAGTTGGAAACAACTGAACGACTTCACTATGAAATAAATTAATGTAATGATTACAGTTATGTAAATGCTGTGCATATGAGGACTGAAGGCAATGTGGAAAATTTAAAGGAGCTACTGAAAATAGGACTTTAACAAACTTTCTGATACTTTTGTTATCATGTTGGACCAATGAATTCCATTTAAGACATACTTGTGGACTGGGTAACAGGTGATAATGGTCATACACTGAGATGTGCAGTGCAGGGAGAAATGCAAGGGTGAAGCATGAGGGAGACTTCAGCCAGGTGTTGAAGATGAGCTGGTGGGGATGGCTGGGGGGTCAGTGCTGTGTTCAGGCCCCCTGGAGATGGCTGGACTTCAGCTCAGTGGAAGTTGGACTGTAAGAACTTGAGTTCTTCCAGAATGATTCTGTGGCTCAGAAACAGAACTTTTTTAAAGTAAAAAAGATAGGGGTGCAACCCCAGAGCAAAATAGATAGAGCTTATCCAAGGATGAGAGACAGTGGATTCTTAGCTGGCCGTGTAGACTCTGGGCAGAGATCAGAAGTATGACAAACTGTGAGATGGACACCTTACAGTGGTGAGGGACTGTCAGTCTTCATCGTGGATGATAAGCTGATCGCTCCTGTGTTCCTACCTTCCTAATATTTAGCCCACCTCCCCACCAGATACCCTGAATGCACCTGATGCAAAATGGGTCTCCCGCTGACATATTGTTTTCTTTAACTTTCCTCTTTTTTTCTTCTTCTTTGCTTTCTTTCTCCTCCTCCTCCTTCTACTCCCTTTTCCTCCTCTCCCCACCACATCTTCCACCTCCTAAATATGAACAAAACTATTTGTGTTTAGATGAGAATGCTTCACATCATAAAGATATAAAATCTCCTAAAATTAATGCATATACTTAGTACATTTCCAGTTAACTCACACCCCCGTCACCCTATTTGGGTAAAATGATCTTAAAGTTCATATGGAAAAAATAATGTCTAGAAAATGCTAAGAAAATTATGAAAATAAAAATAGATTTACCATAAATATATTTAAATCCACAGTCTTGAAAATTTGATGACATTGGAAAAGAAGTGGATCAATAGATAATTGGAGCAGTGCAAAGTTCAGAAATAACTTGTAGGTAGATGGTGATTTAATATATGAGAAAAGTGGCATTTCTATTCAGTTGGGAAAAGGAACTTTAAAAAAAAATAATAAAAGCTGTGACCTAGCTGATTAACCATCTGTGTAAAAATAAAGTAGAGCCCATATCTTATCCTTTGTATAAAAATAAATTCCAGATGGATTAAAGATATGTTTAAAAAATAAAACAAAGATGGTGAAACAATATTATATTTTTCCACAAGCAAGAGTTGTGAAGAACTTTATAACAATAAACTTTGTGTTTGATTATAAAAACATATTATATAGGGCAAAACACATACAAACTGCAAGACAAACAGTACATTAGGAGAAAATGTGTCTGAAATATGACAGATAAGGATTAATATCTATACTATACAGAGAGCTCTTAAGAATTGATAAGAAAAAATACATACAAAGCAGAAAAATGGCCTAAGAATATGAATATGCGATTCACAATAGAGAAAATTAAATAGCCAATAAAACATCTCTTTTTTTCCGTCAGCAATCCAAGAAACTCTCTTGTGGCAAGTCAGAAGGTCAGTTCCTTTAAGGCTCTAGGGCGCATAGAGATGATGGAAGAACACCACATAATCTGGTTCCTGTATTTTCTTCCCCACAGACAACAGTGACGGTGGTGGGAAGCTTCTCTCCAAGGCACTCAGAGTGCGTGGTGAAGAACGAGGACACAGGCAGAATGATCTGCAAGGGCAAAAGCATGCACAATGAGACTTGTACCTGCAACATCCCGACCAGAGCAGCTTACAAAGGCACGTGCGCTCCACTGGTTTTTATCAGCATTCTTAGCAAACGAAGAAGGCAAGAGAACCCCCTGAGCCCAGAGTGCCCAGGGAAACAGGTCAAATGGCAAAATTTGAACAGCCTCACCCTGTAGACTCCCTCTCCCCCACTTCGTGCACCCTCCCTCGGTCCCCCTCGCCTTTGCTCCACTCCTTCTGTGGCCACAGGCCCCCACTATCGCCCGTGGCTGGAGAAGGATGGAGGCCGGCAAATGCCCCCTCAAGTTTCTTAGGTGAGTGCAAGCCAGAGACTGTTGAACGTGACCCTTCCTGGATGGTTCAGATAGTTCAGGGATCTGAAAAGCTGGGAATGTCCTTGGTGAGATGAGAAAAGAAAATGGCCAGTATTCTATCATTTTAAGTTCATTGCATTCGTTCATTCAAACAAATATTTATTGAGCATCTGTGTGCCAGACACTGTGCTAGGTGGTAGGGACACCATGACTGAAAGAGACGGAGCTGTTCTTTGCTCACAGTACTGAGAGCCTCTTGGGATAGCAGCAAGTGACCAGCACCTGACAGAGCCATGGGCAGCGTGCAGGGAACACGCGTGAGAAGCACGCAAGGAGGACACCTAACTAGACTCGGAGGAACAGCGAGAGGGCGAGGAAAGCTTCTTGGAGGATGAGTAGCGCTGAGCTGGACAAAGAAAAAGGGGAAGAGTATTCCAGGCAGAGCCCAGCTGGACCCACCAAAGGAAGGAAAAAGCTTTGTTTGAGGAGCCAAAAAAAGGTTCTATGTGGCCAAGTCTAATGGGGTAGAGAGTGCAGCGACAGACAACGGATACCAAAGAAGGTACAAAGTGTCTGGCACAAAGTAGCCATTGATGATCAATACATTTTTGTTGAATGAATGGCCACAGGTGGAGAACAGGGCTGGAGGAGGGAAGGGCTGCATTCGAAAAAGTCTGACAGGAAGCTGTTGCAGTGATTCAGGTTGAGGGGACTGAGAGTGGAAGAAGCTGGAGGCAGAAAAGGATGAAGAGAATGGTGTGGATTCAAAGGATGGTCAGGGGTGGGGTGAATTGGGAGTTTGGGGTTGATACATATATACTATTGATACTATATATAAAACATAACTAATGAGAACATACTGTATAGCAGAAGAAACTCTGCTTAATGCACCGTGGTGACCTGAAGGGGAAGGAAATCCAGAAGAGAGAGGATGTATGTATATGTTTGGCTGGTTCATTTTGCTGTACAGTAAAAACATAATATTGTAGAGCAACTATGAACGTGAAGTCGCTCAGTCATATCTGACTCTTTGCAACCCCGTGGACTGTAGCCTACCAGGCTCCTCATTCCATGGGATTCTCCAGGCAAGAGTACTGGGGTAGGTTGCCATTTCCTTCTCCAGGGGATCTTCCCAACCCAGGGATTGAACCCAGGTCTCCTGCATTGCAGGCAGACACTTTAAAAATTAATTTTAAAAAAAATGGCTAGGAGTTACAGTGTATGAACTGAGGATTCATGAGTTCCTTTGGGTGAGAAAGACGTGGAGTCAAGTGCACGGTTATTAAAATGCAGGTCTTGCTCACCTGGAACATAAGCTTCTGAAGTATTTGAGATCACCATGAAAAGCTAATTGATTGCATTCTTAACATTTTTTAATCTTTGTTTTAAATTGAAATGCAGTTGATTTATAATGTAGTCAATTGTTTTTAAAGCCTCTGTCACTTTCACCCAACCATTTGTCTGCCCTTTTCTCTGGATGCTTTATATATTCTGAGCTGGCGAACAGACACACTTCCTACCTCCTGCATCCAGCTAGTCAGTGGCCATTACCAAACCTTTGTCTGTAGTAGCTTCATCCCTTTCACCAAATTCTGTCTCCCTTCTGCTTTGAAGTCATCTCTTCCATAACAGCCTTGATGGATTCTGCTCTAATCATCCTAATCATTCCAGTTCCCTCTGCCTTCCCTCCACATGCACCCCAATCTTGGTACCCAGGTGATGCATGGAACTTGAACCACTCATAATGTATTTCCTTGGCTATCCTGTCATAGTACTGTTTCACCTAAATTTTTTTTTGTCTCTTCTAGAATAAATGTTTTCAGGGCTGAGATCATATATACTCATTTTCTTGTGAGGTTTCCTGGGAGTGATTTGTGCACAGTTGATACGCAGGAAACTACAACTCTTGCTAGTCTCTATCACTGTACACTTGTAGATTCTGATGACATGTATGTTTCACTGGGAGTCCCTCAGTGCTTACTGTCCATACATTCATTCCGTTAACAGTTATCAAGTGTCTTATTCAAATGCTCTTGCTGAGAGGTCATGCCAGCCTTCCAAACCTCCTTGTCTTTGGAACCAAGCATTATCATTTCCATTTTATATGAGCAGAATTTTATGTGGTGTCCTGGCTTTCAGAATGAATGTTCCTGTTGTAGAGAAGCCCCTTAAAGTAAGGGTTCTCAGACTTTTGGAATCAAGCACTGAACATATTTCAGTAGGAAAACTCGAGGTACCAACAAAGTTAGGCCAACTCATTAATTTGTCAAGGAAAGACTTCATTTTTAAAGTTATCACCTGCTCTCCCCATTAATTCATAAAAGGAAGAAGATACTAATACCAACATGGTGACAATGAAAATATCACAGAGTAGTCCTGGTGCCTGGACACAATGGGATTTGAAAGGCACCACCCTAGGCTGCTGCCCCCAAACCTGGCAGTACACGATCAGTACCGTACATGGGGAGGATTACAAACCCAGATTCCCAACACACCCCAGGCCTGCCGAGTCAGAATATCTGGGAATATAGCTCTGGAATCTGTATTTTCATCCATTTCTCAAGTGATTCTGATACACAACCAGATTTAAGAATCATCTTGGATAGAGGATGTAAGTTACAGTGATACAGGAAATAGGCTGTTTCTCTCATGGCGATTTAGCACATTGTTTATCATATTACTTTATTTTTTGGGGGTTTTCTAACTGATGGATAGCTTTTCAGAAGCAAGTAGGAAATCCTTCCTCATAGGTTTGGCAACAGTTGACTCCAAGAAGATCACTGCTCCCAGCTCACCGGAGCCACACTTGGGAGTGTGTTGTGTAAACATTTGTGGTGTGGGTTCTTCTGAAGGTGCGGGGTTTCTTTCTTCTCTAACATTCTGGTTATCATGTTCTAGACGGTTCTTGCTCAGTGACTTGTTTTATTCTTATGCTGTGGCCAATTACAAGCTGAGATAGTGATTCTGGGGAGAGGATGAGCTGCAAATGGGCTGTGAAATGGCTTTTTCCTAGTGATTATCCACGGGAGGCCTGGAACGAGGTGGGCTGGGGTCTGTTTGGAGGCTTGTGCTGTGCACTTCGGCTGCCTGACGGGAATGGCCCCAGGAAAGAGGCCACATACTGATGGAAATGTTAGCGAACAGCTGGCACACTCCACTCTCTATGTGGAGGAGGCAAAAAATATTTATTTGCTGTATTTCCGGCTTTTGATGATAGCAGGGCTTCGCCGTCAATGACTGCTTTTCCCTCTTTGCTCCAGATGTTTTAATTGTCAACGTGACGTTCTCATTCGGTTCCTGGCGTGTGTCAAAGAGATTCAACTTTACCAACTGCTCATCATTAAGAGAGTAAGATTTTATTTGAAATGTAAATATTCTCTCATTGGTTTTAATTTATTTATTTGCTTTACTCTCCGATTTCCTAAAGAACTCTTTTGCGTAGGAGAACTTTCCAAGGCGCCTTCTGGACCATGGCCTAATGGGAGATAGGAGGGCCCCTGAGCTAATCAGCTGGCTTATCCAAGCCCCACTAAGTTAGGTGCTGCAGCCAAGAGGCAAACGACTGTGCCTGGGTGTATTTTACCCACAGGGAAAGACATCTTCCTCCGACCCAGAAGGTGGCCTTGAAGTAATAGGCAAAAGGGTGCAGCTAGGTTATCTGCAGATCAGAATGACTTTGGGAATTTGAGTCAAGGAAGAGAGTGGAGCATGAGGTAAAAGGAAGTCACAGTTAAAGAAGAGAAGGTGTAAGTCTCTGTCATCAAAAGAACAAGTTAGGACTTCCCTGGTGGTCCAGTGGTTAAATGCCAATGCAGGGGACACAGGTTGGATCAGTGATCCCGGAAGATTCCACACACCTTGGAGGAACTGAGCCTATGCACCGCCAACTACTGAGCCGGTGCTGTGCAATGAGTGAAGCCTCCCTAACTAGAGAACACTCCTGTGCACAGCAGTGAAGACCCAGCACAGCCATAAATAAATAGATAATTTTTCAAAAAAGAACATGTTAATTATGACCCACAGTTTTGTACCATGTTTGGCCCTGTTGAGCTGCATATCCCCCTGAATTAGGACCACACTTCCCTCCTTGCTTCTGAAGCAGAGTGCAGGCAGAGAAAAGATGTTTCCCAGATTCCTGGTTTTCCAACTGGAAAATGGGATGGACGTTTCCATGGGAATGATAGGAAGCTGCCTTATTAGTGATTCCACTGTTCTTTCAGTGGTATGCTTGACCAACTGGATGAGTACCAAATGTAGGTTTCTGTGGGTCTGGCCTGGAACCATTGTTTCTTCAGGGAAAAGGCATCAAGCTCATAGCTGAGTAGGGAGGCCACCCTACACCTATATGGACAGGAGCTGCCAGACTTTACCACCTCAGCATTCTGAAAGGGGGTGAGTTCAGTGATTTCTAACAAACAGAATGAATTCAAGAAGGGGAAAAGCTAAACTTGTTACAGAAAGCCTCAAAAGTCCATGAAAATGGGGGGTGGGGAAAGAAAAAGGGAAAGAGTTAAACAGGATTGTATAGCTCAAGGAGAGTTTAAACATAATACAGCTCCCCACCTCCAGTTGTAAAGCCTGGCGAAAAGAAGTGACTTGCTTCGGGTGCACAAGGAGGTAATTAAGAACCAGATCTCAGACCCACAGCTCCCCAGAGGGTGAGTGCCTGCCCTTTCCTGCCCTTTCCCTGGGTACCTACTTCCCTTTTGGAAAGCACTTAGTAAGGTCGTCACACCTGAGGGTTAGCAAGCGGAGCGCAAGGCGCAGGCCTGCTTCGAGTGCATGTCAGTGGCCTGGTAAACACTTAGGCAAGCCTGCGCTTGCTTGCTTTCTCCCACCAAATCTGCAGTTTCTGTAGGTCAGAGCCTCAGGGTACCTTGGCATCTCTGGAAGCATATCTGAAATGCGAATGTGTCCCCCTCTCCCTGATCTGGTCCTCTCCTTGTCCCAGAGGCCAACGCTCTCTCTTGCTTCCCTTAGCTACAGTTCCAGACCCACTTCAATTTCCATTTTTACTGTTCTCGCTTTAACACTGATTATCCTATTAAGTGCTTTTCAAGTCTTCCACTGTTATCCATGCATGGTTGTTTGATTAGTAGACACAATTCTTCCTTAATTTGATTAAAAAGCAAGCCGTGGCACCCTGTTTTCTCTTGCCAAGGTAGCACTTTTAGTTTCCCATCTTCCAGGCACTGGGCGGTGTTCCTGCTCCAGTGAGGGTGGGCTTATGCGGGGTGGGGAGATGAGCGTCCAGAGGGAAGCTTACCTGAAGGTAGACAAATAGCAGAACCAGATGCAGAAACAGATTCAGAGGGTTCCTGTCATCTTCCAACGCAGCAGGTGACCCCAGCTTCAGGTTTCCATGGTAACCCCCTAGCAAGCGTCCTGATGGTCCGTCAGCCCTGAGGGCTGCCCAGAGCAGGGTGCAAAGTCAGTAGTCTGTCCCTGGCCTGAAGGAGCGGTCCTGTCTCCCCTGGGTTCATCACAGTCTATCTAGGGACTTTTTTTTTTCTTGTTTTTAATCCTCACACACAGTATCACAAAGGGAAATTATAGGATATGTGTTTTCCTAAAAATGCAGGAATTACGTTGGTTTTCTGTGTTGCCAGATGCCCAGGATGTGTCCGAACTGGCTGTGCCTGGTGTAAAAGTGAGAGAAAATGCATCCACCCCTTCACAGCTTGTGACCCTTTGGATTACAAGAGGAACCAGGTAAAGTGACATTTTTTGGGTATTACAGAGTTTCACCAAAAATGAATGTTTGTGACCACCCAACCCTAGCCTGTATTTTGTGTTTATTTCAAACTCTGAATTTCCACCCATTGGGATGTTGAAGGAATGTTCTTCGTTTCAGGACCTCTGTCCAGTGGCTTTTCAAAAATGGACACCACCCAAAACAGCAGGAGGAGGAAGATTCAAGGAGAATATGAGTAACAGAACCACTTGGGGCTTGCAGGTCAGACCCTATTTTTGTATTGATGCTGGGAAAATCCCCCTGTAAATGACAGTAACATTTGCTACTTTGGGTTCCTTTCAAAAATTCCCTATTTTGCTTTCTACCCAAATTCCTGTTTTACCTTTGGTTTTTAACCAAGTTTCATTTAATTGGCTCAATACATCAGAGGCTGCACACTCACATAAAAGAAATTAAAAATCTATAATTGTGAAAAATGATGTTCTGGTAGAAGTCAAATTTTAAATCTGACGTCGTGATCTCAGGAAGAGTTAGAGGGACGTCTAGAGTGCATAGCACTGAGGGGATTTCAGTTTTTAACCACGTTTATGATTACATTTCTGAGGGGTATATGGGCGTGTCTATGCAAACCAAACAAATGAATCTCTTTGAACTGCTTTTCTTTGTAGAGACAATCTGACCAGTAGTTAATAGTGTCAAAACAAAGAGTTGTTTCTATGTAATAAATATACATTTTTCTTCATGTCTCAAAGCTGTCGTTCATGAAAAAATACTTTTCATGAAAATTTCTTCGGAAATTCCTCTTATTTTCTTCATAGTAAGTCACCAAGCTCAACTGATAGACATATTTGGAAAGAGAATATAACCAAGGTAACATTTCTGGGCAGATTGATGCACTTAGCACACACGTGCTGGCGCCATTCCGTCAAGGGAAGTTAATTGAGCATCTACTATGCAGTGAAAACCAAAAAAGGACAAGTTCTTATTCTCATTAACCTTGGGTCTAGTGGGAGCAGACACATCAAACACAGGAGCATGTTTTGTTCTTAAAGGCTCAGTTTTCTGTTTCTTGACTAATCTGTGGCTTTGACACATCCATTTGCTGCTACTTAAGGTCAAGTGCCAATATAAATAAGTAGCACGTTTTTAATCACCACCAAACAGTTGTGAGTAAGTGTAGGTGAATTCAGTAACAAGCTGCGGGAATGTGAATCAAAATGGATTATGAAGTTAATTAAAGGCATTAGAAAAGCTGGGTGTGCCGATATCTTCAGACTTTAAGTCTTTGAGGTTTTATTAAATGATGAGCAACATTACTCTTCTCATTGGTTGATGAAATCAAGGCGTAGTGACAGGTGGTGGCTTTTTTAAAAAAATTTAAACTTCTCTTTTGCTGCTGTTTCAGTGTTTTTTTTTTTTAATTGGTCAAGTACGTATAACACAAAGTGCACCACTTTTAAGCCTGCAGTGATAGTGTTAAGTACATTCATGCTGTTGTCAGGCATCGCCACCATCTATCCCCAGAACGTGTTTCACCTCGCACACTGAAACCTCGTACCCATTAAACAGGAATGCCTCATTTTCCCTTTCCCTTGCCCTGGAAGCTACTGTTCTCCTTTCAGTTCTCTGTGAATTTGACTATTCTAGGTACTTCAGATTAAGTGGAATCAAACAGGCGTTGTCTTTTTGTGACTGGCTCATTTCACTTAATATAATGTTCTCAAGGTTCATCCATCCTGTAACACGTGTTAGGATTTCCTTTCAGGCGGAATAATGTCACATTGTTTGTATATATTACATTTTGTTGATTCAGTCATCCACTGATGGACACTTCTATCATTCCATTGATGTCTGGGATTGCAGACATCTTTTGGCTATTGTAACTAATACTTCTATAAATGGACGTGTACAAATACCTCTTCGAGACCCTGTTTCAGTTCTCTGGGCTATGTACTCAGCAGTGGAATTGCTGGATCATACGGTAATCCTGTCTTTAATTTCTTTAGGAACACCGTTCTGTTTTCCTTACCTCTCAGCCTTTTGACATTCCCACCAACAGCGTTTGAGTGTTGCAAGTTCTCCACATTCTTGCCAACACTTTTTCTTTTAATAGTAACCATTTTAACTTTGGTATAAGGTGGTATTTCACTGTGATTTTGATTTACATTTGCCTACTGTTTAGTGACATTGAACCTCTTTTTGTGTGCTTGTGGGCCATTTTTGTGCTTCTTTGGAGAAATGTCTATTCAAGCGTTCTGTCCATTTTATAGTCAGTTTGCTTGTTTTGTTGTTGTTGAATTGCAGGAGTTCTTTAGATATCATCTATGTATCAGATATATGATTTGCAAGTATTTTCTCCTTTCCATAGGTGGCCATTGCACTCTGTTGATTGTATCCTTGGATGCGCAGAGGTTTTAAATTTTGTCCAAGTCTAATTTATTTTTTTAAATTTTGTTGTCTGTGCTTTGGGTGTCACATCCAAGGTATCATTGGCAAATCCAATGTCATACAACTCTTATTCTAAGCATTTTATAGTTTTAATTCTTACAATTAGGTTATTTGATCCATTTTGAGTTAATTTGCATATATGGTATAAGGTAGGTGTCCAACTTCATTCTTTTCTGTGGCTATCGAGTTTCCCAAGACAATTTGTTGAAAAAAAAACTGTCCTTTTCACTATTAAATATGCTTTGCACCCGTATCAAAAAATCATGTGACTATATATGCAAGGGTTTACTTCTGGGCTGTATATCCTATTCCACTGGTCTATAGATCTGTCTTTATACCCATAAAATACTGTTTTGGAATAAGTGTTGAAATCAGAAAGTGCGCATTCTGAGATTTTGTTCTTCTTTTGTGCGATCGTTTTGAAAGAAAACGTTTTATCCTGAGATAATGTAGATCTGCATGGAGTTGCGAGAAAATAATACAGAGAGGTCTCGTATATCCTTGATCCAGTCTCTCCCAGTAGTAACATCTTGCCAGACAACAGCACAGTATCACAACTAGGCTTTGACAGTGACAGCAGTCAAGACGCAGATAACTCGGTCGCCTCACGTCCCCCCCGTGCTGCCTGTCTGTGGTCACGCCCGCTTCTTCCTCCCCTCCCACTTGCCTGTTTCTGACCTCTGGCTACCACTAATCTGTTCTTCATTCTGCAATTTTATTATTTCAAAGATTTTATATAAATGGAACCATCCAGAGGTACCCTTTGTGAATTGGTCTTTTTAACTCAACATAATTCTCTGGCAATTCATCCACATTCTTTTATGCATCGATCATGTGTCCCTTTCTATTGCTAAGTCATGGTTCAGGCAGTGACTCTTTACATTTTTATTTTAAAGAAAAAAATAAGGTCACTGCATCCTGGTTTCTTGTTTTATGTCTTCTTGAACCTTTTGACGTATGTGGTTGAAAGAACTGGGGTCACCAAGGAAATAGGAGAAAGCTGGAAATAAACGAAAGCCCAGACCTGTCTTCAGGGCTTCTCCGCACATGACCTTTGGTGAAAGACATCTTTTTGATGCTGAAATGTTTTCTTTAAATACATGGGGATTCCCTGGCTGCCCAGTGTCTAGGACTCTGTGCTTCCACTGCAAGGGGTATGGGTTCAAGCCCCAGCTGGAGAGTTAAGATCTGGCAAGCTGCATGGCATGACCAGAAATGAATGAATAACTCAGTTCAGAATGGACTGTTGGGAATAGAGTATTGTCACCGGATGGATTTCTCATGCTCTGTGATACACTGCTGTCTTTTCCTTATCATGTGGAATGTGTAAATCCAGATTTCCAATGTGGCCCTCGGGTTGGCTTTGAATGAAGCACTGAACACTATTCCCAGCAGAGAAGCCATCGAAGGCTACCCTTCAGTGCATCTTCCACGTCACATACACACTGAGTGCTTCCTGCGTGCCAGGCACAGGGACGTGAGATGTGAGTGAATGGTACAGTCTTGGGTGTCCTAATGCTGAGCTTGGATTGATGATCCCTACAGGTGTTGATGGTGCACCGAATATATACCAATACACAGAGCTCCATGGATGCCATGAGGAGGACACACGTGAATCAGGAGCATCTCTTGTCATCAATCTTAAGACTCTTATATGCACATAAGCACATAAGTAAGAATACAAGATAGAAAATAGTAGCCTAGGAAAGGTACCAGGAAGTACACAAACCCTGAGAGCCTCTCTGTGCCCGGGGCCTTGTCTTAGTCATTCCTGATTATGTAAGCCCAGGGCCTGGCAGTTAAAAACACTTCATCAGTGCACTTGGTTAAGTCTTTGATGGATGGATGGATGGACTGATGCAAGATGGCATGCAGCCGATAGTTAAGGGAAGAGACACCTGGAGACGGGTGTCTAAGCATAGGGCCTGGGCATTGCGAAAGCATAGTGCATCACAGAAAATTCCAGTGCACCCCTTATGGGAGACCTCAAGTGATTTAGTTTGGCTGGAGCAGAAGGATGCAGGAAGTTATGGGACAGAACAAGGTTAAAATGACCCTGGTGCCTGCATCTATAGAGCCTTACATTTTGTTTTTCAGCTGCAGTAGAATGCTCTTCAAGACTTTTTTTTTTTTTTTAATGCATGAATGAACTCATCTGAGAAGGAAATGGCAAACCACTCCAATAATCTTGCCTGGAGAATCCCATGAACAGAGGAGCCTGGCAGGCTACACAGTCCATAGCGCCTCAGACAGTCGGATGCGACTGAAGCGACTTAGTGTGCATGCAGGCACGTGGCACTTACGAGAGGGCTCCTGGCTGACTCCCTATTCGTCCTCATGCTCTCTCATGACCCTGTGAGCCATCCCTTGACCACAGCTTAAAAACATGTACTATCATGGCAGCTCCCCCATGGGAACCGGGAACGGACTTACTGATGTCAAACCAGAAAGAACCCCAGGGGGCTTCATTCGGAGCCGCATCACCGGAATAGGGCAAGTAACTTACAAGTCTATCAATACATTTGCCCTTTGGATGAAAAGTATTTTCAACGGTCAGGGCCAGTCTCTGTCAGAAACAGTTGGCCTTGTCACCCTGCGCTAACCTCTTTTCCTCCCTTTTCTTAATAATCTTGTATCTGGGGCCTCCACCTGCCAGGAGAAGAGGTGACTGCTCTGTCCTTCCTGTTCTCGAGGAAAGGTTGTGAAGGTCTGTGATATGAGGTTGTTCTAATATTTGTTATACTTATCACTGCCAGCTAGAAACGCACGGTGCAAAGCCATGTCTTCCTGCTCTCAGGAGATTCACATCCCTTCTCTTTCTTGTGAGTTTTCTTCTCTTCCTCCATCACGTATGATGTACATTTTAATTCCTCACAGTCGAGCCAAATCACCTCATTCAGGGTCCCTGCCTTAAAAAGCAAAGTCAGATTTAACATGTGCCTTGTTGAGTAGCTTCTGCGGGCCTAGCACTGAGCTGCGTGCTGTGGGGTTCACTGCCAATTGCTCTTGTATTCATTCATTCGAAACATGTCTATTGAACACCTACTATGTGCTTGGCAGAGAGGCAAAATATGTGCTCTCATGGAGTTTATGTTAAGAACTTATAATAGTTGGGGATGCATTTTTATGAAGCTTCTTAGTGTTCATGACAGAAAAAGCTATAAGCAGGAATGCCAGAATGTGCAAAATTGACTAGGGGTGGCCCGTATTTGTGAAGCCTGGGGTTATGTCCTGAGCTCAAAGTGCCCCTTTGTTGGAGCTTTACGATGGACCTGTTTTCCTCACCTGACAGACAAATGTTGGCTTGCACAGGGTCAGTAGGTAGTGAGTGATAGACACGAGGTTTGAACCCAGGCAGTCTAAGCCACGGCTTTAACCACTAGTATACACCGCATGGGGCTTCCCTTGTAGCTCAGTTGGTAAAGAATCTGCCTACAGTGCAGGAGTCCACCTACAATGCAGGAGTCCTGCATTCAATCCCTGGGTTGGGAAGGTCCCCTGGAGAAGGAAATGGCAACCCACTCCAGTATTTTTGCCTAGGAAATCCTATGGACAGAGGAGCCTGGCGGACTACAGTCCATGGGGTTGCAAGTGTTGCACATGACTTAGCAACTAAACCACATATATTGCATGACCTCAATGTAGTATCAATGATAAGAGCCAGTCTGGAAGGGACTTCTCTTGGGTGGCCTAAGCAAGCTGTCAGGCATGTGCGTTAGTGTTGAAGGCTTGGGATGGGGTGATAGGTTGGAGCATAGTCGAAGAAAAGGAGTTGGACCCAGGCAAGCCTGGTGTCTCCCCCAAGATGGGAAGAGCAGAGAAGGCTTGAGATGGGAAACCAAGGCCCTGGGGAGGGGGGAGCACCAAGCATCTCTTATTGAAGTTGAAGCTCAACAGAGGGGTGGGTTTTGACTGGTGGGGTTAAATCTGCAAGCAGGGTCTCTAATGGAATGGAGGCATTGCTCATCCTGGTCAGAGTCCTGGGCGCCTCGGCCAGGTCTGAGGAACCACATTCAGAAAGTTCAGTGACCGAGAGTAGCTGCCTGATGGACTGGCCTCGCAGCCTCCCCTTCAAGTCCCCCAGGTCAGGGAAGCAGCCTTGATCTGTCTGCACAAGGCTTTGGTCTGTCACCCACTTGGAGGCCTCCTGCTCCGTCTCAGTTTCCTTCTAGCTCTTGATAATTGCTAGGACCACGTGGCGGTTGCATCTCAAGCTCCCTGGGACCAGTCCCTTCGTGGATGGGTGGGCCACGAAGAAGCGTTCAGCTGGGGGCTGAGCATCAGATGGACACGACGCTTTTGTTGCAATTAACACTCTTATTTTCCTCTGGTGGGACTGCATTTTGGTGTTCTCTTTCTACATCTCACCTCTTTTTACACTTGACCATCTCCACTGCTGATTACCACTCTTCTCAATTTTTACATTTCATTAATATATTACATTCATCCGTTTTGGTCATTAATAAAGATGTTAAATAATTCTGAACCAAATTCTCACCCCTGTAGGGCCCTATAAGTCACTTTCCTTTAATTAGTTGTGCTACCTTTCATCTCTCTAATGTCCTTTGGTTTCAGATTTCCAGCTGGTTTTTTTGAATCCATGTGACTTTTTATCCAGTCTCGTTTGAACTAATTTCACGAGTGAAAATCTGAGAAACGTTTTACTGAGTGTTGATTCAGGTCCAGGCCTACAGAGAGCTTTGCTGTATTCAGATTTTTTTTGGAAACAGATTAATAGAGAACAATTTGGTCTTAATAAATTGAGCCTTCCTAATGTACCTCTTTCTAATATTCTTTTCAATCATAGTGGTAGTTTCTCTATTAATGTCGTGGTAATTTGCATTGTGTTGATGTCAGGTTTCACAAAAGGTGCTCTTCCTGTCAAGAGTAATCCTCTTAGACCTTTCCAAAGATAACTGGTTCTTAGTGGTTGTGCTATTTCCAGTGTCTTATAATGACTTTGTTTTAAAAAAATAAAAATAACTGGGTATTCTGCAATCACCTAATTAACCAGTTTCTAATGTGCTTTTTAAAATATCAAATTGGCAGTGATTTAAACTTCTGAGCAGCCAAAGCTTCATATATTTTATTAAATAATTTAAAATTGTGCAGCCATTTAAAAATAACTCTTAAGTCTTTAAAATGTATCTGACAGGAAGTAGACTGTTCTGAGGTTAATTGTTGGGCAACCCAGGGTTCTAAGGGTTAGAGCCAGTGGTATTTTGATTTGATAAATGGAAATCCTTGGGCATAGGATGAGGGAGGAATCTCACTCCACAGGGCTGTAAGGAATAATCTCTGCATCAAGCTAGATTATGTTTTTAAATTAACCCCTTGTATGTGTCAGCTTATGGGACCTGCTACTTCATTTCAGGTTATGAATGAAGTCTTGATTCAAATACAGAAATAGATCTAGAATACTGTGTGTGTGGCGAGATCATTCTTGGCCTTTTGTATGTACTGGATTTTTAAAGACTATTTATCAGTAAAAATAGCAAGTGTTGTATTTCTAAGAATTGTAGGCATATAGGACACCCATATAGGCACACTGTCTTTTCTTGTATATCTGTGTTGTTTATTTAATGAGGTCTGCTTAGTAGCACTTTAACTCACTTCTTAAAAGAGGTTCTCCAAGCAGACAAAGGACAACTAATCTGACCCTCTTTGCAAGCAGATCTGAAGTATCTGCTTTCACAAGATAGACCAGGGCTAGATTCCATCCTGGACAGCCAATGGAAACCTCTGTCAACAATAAGGTTTTAAAACAAAATCCTTTTGAAAGTAGCAGGACTGTCTCTACTCAGGGGGAAATAAAAAAGTTAATCAGGTGACATGGCAGGTCCTCTGATGGTGTTTGTGGAGCTGTTTCAGGAGCAAACTATAACCCCCTCTAGAAAATCTGTTTTAGGTTAGTTAGAAGCCTCTCTTTTTAGCCTCTCCTGAAAGCAAAGAAGTAGCATTTACTTGGCGTGTTTGAAATTTCACTTGAGCAGACATCAACTGTCTAAGTAGAAGAAGTGAGAAGGGCTATCTGCAAAGAAACCCGAGAATCAGAGCCAAGTTGGATATAAATGTGAAGTCTGCATCAAGGTTTACCTAAAGCCTCTTGCTTCCCTAAGAAGATAGTGGACCCAGTAGTGCATGGGTCAGCCAGAATTTTTTCTTCAAAAAGTCAGACAGTAAATATTTCAGGCTTTGCAAGCCACGTGATCTCTGTTGCAAAGGCTCAGCTCTGCCATTATAGTGCGAACGCAGTGACAGACAATGCATAAATGATGGTGCGGCTGTGTTCCCAAAAAACTGTATTTGTGGATGCTGAAATTTGAATTTCATGTGTTTACACATGTCATGGAATATTCTTCTTCTTTTGACTTTTTTTTTTCCATAGGCTGTCCAAGAACAAGCAGTGGACTGAATTTAACTTGCTCCAGCAAATCTAGGAATTTACTTTCTCCTGATCTAGTGCACCCAGAGGTCCTGTGTCCCCCACAGCACCTCGTGCCATCCAAGGGATCCTGTAGGTGTTTAACAAATACCTGTTCACTTAGCTGGGATCTGTCAGAGCAAAGAGTAAGCCTTTTGGTATACAACACACACTTGACATTTGCGAAGGATTTATTTCCACGTCTTTGCTAATCCCCCCCCCATTCCAAGTGCCACTCTTGCAGATAATTTACCCCATAAAATGCAGTCAACTCTAACAGAATAATTAAAGTGACCCTCTCAGGCTCTCTGAGATTCTATAAATACAGGACTGAAGTCCTTTACTAAGTGATTAAAATAAATTCTGCCACCGAAATCAATTCCCTGTCGCATTACATCATTGCTGTGATGACATTAACAATGAATTTACCTCAATCTGGAAAATCAATCCACAGTGATCATGAGTGATGGTGACTGTTCCACCATATAGCACCTGCGTTTGTCAAGGAGCAGAATGATAAAATATCCTTTCAGCAGAGCGGGCAGCACAGCAAGGCCATCCTGATGAGCATCATATATACAAAGGAGCAGTGGATACTGGCATGCTCGAAGAAGCAGGTGGCAGGCAGGTGCTGGACATGAGCTGCCCCAGTGCCTTAAGTGGCTTCCTCCTGACCTTTATCCTCCAAGTGGATGCACTCGGTATTTATGACTTAGCCAAACTCCACATGATTAAGCATCTCTGGACCTGGGGGTCATTTTCAAATACTAGGAGTGTGAGTATGAAAATTCACTCATACTAAAGATCTGCTGAGCTTTGTATGGGCTAGAATCTTAGAACCTTGCTCTGTTTGGTCCATGTTATAGAAGAATATAGACTTGCTGGAAATAGTCTACAGACAACTACTCAATGAGCAAAAAGATAGACAATGGCATCTGTAGAGAAAAGTGAAAGAAATCAAGATTGGTTTGTCTTTGAAAGGGAAAATGATTCTTGCCGTCAAATAAAGGGCACTTTTTTTTTTAAGGGGAATTTGATTAGATGTTGCAAATAGAGAAGTAAGGTGCATAAAATCTACATGATATGGGGCCCCAGTTATCGGGTTATTCCAAGGGAAACTTTCTTGATACAAAAAAACCTGATAAAGCTTGTAATGGGTTCTAAGGAGGAGATGGTGTCTACAAATGTGGAATAACAATGGGTGGCTCCAGGAGTTTAGGCATCCAACTACTTGATATTAGGTGACTTAACTGGTTGGTTTCTTGAGGTTTTTTTTTCCCTGCAGTATACTCCTTGAGTCAAATAGCCTACTGAAACAAACAAACAAAAAATAGGAACTGCTTTCTTGGGAATTTAAGTTATCCTGGATGACATTTATTCCAACTTAATGATGAATCTGGATGCCTCATCTTTTACTTCATTTTGTTATGTTGTGAGCCTCCAGAGGCTGTGAGGCAGCAAGCATGTTTGAGAACTCTAGTGATATCTCACTCTTCAGACAGAATATCAGACTCTTCAACTGTATTTTCAACTGTCTTGTGAGACAAAGACTAATTGCTTTGACCTCATGCTGTTGCATGTTGAGAGACATGAATCTGCAGCACTCCTCCTTGAATACATTGATTTCATTAAACACTGTCTGCTTGTGTTTGCAAAATGTTGTAATTTCCCAGTGATTTCTTCGAACGGCAGTGCATAAACAGATTTTTTGGAACAATGCCATTTCTTAGCTTTGATCTTGTGTTTTAATCTTTTCTTTCCAATAGGTCTTCTCTGTTAAGTCCATTGAGCCACAGAAAATATCGACCTTAGGGAAAAGTAATGTGACCGTCACGGGAGCCAACTTTACCAAGGCATCGAACATCACAATGATCCTGAAAGGAACCAGCACTTGTGATACGGATGTGTGAGTTGAAATATTAGTGATTTGTTCTTGGTAACATACTGAAAAGCTAAAGCTTATACCAAGGGAATAGCACTGAGATTATAATCTTTTTATGATTAATTTCTTTCCATGTGCCAATGTGAGCCACTTATTCTGTATATTAGATATAACATGATTTCAAGAAGGAAAATAATTTAAGCACCACATTGAAGTCAATTGTGAGAGAATCTGTGCCATGTAACTCCCAACACCTCAAAATACAATAATTCCAGGATGTTGCCTATTGCGGTCCTGATTTGTTTTCATGAACAAAATCAAGTAAGTTGAGGAACAGACATCATTTTGAAGATGATCACTTAGAAAAATGGTTGAGTACCTTAGAATTTGATGGGAAAATAGGGCCACTCTTCCAATGTATTACTGAAAGTTGAGAGGATAAATTTTCTGATCCATTTTTATTCTTTTGTTGCCTTCTCTGTATTGCAACTTAGCATGCATGCATTGGAGAAGGAAATGGCAATCCACTCCAGTGTTCTTGCCTGGAGAATCCCACAGAGGAGCCTGGTGGGCTGTCATCTATGGGGTCGCACAGAGTTGGACACGGTTGCAGTGACTTAGCAGCAGCAGTAGCTGTACTGAGCTGTACTGGAATGGTTTCAGGCTCAAATAATAACTAAATGAAACATCTATTAGTGTTAAAAAGAAAAAAACACCCCAACACATTGACCAGATATCTGGTCAATGATTTACCATTTGAACACCATTATTTCTATGACCTCTTTTCCCTAACACATTCTTTCAATGCAACTTTGAGAGAAGAAAATCTCAGTATTTTACTAACACTCTTGTGTAAATGTTACTCTTCAAAATGAGATAAAGTAACAATAATATAATACACCATTTGAGTTTTCAGCTTGTTAGTGTTTAGAGGTGTTGGCTAATTTAAAGTGGAAAGATGTTGCCATCTACGTGATGTAGAATAGTGAGTTTGTTCTCACCATGGAAATGTGTCAAAGACAATCCACTGAAGCATGGTGTTTTGGTTCTTAACTACTAAAACAGATTTGTACAGCATTGTAATTTGCCACACTTATATACTGAATTCTTTGTTTTAATTCATTTGCTGCATCTAACCGTCATCATCCCCTTCCCCTCCTAGCAGTAAATTTGGGATGTCTGTCATTTTGATGGAAAAAGCTACTCCTTGGATGCTCTTCTCTGTTCTGCTATTTGCCAGAATTATCCAGCACACATTAGTGGCTGTATCTATGCAACATAGGTATTTTTGTATCGTTTATCCTGGCTAAATACCTTGCTGCAAAAACCTTTCATTTTGTGTGCTGAAGTTAAACACCTGTGTGTTCACTGAAAGGCAGTCAGCTTCACTGGAAAATAAGTTGTTTTTTAGAGCATTACCCTGTTTCTGACTCTTTATGCTCTCATTTCAATTCCGAGTGTGTCTTGAGATACTGCAGTTATTAAATTAAATGACTAAGAGAGACCTTTCTGCATGTAGCATTTCAGTAACCACATCTGTGTAGTGAACCCAAGTTCACGAGCAGTAAACGTAATACCCAGTTAATTCTGTATCAGAGTTCATGCCATAATCCTAACCTCTCTTAATACCGCATTTTTTAAATACCTAATTATTCCAAGGAGAAAAATATAAGAATAGTAATGGAATGATCC
This sequence comes from Neotragus pygmaeus, assembly GCA_006410875.1. Taxonomy (NCBI): domain Eukaryota; kingdom Metazoa; phylum Chordata; class Mammalia; order Artiodactyla; family Bovidae; genus Neotragus; species Neotragus pygmaeus. The sequence goes on from SJYV01036656.1 coordinate 110,185, forward strand.
ATATTTCTGCCTCTCTCATTCCAAAATTTATAAACAAGTTTGAATTTTAATGATCAGCCAGTTTACAATGAGTTTCCTAGAGCTTTGCTCTGAATATAAAATCTTAGAATGTAAATTTGAGGAAGTGTCAGTACAGACTGGCTCAAATATTTCTGCATTTGCCTTGTTGTTAGAATCTGTCATTACTGCTTAAAGGCTATGGGCATTACCGTCAATAATCATGTACAAAGCCTTTAAGTAATAATAGTAGATTCTCATGTGGTATAATTATACTGAGCATTATCCAGACACAACCCCATCTTCATGACTTGTGCTTTCTAGGCTCACTGTAGATGTGATACAGAGAGGAAGCTGCAGAGGGAATGCTGTAGAAGGCTTTGCTTTGACTCCCAAAGGGTGTTGAGGGCATGCCCTGCAGATTTCAAGAGCACCCAGGACAGTTCCAGCTAAACTCCTGTCTGGAGAGCGTCAGGAGCTCTGATGCTGGTTGATTCCAAGGCCCCTGCGCTCCTGGCATGGACTTTAGTGTTCAACACTTTAGTGTTGACTTTAGTGTTGAACCTTTGTTCTTTGAATGGCAGAATCCATCTCTGCCCAGGGTTGGGTTCTACCACACCTTCCCTGCAAGTGCTTGATTGATTTTCAAGCCTTTCATTATGGAAATTTCCAATCATACACAACAGAGAACCTCTTCATATCCTCCAACTTCCAAGTCAACGTTTTACCAATCTTATTTCATTTATCTCCTCCACATTTTTGAGAGTGATGGAAAGATGGAGGCTAGAGTTTTTAACAGCATAGCCCAGGATATCTCACCATATCCTTTGACTCGTGACTACTTCAGCATGTATGTGTAACAGATAAGGAGGGTGCCATTAGCACACTCAGAACGAATGGCAATTCCTTAATAAACTTTGATACCCAGTCCACTTGGCACTTCCTATTACACTGGGGCTTTTTAAAGGCAGCGCTTGCATTTCCTTCTTTCCCCACTTCTAAGGGAAATGTAAATAAAAACATAAAAATGCACAAAAGAAAAAGGAACCCGGCCCCAGATAATACGCATGCTGGGTGAGTGGGCCCTGATTAATCAGTAGCTGCCTGTGGCTGTTCTGATAGTTTGCGGGCTGTTGTAGTTCAAATGAAGTTAAAATCCTGTCTCCTTAGGTAATTAACTGTGCTAGCTATCTGTGTCACCGAAGAGCTCTCTTCTGCCCCTTTATAGGATCCAGGTTAGCCACGTGCTAAATGCCACCCATATGCAATTCTCTCTTCCGTCGAGCCGGAAAGAGATGAAGGATGTGTGTATCCAGTTCGATGGCGGGAACTGTGCTTCGGTGGGACCCTTGTCTTATATTGCTCTGCCACACTGCTCCCTCATATATCCTGCTACCACCTGGATCAGGTACTTCCTAGAGTGTGTTTTCCTCTTGTTGTGGTTAACAAGGCCATATGTGTAAGATCATGGATTTCACTCCAATAAATACAGAAGTAATTGTCATAATTTTCACAGACTTCCTCTTTAGGATTTATTCTTAGAAAACAAAGCCATACCTGAGAAGTAGGTAGCCTCCCATCATCACAGTAAATACTGTGAGTACATCTTGTTTTATTCTTAGCTGTGGCTGCCAGGAAACTCGCAGCTAAAATGTTTGTTGAAATTCTGGTTTCTCTTCAGATCATGTTTGTGTTTTTCAATGTTTGTTCAACTATAGTAACTAAGCCTAGGTTTCTGATACAAATACATAATCCTCTTCACTACATTTCACTCCTGCGTATGCCCCAAAGCTTCTTCCTTCTTATAACCTTCATTTTATAACCTTTAGAGTAAGCTCTTTTGAATAATTTCAAGAAGTATTGGGAACTATCTAAACGAGAAGCAGTGTCTACATTTCAAAGATACTCCCTATGTGAGAAATGGAAATTCCAAAGAAAACTCTTGCAGATGACTCTGTTATATTAAGAAAAAAAAAATTCTCCCCCTAGCTGAATTTAAATTCACATTAAGATTTTGGAATATAAACCTAAAGATAGTTTCTCCACCTAACACAGCATGAAACTAACTTTCAAAGTACTGTCTAGGTAAAACTACAGATGAAGCTTTGTTTAAAAAAAAAGAGAAAAGGAAAATGGAAAAAATCACTTCTAATATTCTTATTTAAGATGAAGTGAAAGGTGGATGTCTTAAGCTGCTAGGGCCGCCATAACAAAGTACCACAGACTGGACTGCTTAAATGATAGAAATGTATTTAATCAAAGTTCTGGAAGCTATGAGCCCAAGATCAAGGTGCTGTCAGGGCTGATTTATCCTGCAGCCTCTCTCCTAGGCTTGCGGAGGGCCATCCTCTCCCTGCATCTTCACAGTGGTCTTCCCTCTGTGCCTGTCTGTGTTATAATCTTCTTCTTTTTTTTTTTAATAAGGACACCTGTCATATTGGATTGGGACCCACTCTAATGACCTCATTTAACCTTAATTACCTCTTTCAGGGTCCTATCTCCAAAGAGATTCATGTGCTGAGGTCCTGGAGGTTGGGGCTTCAGTTCCACTCCTAACAGCAGCGTGAGGAAAGCTGACGTTTCCAAGCCAAGGCTCTAGCAGGGTTCTCCCAGCCGTGCGTCTCAGTCCTTCCTATAAATAGGAGCAAACGGTGATGCAACACTCCCCATACGCCCAGGGTGTCAGATCTTTTGACTCAGGAAATCCTCACAAGACTACAGGGTCCCCTATGCATAACCCTTTTTGCCCATGAGGCAGCTGAGGTGTGGGGCGGTCAGACAGCTTGCCCAGGCTCCCACGCAGGCTGGGCCAGGCTTGCTGCGCTCNGTGAGTTGAAATATTAGTGATTTGTTCTTGGTAACATACTGAAAAGCTAAAGCTTATACCAAGGGAATAGCACTGAGATTATAATCTTTTTATGATTAATTTCTTTCCATGTGCCAATGTGAGCCACTTATTCTGTATATTAGATATAACATGATTTCAAGAAGTAAAATAATTTAAGCACCACATTGAAGTCAATTGTGAGAGAATCTGTGCCATGTAACTCCCAACACCTCAAAATACAATAATTCCAGGATGTTGCCTATTGCGGTCCTGATTTGTTTTCATGAACAAAATCAAGTAAGTTGAGGAACAGACATCATTTTGAAGATGATCACTTAGAAAAATGGTTGAGTACCTTAGAATTTGATGGGAAAATAGGGCCACTCTTCCAATGTATTACTGAAAGTTGAGAGGATAAATTTTCTGATCCATTTTTATTCTTTTGTTGCCTTCTCTGTATTGCAACTTAGCATGCATGCATTGGAGAAGGAAATGGCAATCCACTCCAGTGTTCTTGCCTGGAGAATCCCACAGAGGAGCCTGGTGGGCTGTCATCTATGGGGTCGCACAGAGTTGGACACGGTTGCAGTGACTTAGCAGCAGCAGTAGCTGTACTGAGCTGTACTGGAATGGTTTCAGGCTCAAATAATAACTAAATGAAACATCTATTAGTGTTAAAAAGAAGAAAACACCCCAACACATTGACCAGATATCTGGTCAATGATTTACCATTTGAACACCATTATTTCTATGACCTCTTTTCCCTAACACATTCTTTCAATGCAACTTTGAGAGAAGAAAATCTCAGTATTTTACTAACACTCTTGTGTAAATGTTACTCTTCAAAATGAGATAAAGTAACAATAATATAATACACCATTTGAGTTTTCAGCTTGTTAGTGTTTAGAGGTGTTGGCTAATTTAAAGTGGAAAGATGTTGCCATCTACGTGATGTAGAATAGTGAGTTTGTTCTCACCATGGAAATGTGTCAAAGACAATCCACTGAAGCATGGTGTTTTGGTTCTTAACTACTAAAACAGATTTGTACAGCATTGTAATTTGCCACACTTATATACTGAATTCTTTGTTTTAATTCATTTGCTGCATCTAACCGTCATCATCCCCTTCCCCTCCTAGCAGTAAATTTGGGATGTCTGTCATTTTGATGGAAAAAGCTACTCCTTGGATGCTCTTCTCTGTTCTGCTATTTGCCAGAATTATCCAGCACACATTAGTGGCTGTATCTATGCAACATAGGTATTTTTGTATCGTTTATCCTGGCTAAATACCTTGCTGCAAAAACCTTTCATTTTGTGTGCTGAAGTTAAACACCTGTGTGTTCACTGAAAGGCAGTCAGCTTCACTGGAAAATAAGTTGTTTTTTAGAGCATTACCCTGTTTCTGACTCTTTATGCTCTCATTTCAATTCCGAGTGTGTCTTGAGATACTGCAGTTATTAAATTAAATGACTAAGAGAGACCTTTCTGCATGTAGCATTTCAGTAACCACATCTGTGTAGTGAACCCAAGTTCACGAGCAGTAAACGTAATACCCAGTTAATTCTGTATCAGAGTTCATGCCATAATCCTAACCTCTCTTAATACCGCATTTTTTAAATACCTAATTATTCCAAGGAGAAAAATATAAGAATAGTAATGGAATGATCCATATTTCTGCCTCTCTCATTCCAAAATTTATAAACAAGTTTGAATTTTAATGATCAGCCAGTTTACAATGAGTTTCCTAGAGCTTTGCTCTGAATATAAAATCTTAGAATGTAAATTTGAGGAAGTGTCAGTACAGACTGGCTCAAATATTTCTGCATTTGCCTTGTTGTTAGAATCTGTCATTACTGCTTAAAGGCTATGGGCATTACCGTCAATAATCATGTACAAAGCCTTTAAGTAATAATAGTAGATTCTCATGTGGTATAATTATACTGAGCATTATCCAGACACAACCCCATCTTCATGACTTGTGCTTTCTAGGCTCACTGTAGATGTGATACAGAGAGGAAGCTGCAGAGGGAATGCTGTAGAAGGCTTTGCTTTGACTCCCAAAGGGTGTTGAGGGCATGCCCTGCAGATTTCAAGAGCACCCAGGACAGTTCCAGCTAAACTCCTGTCTGGAGAGCGTCAGGAGCTCTGATGCTGGTTGATTCCAAGGCCCCTGCGCTCCTGGCATGGACTTTAGTGTTCAACACTTTAGTGTTGACTTTAGTGTTGAACCTTTGTTCTTTGAATGGCAGAATCCATCTCTGCCCAGGGTTGGGTTCTACCACACCTTCCCTGCAAGTGCTTGATTGATTTTCAAGCCTTTCATTATGGAAATTTCCAATCATACACAACAGAGAACCTCTTCATATCCTCCAACTTCCAAGTCAACGTTTTACCAATCTTATTTCATTTATCTCCTCCACATTTTTGAGAGTGATGGAAAGATGGAGGCTAGAGTTTTTAACAGCATAGCCCAGGATATCTCACCATATCCTTTGACTCGTGACTACTTCAGCATGTATGTGTAACAGATAAGGAGGGTGCCATTAGCACACTCAGAACGAATGGCAATTCCTTAATAAACTTTGATACCCAGTCCACTTGGCACTTCCTATTACACTGGGGCTTTTTAAAGGCAGCGCTTGCATTTCCTTCTTTCCCCACTTCTAAGGGAAATGTAAATAAAAACATAAAAATGCACAAAAGAAAAAGGAACCCGGCCCCAGATAATACGCATGCTGGGTGAGTGGGCCCTGATTAATCAGTAGCTGCCTGTGGCTGTTCTGATAGTTTGCGGGCTGTTGTAGTTCAAATGAAGTTAAAATCCTGTCTCCTTAGGTAATTAACTGTGCTAGCTATCTGTGTCACCGAAGAGCTCTCTTCTGCCCCTTTATAGGATCCAGGTTAGCCACGTGCTAAATGCCACCCATATGCAATTCTCTCTTCCGTCGAGCCGGAAAGAGATGAAGGATGTGTGTATCCAGTTCGATGGCGGGAACTGTGCTTCGGTGGGACCCTTGTCTTATATTGCTCTGCCACACTGCTCCCTCATATATCCTGCTACCACCTGGATCAGGTACTTCCTAGAGTGTGTTTTCCTCTTGTTGTGGTTAACAAGGCCATATGTGTAAGATCATGGATTTCACTCCAATAAATACAGAAGTAATTGTCATAATTTTCACAGACTTCCTCTTTAGGATTTATTCTTAGAAAACAAAGCCATACCTGAGAAGTAGGTAGCCTCCCATCATCACAGTAAATACTGTGAGTACATCTTGTTTTATTCTTAGCTGTGGCTGCCAGGAAACTCGCAGCTAAAATGTTTGTTGAAATTCTGGTTTCTCTTCAGATCATGTTTGTGTTTTTCAATGTTTGTTCAACTATAGTAACTAAGCCTAGGTTTCTGATACAAATACATAATCCTCTTCACTACATTTCACTCCTGCGTATGCCCCAAAGCTTCTTCCTTCTTATAACCTTCATTTTATAACCTTTAGAGTAAGCTCTTTTGAATAATTTCAAGAAGTATTGGGAACTATCTAAACGAGAAGCAGTGTCTACATTTCAAAGATACTCCCTATGTGAGAAATGGAAATTCCAAAGAAAACTCTTGCAGATGACTCTGTTATATTAAGAAAAAAAAAATTCTCCCCCTAGCTGAATTTAAATTCACATTAAGATTTTGGAATATAAACCTAAAGATAGTTTCTCCACCTAACACAGCATGAAACTAACTTTCAAAGTACTGTCTAGGTAAAACTACAGATGAAGCTTTGTTTAAAAAAAAAGAGAAAAGGAAAATGGAAAAAATCACTTCTAATATTCTTATTTAAGATGAAGTGAAAGGTGGATGTCTTAAGCTGCTAGGGCCGCCATAACAAAGTACCACAGACTGGACTGCTTAAATGATAGAAATGTATTTAATCAAAGTTCTGGAAGCTATGAGCCCAAGATCAAGGTGCTGTCAGGGCTGATTTATCCTGCAGCCTCTCTCCTAGGCTTGCGGAGGGCCATCCTCTCCCTGCATCTTCACAGTGGTCTTCCCTCTGTGCCTGTCTGTGTTATAATCTTCTTCTTTTTTTTTTTAATAAGGACACCTGTCATATTGGATTGGGACCCACTCTAATGACCTCATTTAACCTTAATTACCTCTTTCAGGGTCCTATCTCCAAAGAGATTCATGTGCTGAGGTCCTGGAGGTTGGGGCTTCAGTTCCACTCCTAACAGCAGCGTGAGGAAAGCTGACGTTTCCAAGCCAAGGCTCTAGCAGGGTTCTCCCAGCCGTGCGTCTCAGTCCTTCCTATAAATAGGAGCAAACGGTGATGCAACACTCCCCATACGCCCAGGGTGTCAGATCTTTTGACTCAGGAAATCCTCACAAGACTACAGGGTCCCCTATGCATAACCCTTTTTGCCCATGAGGCAGCTGAGGTGTGGGGCGGTCAGACAGCTTGCCCAGGCTCCCACGCAGGCTGGGCCAGGCTTGCTGCGCTCCGTGCTTTGTCGTAAGAGAGGAGATTTCCTAACGTCTCATCACCTGTGACAGTCTGAGCCAGTGTCTCTCGGTTACTCCTGGGCAAGAACACGGCTCTGCAGTCTGGCCATTGGCAGACCACACTTGGCCTGGATTTCTAGCAATGGTGACAGGCTGGCGTGAGGCCACCTCGGCCTTCCCTCTGGTGGCTAGAAGGTTCGGGGCTTAACCCCTTCCCTCTGCCCGACACAAATCGGCTGCCTCATGCCCACCTCCTGGTCTTGTCATCATGGGCTCGGCTGGCTGACGGAGCTGACCTGTTCAGACTCCTGTCCCTTGGGTTGAGTGTCTAGTGACCTAAGTGAACAGTGTTGTGAGGGCCGCCAGAGCTGTGGACAGCTGTTTATTTCACATCTAATGGCCATTTTGATGAAATGCAATTATATGCTAAGAATATGTGAAATCATTTGGCTTAGTTTTGGAGAGCTAGGACATTGTTGTTATTTATATGATTTACCAAATAGGAATTTAGATTTGTAATGTCATTTATAATTTTTCCTTGTCCAAAGTACTCCCTGTCTCCCTACATAAAATGTAATTGGTAGGTTGGGAGTTTGATTTTGAAAATTGTTACATTGAAGAGTCTTCGTATAGATTAAACAGCAATCAAACAAAATTCTGTTTAGTGAAACCTTTTCAAGGTGCAGCTGATGATCTAATTATATGGGGTAACATGATACAATAAAATTCAGAATTCTAGAAAAGAATCTGGGCATTTTCCTAGAATTAAAACAGAATCCAACCTGAATTTTTACATTTATGTTTCTTAAAAAACTATGATCTGTGGCCAGTATCATGAAAAGACATCAGAACATCATGCATTTGAAATTAAAATGTATTAATTTGCTCTCAAACATGAGTTTAATATTAATTATGAATAAAATGATGGTTTTATTCATAAATGCAAAATGCCTGTGTGTGTATCTATGAAACTCCTATTTTTTTCTTGCAGTGGTGGTCAAAATATAACCATCATGGGCCGAAATTTTGATGTAATTGACAACTTGATCTTTTCTCAGGAGGTAAAAGGAAACGTAAGTCTTCAGCTGCTTTGTAATAATAGTTATAATCTTTGTAATAATAGTTATAGTTAATAATATTCAAGGATGATTTTTGTTTTCATCACACTGAAATATTTGTTCTTGTTCAGTCACTCAGTCATGTTTGACTCTCTGTGACCCCATGGACTACAGCATTCCGGGCTTCCCTGTCCTTCACTATCTCCTGGAGTTTGCACAAACTCATGTCCATTGAGTCGATGACACGTTGGGGATACTTTTGGTTTCCGTGCTTCTGTGCTGTTATAAAGTTTTACCTGTTGCATGATATTACCATCTGTGCGGTAATGGAAATATTAAGACCTCAGACTTGGAGTTTGCGAGATGTGGCCCAGAGGGAAGAGGGATGAACTTGGTATGACAAGAGCTGCCACCCTCTCCCTGTGTGGCTGTGGCGAGTCCTGTTAATGAGACTGTGCTTATGGACACGTGTGAACATGCCTTCTGAGTGGCTGCGGTGTGATGGAAAGATGAGTGTTTCTGGGACGAGTAGGAGGCGGTGGTCCCGCTGCGCTTAGCGTGCTGTTCAGAGATGCAGTGAATGCTGAGCTCCCAGAGAGCCTGTCACGCGCCTCTCCTCTCGCCCTGTCTCTCTGAACTGATTTGCTACCTTCCTGCTGACCTCACCGCCTCTTGCCCTTCATCTCCCCACCCAGGGGTCTGGCCCCCATCCCCACTCAGTTCTTGCCCCATCACAAGTCACACACAGGCCTTGTCATGGGAATTGATGGATTTCAGAAGCACACATATCAGCTCTTCTCGAATGCTCTCCTCATTCTCTCTTCCTCTTTCTGTTCTTCCTTCATGAGAGATGTGATAACAGCCTCTCGGAGGCCCAGTCAGACCACTTCCTGCCAAAGCTAACAGGCGTGCGAATGGCCGCAAACCTGGCCTCTGCTTGGGACCAGTGTGGCTTCTGGCCTAGATCCAGGCGGCCTTCCTCAGTCCTCCCAGAGCCTTGTCAGGATGCACATCCACGTCCTGATACCCTTCAGAGCCAGTTCCAAGCCTCACGTTGTATGTGACTCCAGGTCACATCTCCGTGATGTCAACACCTCCTGTTGAGTGCGTCGTATAGGTTGACCCTCTGACCAGAGGCCTTGCTTGCGTTTGTAAGTGAACTCGCTCTCCCTCCCACTGCTGTCCCTGAATCAAGTAGAATTCACTGAGCACCTGCTGTGGGCAAAACATTTTCCCAGGTCCAGGGGACAAAAGAAATAAGAGAGTCATTGCCTTCATGGCAGGAGATGGCTAATTGACTGGGATGGGATGCTGAGAGCGCAGGGTATCATTGGTTCTAGGTCTGCTGACTCTCTTCTGGCCCAGACACCCCACTGTGCATTTCTAAAGGAAAGGGTAATTAAAACTGGGCAGATTTCAGCAGGTCTGTGGTGTGGAGCAGGATGGTAGGACTTGGGCAGGTGGAAGCAGGAAGGGAATTTCAGGTACAGAGGAGACAAAGCTACTCAGAGGCCCCTGGTGGGAATATCAGTGATATTCCAGCTCTGCTGGAACCAAGAGGATGGGCTCGGAATGAACCAGAGGGATGGCTGGAAAACCACATTGGGCTGTAAGAAAGGACCAGACTGAAAATGTTGCCCTTAATTCTGTAGGTGATGGGGAGGGATTGAAGATCTTTGAGCAGGGAGTGGTGTGAGGTAAGTACCCTTTATGAGGATGAGTTTGGCAATGTTGCGTAGGATCATATGTGGAGGAGTAACTGAAAGACGCCTGGGAGGTCCCTGAGGATGCTCGTGCAAGTATCCAGGGATGCTGGGGAGATGGTGGAGCTAGAGATGACTGGTAATTTCTCTGGCATTGTCCTTGGAGGGAGTATGTGAATGACATCCTGGGAGTGAGGGCAGAGGAAAGGAAGAAAAGAGGGCCTAAGACGGAGTCTTATAGAACAGCTTCATTTGAAGATGTGAAAGAAAATAAGGTGGCCAAGAAGTTTCTTCGGAACTGCAGAAAAAGAGTATTTCAGATGACGGGAGCTGGTCACAGGCATGGAAATCTAGAGAGCTGAGAATAATGAGGTTAGGATGACCCTATCACCAGTCATCTTCCTGGAAGGTATCTTCAGCAAAAAGCCAGCCTGCTGGGGTTACCGCTGTTGAGAAGGGAGAGGCTGTGGGTTTTGTGGTTTTCTTGTGCTGCCAGAGATGTGAAGGAAAGATTCAGGGCAGTCGTTTGGAAAGGGGCTTAAAGGGGAAGGAAGGTTTTGCTTGTCCATGTCTCAGCGCTTTGCATCTGATTTTCTCACTTGTTGCTTCTTCCTACCCTCTTTTCAAAACTCCAGTATTAAGACAGCAAATAATGAGGAGGAAAACTCCCCACCTAGCAAATTTCATTTTGTGAGTTTTAGTTGCTCTCCTTTAGAATATTTGTCAACCTCCCCTCTCCCGGCAACTTTCTCTGCCCATCTGTTTGTGCTCCTGAAAATGACAGTACTTATGTGTGCTTATTTGTTTTAAAGACGCTGGTAAAGCTGCTGTTGTTTAGTCACTAAGTTGTGTCCGACTCTTTATGACCCCATGGACTGTAGCCTGCCAGGCTTCTCTGTCCGTGGAATTCTCCAGGCAAGAATACTGGAGTGGGTTGCCATTTCTTCCTCTAGGGGATCTTCCGCACCCAGGACCCATGTCTCCTGCATTGCAGGTGGGCTCTTTACCAGTGAGCCACCAGGGAAGCCCAGGTTTGTAAAGCAGGCCGTCCTTCCTGCCTTGTTCCCCAACTTCATGCTCCTTCTTTCATGGGGGCTGCTTTGTCCCTTTTACTTTGGTTTTCCTCTATTTTTTGTCAGGCCTGCAAAGCATTTTCCTCCTTGTGGTTAGTGATTTCTGCTAAGGCACAGACATTACCCAACACAGGGAAGCCAGCAGCATGCAGACCAGCAGCTGGCCTTGCTGAGGGACCGGCTCCTCCCTTCCGCAGTTTCCCAGGACTCAGCCTTGATGCCCTGAAGGAACACACAGGCTCGCTGGGGCAAAGCTTTCCCCTTTCTCTCACTGACTTCTTTCCAAGTATCCTTTTCCCCTCATTGTATCATCTTCTGCTTTCATTATTACTGATACTGTTAATAATCGTGTTAGCATTTGTTGAGGGCTTTTTTGCATGAATGTGTAAGCATCTTCACATGAAGAGGCTCATTTAATTTAGTGAGCTCTCCTCTCATTTAGAGTTAATTCAACCCCATGAGGCAGGTAGTACTGTTATCCCCATTGTACAGAGAAGAAAACAGAGGCACAAAGGGATTCAGTTGTCCACGTCACTTAGCTCTTCAGTCCCAGAGCTGAGATTCATTAATGATGCTGTCAAAATGCTTTTTTCTTCTCCCTCAGGTCTCTGAATATTGTATGGCAAATTACTGCAGATTTTTAGCCCCCAGTTTAAAGAGTTCGAAAGGGCCTACAAATGTCACTGTGAAGCTCAGAGTCCAGGAGACTGCCTTGGATTGTGGAAGCTTGCAGTACCTTGATGACCCCAGATTCACAGGGTATCGAGCTGAGTCTGAGGTGGACACAGAATTGGAAGTGAAAATTCAAGTATGTCTTTCTCATTCAAGGTGTGGCGGGGGGAATGTGCTCCCCTAAACCAAAAAAGTGTGTTATGTTTGTGAGTTTCCACATGTGCCCAGATTTTTCCATCTTTTTCTTCACAGAAAGAAAATGATAACTTCAACATTTCCAAGGAAGACATTGAAATTACTCTCTTCTATGGAAAAAATAAGTCATTAAATTGCAGCTTTGAAAATATTACTAGAAATCAAGATCTTACCACCATCTTTTGCAAAATTAAACACATCACTGCTGCAAACAGCATCGCCACCTCTTCCAAGAAAGTTCATGTAAGCTGCCTGAGTCCTACCTGTCAGTTTCACCTTATTTGGAGGGATTCTGATAGCTTACCGCAAACAATGCCAGGTTCCTGATCTCCAAACAGGAGGAGTTAGCTTCAGGACCAGGGACTCAGCTTCAGACACTTCGTGTGGCAGAAATTTCATTACAGTGGAAAAGGGCAAGAGAAAGGTTCTGACATAGACATCAGAAGGGAGTGGAGAGTTCCTCACTTGCTAGTCTTTTCAAGGTCTTATATACTTTTTCAATTGGTTACTAGTAATAGAAAGGTCTTCCCAGACCTACTCTCCCAACATACATCTTAACATAGCAGGATTAGTCGGAAGGTTCCTGTTAAGGAGAAACGTCCTCCAGCAAGATACGTTGTTGTTATATAATCATTAGTACAGACCTTAAGGAAAAACACACACTTGAGGAAGATAAGTTGCTTTGTTGTATAGTCATTAGCTCTAGGCTTAAAAAAAGACTTTCTTTAAGAAATAGATTGTTATCATAACAATTCAGAGCTTAAGGGTGGGGGGGGGTCTTATGTGACTAAGGTGAAGGAATGTAGAAAGAAAAAATATGTCCTTTTCTCCTCCTTAAAGGTCCCAGACCCCTCTTCTCCTTGGGGGCCCTGGACTCCTTGTCAACCTACCTAAGAATTAACTCTCTCAATTCCTTGGCTAAACCAGAAGCCGAGATAGAATCTTTTATGGATCTTTGGGTCTTCAAGTGAAGATAAACAAAGCTGGTGTCTCAGGCCCAAGCATTATTTCCCCCAAATAGCTTGCAGAATCCATCTATGTGCCTCTGGGAATGGCAAAGCCGTTGAGCACACCATCGTTTATAATAATAATGTCTTGATAGCTTTTGCTCTAGCCATAGAACAGTCTTTTGTTCTAGACTATAGCATCTGCAAGCAGAATCTCTAGAACCCATTGACAGATGAGCTGTCATTCTTTGCCTGAATGCAGAGGTGGCATGTCTTAACAGAAACCCGGGACGGGGTCTCCCCAGCACACTGAAAGTGACAGTAGAGGCCAGGTAATCTATGAGTCTTGGGCTGCTTCCTCTACTGTGAAGTCATGCTCACTGCATTTAATCTTTTCCCAGACATGTTTGAGGGTCCCATCACCGGTGTATTTATGTCCCAGAATAAAGACATGAGACCATGGGGAGGGGAAACGTATTGGAGACCTCCATTTTCAGTGTTCCTGCCATAGGAGACTCTGCAGTGTCTCTGTCCCTCCCAAAATGCTTTATCATCTAGAGTCATAAACAGATGGATAAAGGACAAGAAAAGAGAACATCAGACTGGAAGGCAAAACAAAAAATGTGTTCATGTCCCAGGGGCACCAGTTAATAGCTGTGTGACCATACATAACTTGGCTTTAGCTGAGCCTCCCTTGGTGCATCAGTTATATGGTAAAGAGGGTCATAATAATTATAAAATGAATAACAGCAGCTAAACCCACAAGTGCTCCCATGTGTCAAGTTAGTTAAAAAGAGCAAACGCTAGCATTCCTCATTGTTCATGACTCATCCCTGAGTGACTGCACTGGGACATAGGGATGAAGCAGAGAAGAAAACAGAACCACGCCCCCGCCTCCAAAAAAAAAAAAGTGTCTGCCTTTATGGAGCTTACCTAGTGAGGCATGCAGTATAGTATAGAAAATAAGTTGAAGATGTGTTAGATGGTGGTAACTGATAAAGAAAAGTGAAGCGGAAGGTAGGGGACAGGGTCGCACAGTTTCTGAAGGTGAGCAGCAAAGGGCTGCCTCTAAAGATGACTTTTGGGGACTTCCTTACCACCAGACCACTCGCCTGCCAGTGCAGNTGAAGATGTGTTAGATGGTGGTAACTGATAAAGAAAAGTGAAGCGGAAGGTAGGGGACAGGGTCGCACAGTTTCTGAAGGTGAGCAGCAAAGGGCTGCCTCTAAAGATGACTTTTGGGGACTTCCTTACCACCAGACCACTCGCCTGCCAGTGCAGGAGTCATAAGAGATGTGGGTTCGATCCCTGGGTTGGGAACATTCCCTGGAGGAGGCCATGGCAACTCACTCCAGTACTCTTGGAGAATCCCATGGATAGAGGAGCCTGGCAGGTTGCCGTTCATAGGGTCGCACAGAGTTGTACACGACCGAGGCGACTTAGCGTGCGTGCACAAAGCTAACCTACTCAGCTATCCCACCTAGCTTGCCACCTCTTTTTGTATCTTGGAGAAAACCATGTTGGGGGGAAAATGCGTTCCTCACCTCGACTGGGTCTAATGACACTCTTTGTCCTATTAGGTCAAACTGGGAAACCTGAAGCTTTCTGTTGAACGGGAATCAGTTCTTTCGCCCTGGTATTTTCTGATTGGGCTTCCCATCTTGCTAGTGTTTGTCATTTTTGGTAAGTGCCCCGTTTAATTTTGTCAGAGAAATTATTCCCAGGGGCTTCTCGGCGGGCAGGAAGACTTTCCTGGTTCAGGGCAGTTTGCTTCAGTTGAGTATCAGTGGATGAAAACCCAAATCAAAACTTCGGGAAAGGACTAATAGTTTCACACCGAGGCCTTCCTAGATATTTTTTTAGGATGCTTCATTAATAAAAGGCTGAATTACAAAGATGATACCTTGGTATTTGAGAAATATAATCCACTCTGCTTCACTAAACTTGTGAATTATGATGACAGATGTCCCATTTACATGATTTCCTCGGAATTCCTCTGGGATATGGGGCTCCCAGGACTTGATCATCTCATCCTGCCTTCTCACCCCAGTAACATCCACACCCCTGACCCCAGCCCTTCCTTTCTGGCAGAACTGTATTTTGGAATTGTGATCTGTAACGTCTATTAAAATGTTCGCGGCTCCTGCAGGTAAAGTGATCCTGTAGTGGTTGCTTACTGGATGAACTCCAGCCCACCAAGGTGTCTTGTTTGGCTCAAGTAGCATTTTTAAAACTTGGAAGTCACTGACATCATTTTAAAATGAGATGCTTCACATTCTTTATAATCACTTGAAAATTGTAAAGATCTGGATCGTTGGATCCTGATGTTTCTATAGCATGGGTTTGCTAGAGCTGGGAAGTGGCTCTGCCAGGAGGGAGGGCTTATGTTCACCACCCTTTTGCCATGGACTCAACCTTTCCCTTCCCTGGTGGCTCAGATGGTAAAAAAAATCCACCTGAAGTGCAGGAGACCCAGGTTCAATCCCTGGGTCAAGAACATCCCCTGGAGAAGGGAATGGTGACCCACTCCAATATTCTTGCCTGGAGAATCCCCATGGACAGAGGAGCCTAGTGGGCTGCACTCCATGGAGCTGTAGAGTCAGGTATAACTGAGCGACTTCCACTTTTCCACCACTCCCTTCCGGCCATTTAACTCATCTGAGGGCCTGGTCCCTGTAGCCATTCAGTTTTTGACCCATGTTTCTGAGCTGCTCTTCACTTTAAGTCTGTTTCCTCTTGTCCTCCTGAAAAAAAAAAAAAAAGAGAGAGAGAGAGAGAACTCTTCTCCAGAGCTATGGAGCCCTTTCAATTTCTTGTCTTAGTACAGGCATCACCTTTCTGATGGTTTTCTGTTAATAGTTGCTCATTGCTTCCTTCCCTGTACTCACTGTCTCACTCACTCATCCATCCATGCATGCATGTATACCTGATGTTTATTGAGCACCTGTTATGTTGCCGATAACTGTGCAAAACTCTGGACCTTGGGATGGTGAGTTCAGTCCTGGTCCTTTCTCTTGGGGGATTCCTGGTCCAGTGAGGAAAAGATTTATGTGTATTGTTAACTAGCCTACTGGAATGAATTCATTCTGTAGAGACCTTGTTTTGTACTGTTTGTTGATGATCACGTCAGGTATTTCTTAAGCTCTCCCATCTGGCCACCACTAGTATGCATCTAGAATCCAGAATTGGGCCTGATATATTAACAAGGTCTTGGCTGGTGCTGGCTTTGAATAAGAAGATTACTTATAAATTCTAAATGCTGAGCTCAGTTTTGAGAAATCCACTGCTGTCAGGCGGCTGTAGATAGAACAGTCTCATCATGGAGTCAGTAAACTTTGTGACTCCCTAGGAAGGTCTGATCTCTTCCTGGTCTCCCTGTGACTCTTCCTTCCTCTCCCTTCACTTTGTTGGTAGAGACTGTTGGTGCTCTTTAAGGTGAAAAGGGCTCTATTTGACATGTGGCTCTTGATTTCACTGGTGCCTGAAAAGCCCTTTAAAATTCTTCTCCCCTTCTTACCATGTGTCATTAGCAGCTTCAGTAAGTGTGCCCTTCAGTCCATCAATCATATCATTAGTGAAAACACTAAACACACCTGGCCTAAGGCTGCCACCTATGAAACACCCCCACTGTGGCTTCCCCTGGAGATTTCAGCCGGGAAAAAGCCGTGACTAGAGGGACGTGCCTGCTAGTTCCCTTTGCAAGCAGTGAGCTGGTGCTGCCTATAGGGTGGTCTGCGGACCAACGGTCCCAAGTGATGCTCCTGGTAAAAGGGTTCCACAGTCAAGTCAATTTGAGAATCACTGCCTGCTCCAGTGTTCTTGAAGATGCATGACGCATGTTATGATTAAGACTGTTGACCATGAAGTAGTCCAGCACAGAGCTGTATAGTCCCTACATTCAAACCTTCAAGTTGTCAACTTTCAAAGATGTGATACACGTCAGCCCCTGAATAACGGTTGTTGTACTGTACTGCTGAAAATGTTTTTTTTTTTTTTCTAATTTTGGTTTTTATGCACATGTTAGTTTTGTTGAGAGTGTTATAAACCTGTTTCAGCACAATACTGTGTTAGTTGGGTACCTAGTTGTTGGACTTACGAACAAAGTGCATTTACAAACCCACCATTGGAATGGAACACGATGGTACGGAGGTGACTTACTGTGTTGAATTTTATTTCCTCCAGCACCATTCACATCTACTGGTAACAGGATCATGAGATTTCTATTAAGAGAAGCAAAAATTTCTAGAAGCATAAGGACAGTTGACAATAGTAAGGACAGTTGTTACATACTCTATTTTAAAAAGAAGCTCCAAATGCTTTCTGTGAGTTGCTTATGGGAACCCTGTCAATATCACAAGGAGGCAGGCACTTGAACATAAGGCAGCCAGGCACAGAGATGCTAAGGAACTTACCTGAGGTCACACAGCTTGTTAATAGCAGAGCAGGGACGTGAACCAGTGCCGAACTTGCTCAGTGTGCTGCCTCTACAGTGTAGGTTAGAAGCAGAATGAAGTGGAGGAAGAAGCAATATCCAGACAGGGGGCTACTCTGTGGACCACTCATCCTGTCATCCAGTTGATCTATGCAAGTTTGACTCACGTAGCTCACTATGGATCTGCGGGGCTTTTTCTGCATTTACGGTTCCAACTTTATTTCTCCAGGGATGTTCAGAAACATTAAAACAGAACAGAACAATATAAGTGGCCTGTGGCTGTGGGGAGACTTGGCTTGTTTCATCACTTTTCAGCCAGCTGGAATCTTTGGTTACAAGTGAAGGTTATTTGATTTAGTTTTTACTTTGAAGATGAGTAATTTTTTTTTTTTAAATTTTTCTGTTACATGTGAGCATCTTCCTCTCTAGAGTGACCCCTCACTAGGAATTTTTCTTCTTAGAGATTCTGCCTCTTCCAGGCTAATCTTTCTTGCCTTTCCTCTGTTACAAGAACTATAAAAAGTTGATTCTGTTTTTTCCTTCTGTTTTAACCTGTCAATCTCTTGCTGGATCTCTTTCTCTGCAGTGGCCGTGGGGGTGACCAGGCACAAATCGAAGGAGCTGAGTCGCAAACAGAGCCAACAGTTGGAGCTCCTTGAAAGCGAGCTCCGGAAAGAGATACGTGATGGTAGGCTCCAAAGTTGTATTTGTAGAAAAACAAGCCTTTTTTATTGTCTTTTTTTTACCCTTAAATGGAACCCGCCACGTTAATGAGAACCATTTGTATGATAGAAGATAACTAAACAGCAGGGTCTAGGCCTGGCTTTGTATTTTATTTCAGTTTCTTCGCAGCCAACCAAGTAATTATCTATTGTTTCTTCTTTAATGAAAAGCAAGGTCGTACTCTGTGTTAGACAAAACAGCAGAAGATCTTATCCGTTGTTGGTTGAGTTAAAATATTGCTCTTGGGATTCTGTTTCGCAGGCTTTGCTGAGCTGCAGATGGATAAATTGGATGTGGTTGATAGTTTTGGAACTGTTCCCTTCCTTGACTACAAACATTTTGCTCTGAGAACTTTCTTCCCCGAGGTAAAAGAGCATTGATCATCTTCCTAAGGTTGAGACTTGAATAATAATGAAGGTGCTTGTTGCTGTTGTCAAAAAACTGGTGTTTGCTTCCAAGGCAGCTGCAGATAATGTGCTTGGTACAGAATAATAGCTTAAATCTGAGCAGAGCGGGGAGGAGGAGAACTATTAATTGGATTGATGAGGGTAGAAAGCAGTGATGGGTCGCTGGCAATTACTCTTTGTCCAGTAACAAAACCCTAGGAGGGACACAAGTTCAGAGTGATGATTTTTGCTTTATTTTACTACCAGTTAAGAACTGAATTTGTAGCTTGGGAAGCGAGCTAGTTTATTTAAAAATCAATAAATTGTGGGCTGGCCAATTTGTTGTGTTTATCTGCATGACTTCCATTGCAGCCACTAGATTATTCACCATTACTTCGCAATTGGAGATGGAAAGTGCCATTGGCCGAGAGGGAGGACCCTAGACACGCGCAGGATTTGGGTTAATAGCAGCCATTTTTAGCAATGTAGGGCTTTATGGTTCTCTTCAGCACTTATTCTTCAGCTGATCCGACGGTGTCACCCTCATTTAGCAGAAAGAGCTGCATGAGATGATTAATTAATTTGTTCTAGGACTCCGAGGAATAGTCTACTTAAGCCTTTGGGTTTTCAGCCTCACGTTCTCACACCTCCATCTTCTCACCCACTCGCATAGCCTTCCTCATTCACCCTCCTGAGTCTTTGGCAACGGACGCTCATCCTCGTACCATCGCCTGAACATCCCGATACCCCAGTTCTTCCATACTGCCCTTTTCTCGTCCAGAACTGGTGACCACATTGAGGCTCAGCCTCTGGAACACATCAACACCAATTATCAGATTTAAATCTAGATTCCTAAGCAAAGCCAGGAATCTCTCCAGGCCAAAAGAGAGATTTGGCCTGTATTACTTTACCAGCAACTTCTCAGCTTCATTTGGCCAGAAGCCTAGAGTTCAGAAACCCAGACACGGGCAGTAAGCAATTTTCAGTTTCTCTGTCATTCTGGAAGCAGACACCATGATATGTGATGCTGTGTCTGGAGGTTGGGGTACCTCTATAAAACACCTACCATATATATATATATATATATATATATATATTTTTTGGTCCAAGCCTTAGTGTAGTAAATCAAGGAGGCTAGAAATAAGACCTTAACTTTTTGCACTTGAATATTTTTTTAAAGTTATCCTCCAAGAATATCAGGCACCGAGACTTACCATTTGGCACTCCTCCATTTCCACGGCAGAGCACCGCCTGGGGAGGGGAGTTTAATTCCCTGAGTCAGGATGACTGTGCCTGGCCTCAGCAAAGGTTGCACCACGAGTCCTATTTCCCAGCTATCTGAGATCCCCATTAAGAATTTAATAGCAGTAAAATAAGAGATTTCTACCATCTACAGGAGTACTATGTGGGCTTTTATAGTTAATAATTGCCCTTGAGTGCTGAAGAGAGTGATCTGTGGCCTGCAAAAAGAAGTTTTCCTGTCTTTTAAATTCGGTAATCAAGAGCAAGATTGAGTTGAGGAATGTAAAAGAACACTGTTGAGAGTGTTTAAAAAAAAAAAAAAATCCCAGACACAATGCTGTATTATCTTAAAGACATTTGCAAGAAGGCAAAATGATTTAACTCAGGGTTATGTAGCATCTCAAAGGAGCCGGGGAGACCCAGGAAAAGCAAGCACATACATTTGTTAGAACCCCATTGTGAAGATCTGAGTTAAAATTGAACTGATAATAATTAAGAAAAGATGTGAGAACAGGGGAAGGTATTCTATGACGACACCAGTTGAAATGCATTCTAGACTTTGAAGTCCCGGTGATGAATAGGCCCTTCACTGATAAGTCTGGACCAACATCCTCTAGGCCTGGAAGTTGGGAAGTAGGGAGAGAACTTGAGTGATGAATACCTACTCAATAATAACAGGCAAAACCCAGAGGAAATGGTAGCTTCTCAGTTTTTTGCCCTGCTAATTGGGTTTTTTTGGATGTAAAAGCTTTGCTTTAAATTTTATCGGCTGAAAATAGAAGACATAGGGGTAAGCAGAGCATCTAACCACCTGGAGGAGAGGAATTTGAATGAAAGGAGGAAGGAGCCTTTAAACCCAGGGAGCAGTATTTCCCTATTTGAGGTCAAGAATTAATCTGTTTAAATTGCCTATTGACATAAGGTTGGTTCAGCAGAAAAATATTAGGAACTAGAAAATGCAAACCTGGGGTCTGATTTTTCTGCTTATTACTAGTGGAGAGTATAACCAAAATAGTCTGAGATCTTCTGCTTGGGCTAACAAATTTGAAAATATAAGGCAAAAATTCTCTACAGAAGAAATTCACTTTAATATAACTTATGGTTTCAATGATTACCAAAACATTTAAAAATAACAATGTTTAAATTTATATCTTCATCCCATTGACTCAGTGTTACACATCATGCTTTTTAAATTTTAATCATTTAATTCCAATATGATTTATGATACATTAACGGAAACTCAAATTTCAAAGTCTATATTCAGGGGCAACAGAGCATAACATTTTAAAATATTTTTAGAAACCAGCAAGGCAATGGCATTGTGGTTTAGTGTGCTGTTAGTGATTAAAAAAAAAACCCAATAATAATAGCTGATGTGAAAACCTTACTATGCACTCGTTTATTTTATTTTCACACCTAACCCATGAGGTGGGAGTCATTATTGTTTCCATTTTGCAGATGAGGAAAGTCAGGTTCAGAGAAGTTCAATGACTTGTCCAAAGTCATGTGACCAGCAGGTGATGAAACCAGAACTGGAACGCAAGTCATTTGACTCCAGATTCTAGCTTTTAGCCACCCCTCTCCATTCTGTCTTGAATAACATTGCTTATGGAGACAGTAAATCCTTCTAAGCAAGGACTTGCATAACCTTACCAATACAACTCAGTATTTATCCTTAGAAGGTAAATTGCTTGAGGAGTGGTCTGTACATTTGCATAATCTTCTTTTCACCACCACTTCTTTAACTTTTGAATCAGTTCTTTTAAATGCCTTCATCTGTCAAAAAATGGGACGGATGCAGTTGGAGGCCTTCAGAAGTCACTGGTGTTTCTTGAGAGCTGAATAATTATTTATTATGTAGAGAACATGCAATGAGCATACGCCCAGGGGCTCTTCAGATTAGCAAATAGTGTCTCTACTTTATTAAAACGAACTCAGGTATTATAACAAAAAAAACACGCTTCATTTCATCTGGATGTTATGAATAATTAAAGTGTCTCCTTCCTCTCAGTCAGGTGGCTTCACCCACATCTTCACTGAAGATATGCATGTAAGTCTATAAGTTTTCATTTTTAGCCCATGACTGCCTGACTTTCATAGTGTCGTCATCACCATCATCATCATCTCCATTATTATTTAGAATTGTTATTGTGGGCATTTGGGGAATCACAAATTTGATATTAAATAATTCATTGTCTTGAAACCCCATCGTGGATCTACTTTCTAATGTTTAGTTTATTCATTTATATTATATTATATATTTTTTCAGAACAGAGATGCCAGCGACAAGAATGAAAGCCTCACAGCTTTGGATGCCCTAATTTGTAATAAAAGTTTCCTTGTTACTGTTATCCACACTCTTGAAAAGCAGAAGAACTTTTCAGTGAAGGACAGGTATCTGGCAATTTGTTTATATTTTGAAAGTGATTAAATAGAATAAAACCTGCGCCTCTTATTTTCTTTCCAAACTACAGCCTGGACTTGGTGTCTGAGAGCCCGCATCTCTCTTTTGAGATATTGGTGGGCTGTTTGGGTGGCCATGCAGTCTTAGCGTCTCCATTTCAGATCACAGTGCCCTAAGACAAGTGCTATTTTGAAGAAACACACACATGTGACCCTCCCCCCAAAAAAGCACCCTAAAAACCCCAACACCAAGAAAGAAACATGAATCCTGAGTCACAAAAGCAGAAGTGCTGTTTTCTATTTTTAAAACACTCTGAAAATTCAGGGAAGACATTCACTTCTTGTTACCGCTCTAGTTTGAAGTTTTAGAGCTGAAAACATATAAAATGACCTGAAGTTAACATTGATATGTGGTTTTTATGGATCGAAGGCTAAGGTAGTTGAAACCTAGATGTTAAAAAAAGCACCCACAGGGAAGCGTCCCGTTAACGCCCCATTGCTGGGCCCCTCATGTTTCCTTGGAGACGGCTACCAACACCAAGCAAGCCACAGATGATGGTTAACTCTAATTAACCAAGGCTCTGGTTTTTTCTGTTTTTTTTTCCTAATGTGCTTTTTTTCCATCATCTGTGTATCTTTCTGTTTTGTTTTGTTTTTAGATATAATTGACATACAGCTCTGTAGAGGTTTTAGGTGTACAGCATGATCACCACAATCTGATCTCTCTTTCTGAGTTTGAGTCTTTTTTTTCATATGCCATATTTAAGTGAACTCATACAGTATTTTTCTTTCTCTATTTCATATCACGTGACACCCTCGAGAACCATCCGTGTTATTGCAAATGGCAGGATTTCCTTCTTTTTATGGCTGAATAGTATTCCATTGTATATAGGCACCACATCTTCCGTACCCATTCATCTGTTGTGGACACTTCCATGTCTTGGCTGTTGTAACCAAGGCTCTGTTTTTGCACAGGTGTCTGTTTGCTTCCTTCTTGACGATTGCCCTGCAAACCAAGCTGGTCTACCTAACCAGCATCCTGGAAGTGCTGACCAGGGACCTGATGGAGCAGTGCAGCAACATGCAGCCGAAACTCATGCTCAGACGCACAGAGTCCGTGGTGGAGAAACTCCTCACAAACTGGATGTCTGTCTGCCTCTCTGGTTTTCTGCGGGTAAGTGTCGCATCCCTCGGGAGTGTCAGAAGTAAGACCATAAGCAGTTCTTTTCAGCAGATGCCAACGTCTTTGCCAGGATAAGTCCTGCGTACTCCATGGTGTCAGTATTTCACTGCTTCTAGTCTTGCTCCTTACAAGGGGCACATGAAGGGGAAGAGGAAATTTGCTTTTGCTCTGACTGGCCTGTGCACATGTAATTCATTTAGAATTTCCTCAGGTAAGACTTCTCTCTTCTTAAAAATTGTATTAAGAAATACAATTGATGTGAGACCTACCCTTCTCACAGACTTTTAAGTGTGCAAAAGTGTTATCATTGGCACAATGTGGTACAATAGATTTCTAGAACTTACCTTACGTAACTGAGACTTTATACCCATTGGCTTTTGGATCCATCTTCACATGGTTAATTAACACATGCTGGATGAAATGGCTGGAAGGCTTCACCAACTCAATGGACCTGAGTTTGAGTGAACTCCAGGAGTTGGTGATGGACAGGGAGGCCTGGCGTGCCGCAATTCATGGGGTCGCAAAGAGTCGGACACGACTGAGCAACTGAACTGAACTGAGTGGAGAGAACATTCTTTTTTTTTTTTTCTTATGCCTGTGCTGTGTGGCATATGGGATCTTAATTCCCCAATCAGGGATCGAACCCATGCCCCTGTACTGGAAATTCAGTCTTAACTACTGGAGTGGGAAGTCCCCATATTTCAAATACTGATGAAACACACTCTCTTCAGAGCCTCTGAAGCATCTGGGAAATTGCTGTTTACCTACCATGTGAGCTAATGACATTCAATTCCAAGTGGTCATCTCATGTGAAAGCAAGTCTCCAAAGAGCCCCTCGCCCCTTGAGTTCACTTTGTGAGAGTTTCTATGTGAATATGGTTATAATCTAGTCGAATCTTGAAATCTTTTCTTGTGTGAGCTTTTCACAGATGCCATAAGTAAGAGGGAGTGCTCTGGAGCCTGCTGCCTGGTCTGAATCTAGACTCTACCACTTACTATAGGCCCCAAGCAGGTTTTTTGACCAGCCTGAGCCTTGGGTTTATAACCTGTAGAATGGAAGAATGTTTAGGGCTGTTCTGAAGCATAAATGAAAAAATGTATGCAATTGCTTGGCATTGAGTAAGCACGCCATAAATTGTGCCCATTATTATTATGAAATATTAATAGGAAAAGAAGTGTGTTCTGTTGAACCCAGTCTCCATTCAACCCTCTGAGGCCCCTGGTACAGGAAGTTCTTATCCTTCTTTAATTTTACCAGCCATCCAGATTCCAGCAAAACTGCATAATTATGTATTTGTAGCTGGTTCCGAAATCTAATTAAAGTTTGAATAAGATACACTGCTATGCCACAGGTTTTAACAGTGCTACTTAAGTTTAGATCCAAAAAGCAGTGCCTTAAATAGACTATGCTTAGAGTTTAATACAATCTTACAAGTAGAGGAACAACATTTTTTTTTCTTTACCAACCCTTTTCTCTCCCAAGGCAATACCCATTTATTAAGATTAATGAAATCTGCCTTCTTTTCTGTTTACTTGGTATAAATCATCATATGCTTTGGGGAGATGGGGAGCAGTTATTTCTGGGGTGAATATTTTTGGCTCCCTAGCTTCAGCCACAGCTGCTTCGAAAGAGGTAGCAGGGCCCTCACCTAGTTCCTGGGTCTTAGTATCAAAAGGCACCCCCTGCCCCACCACTCGCTAGTGCCACTGACTGAGAAACTCAAGGAGAGGCCTGGCAGTCCCAGTTTCCAGGCTGCAGGAGCAGGTGATCCCATCACCCTGCCTTTGAGAATGTGGGAGGGGAAGCAGAAGGAGCCCTGGCCTAGGAGTCTTGGTTAGACATGCATCTCAGCCCCAGCTTGCTTTGTGGCTCTGGGCATGGCCCTTTCCATCTGGGCATCTTCCCACTGAAGGAGGGGCCTGGCCATTAAAAAGGTCAGGAGTCCCCAGAGTCTGGGCTGTGAGCCCAAATGGCCCCTCTGAGCAGAGGATTCTGCATCAGGATTTTGCAGTGCTGATTCACGGGTGTCTTGAGCACTTGGGGTAGGGAGGGGGCAGCGTGCTCCCTGGGGAGGAAGTGGCATTCAGCCCGTTGAGTGATACTTTCATTTTCAGGGGAACAATTCCCTCTGGCGGAGGGCCTGATTTCCCCCTCCACGTGCCCAAGGGGCATAGGGCTCTGACGGCCTAGTCCTCCTGCCCTCCCTACCTCCCCATCCCGCCCCAAATGTTTGCTTGGTTGCCATGAATTCTGTGACCTCCAGATAACTTCCTCCTCTCTGCATCCAAGGCCATGTGGGTCAAGTACTAATACTAACTGCCGTTTATTGAGTGTGCCAGCCCGTGTGCTAAGAGCTTTGCTTCCTTTTTCTCATTGAATCCCATGAGGTGAGGACCTTTATGACCATTTTGCATTCCGGAGAGTTGGGGTGCACAGAATAGACGAGAGTTTTCTGCTCATGGATCCCACAGTGCTGTGACAGCACCAGAGAGCTCTTAGCCACCCTGCTTACTGCTTCCGCAAGGGGGAGGCCACCTTCCTCCAGGCTTAGGAAAGGATTCAGGGTGGGGTGGGTGGGGTGGGATGGTGAATGAGATCACAGGTGCAAAAGCCTCAAGCTCAGCTATGGTCAGAGAGTCTGGTCTCCTGAAGGAAAGGACAGTGAAAGGGCCAACCTTAATTCCCGTCACGAGATGCGAAGTGTGGGGTCAGTTCCATAAAAGGAGCTCTGAAGGCCAGCTCCCCAGGAGCTGTGTGCATCCTGGTCTGAGTAGGTTCTAACACAACTTAGAACTTGTGTTCAGTGGTGACAAAGAAACCTCATGGCCTCATGTTTTCCTAAGCTGGCCATGCATCAGAATCTGCTGGGAAGGTGTTAATACTACCAACGCTCAGACCTCTTCTCCAGAGATCCCACATCTAAAGTAGAATCCAGATGTCTGAGTTATTTTTATAACAGCCCCAAGGGATTCTGGTGATGATTCTCCAGGTTTCGAACCACGGGTGTGGATAACAATGCCAGATGAGATGTTATTTATCTGAGTTTAGCTGCAGTCTTCCGGAGAATTCTGACTACAGGGCCCCTGAGTCTGAAGCTGTCACTCTGCACAGCCCGGAGGAGCCCACTGGCCCCCAAACGCCGACCTCTACAGAAGGCTCCAGCCCCCTCCCAAGGGTGCTTATCCCCATCTCTGATGTGGGCCAGAAGCAAAGAGAAGTGAGGTTCTAGGTTTGCGGTCAGGATATTACCTAAGGGGGTGGAGGGAGAGAGAAGAGAGCCGTGTGGTTGTGAACCTCTAAATAAAGGAAGTTTCTCATGAGAATTGAAATGCCGTGTTCTAGTCCCAGCGCTCTCCCCACCTGGGAAAGTTTTGAACATTCCAGCCCTGTCCTACAGTAAGGAAGCGACTAGAGGCTTTGTCAGCAGAGGAGAGGGAAGTGGTGCGGGGGCCCAGGGCCGGGTAGGGCGGCACAGGGGAGACAGGAAGCCGGCGACGGAGGAGGGGTGCGCCCCTGCCGGCAGAGTAGAGGATGGAATGGGGGCCGGTGGGGTGGGATCCCAAGAGACTTCAAGGAGGTCTTGGTTGACCTGTTCACGGGAAAGCAGGTGAGAGATTCGGTGAAATCTTCCTTTCCAGGCCAGATGCATTGGCTGTGAAGCTTGACTTTGTAAACTGGGGCTTCAAGCCCTAGTCACGTGGTTGGCTGCTCATCATCACCGAGGCAGTCTGACTTCCTGGTTGTGGCCCTGATGCTTTCCTCCCCCTCAAATTCAGTTTAATAATATCCTTTTGATCACGGATGGCTTCTTTACTTCGTTTATTTTCTACACGATAGTCAACCCAGGGCTCCATGCCTTGGGAGGCTGCATGAGAGCACAGCGCACAAGCCTCCCGCTTTGGGGCTGCTCTGAGTCCATTCAAGCACAAAGTGGCTGCAGATTTGAAGCATTTCTATAACAGCAAGGGTGGACACCCTTGATCCAGGAAAAAAAACAGGTGCAGGAGGAAGTTATCAGAATGCTTGGGAAGATCCTTAGAGTAATGGAATCAGATCTAGCCTGAGGAAGGAGATGGGTTACCTCTGCGGCCTGTACTAACAAAGGTACCCAGGTGGGACTGTGAAGACCGGGTCCGGGAACCCCTGGGGGCTGGCTTGCTCATGGGCAGGAGAAGAGGCTGCAGATTGTGTAACTAAAGGCCACTTCCTTTATGAGAAGTTGTTAACACCAAAATTTCCTCCTAGATAAATTTATAAAATGTTCTTATGTTTATTCTAGTTACCAAGGCTAATCATCCTGCCATTTATTTTCAGTGTGCTTAAAAAAAAAACAACTGGGGCAGTTAAATAGGAATGTAAACAAAGATTAAACCTCTATGAACTGTTCTTAGGCCAACTGATGAGAGTTAGGCTGAAGTAGAGAAGCTTACGCATAAAGAATCAGTCTGTGTACTTCATGCTGTTATCAAGTGTAAATGCAGTGAGAGAAAGTGTGTATGTGTTTATGTGTGTGTGTGTGAACACATGTTTGCTAGGGAGAGGAGGCAGCTTCCTGAGTTTTGCTCCCAGTCCTAAGTAGAGCAATATGTATTTTCTTGAGAGTTTCATGTTGATTGTTAGAAAACACTGCCTCCTGTCTCTTGTGGTGGTGCCATAAACTGAAACTTTAATTCTTTGGAAAGTACAGTGGATTCTGGCAAAAACTGTTACTTTTGCATCTTTTTCCAAGGAGACTGTTGGGGAGCCATTCTATTTGCTGGTGACAACTCTGAACCAAAAAATAAACAAGGGCCCCGTCGATGTAATCACTTGCAAAGCGCTGTACACCCTTAATGAGGACTGGCTGCTGTGGCAGGTTCCAGAATTCAGTACTGTGGTAAGTTTGCGATGAAGCTGGTGGGGTAGACAGTGTATGTGGTGGGTGGGGGAGAGTGTCACTTGAAATGATATCATTACTACTGAGAGAGGCCTCAGACTTTTAGTTAATTAAAAACAGTAGTTGATAAAATATTAACACGTGTTCACATAATAGATTTTAATTACTCTGATTGGGGAGAAAAGTATTATAATGATGCCTGAGGTACTCATCAATTTCCAAAGATTTTAATATCAGGATTGCTTATAGCCTTCAGCATCATCAAAGGAAATGCAAAGTACTCCCTATTCAGCATTTAGAATTGCAATCAGAATTTCTCAAACGACTCTGCCCTGGAAGACAATGTGTGAAGATGTATTTCAACCAAATTGAGGCCGTCTTATTTTAGAATGATAACGCAAGACAAATTCCACTGTATTCCCCCTGCAACCTGACACCCTTACTTTATTGTCATGGATTAGTTACAAATGTTTGGTGTCATGCACTTAATGTTCTGTGATCTCATAGATATTTTTAGAGGAATGCTGTAAATCATGACAGTAAGATGATTGCCTGGCTGCTGGAGGGTTTCACCCATTTAAGAACTTCCTTCTCCCATCCCCACTCCACCCACCCACCCTCTTCCCTTCCTTAAAGGAAAAGAGACTGATTTTTTTTTTTTTTTGCACAGTCAGGAATTTTAGAGAGTCAAGTGTGGCAAGTATCTCCAAAATCACTTAGGATTTTTCTGTGCTTTTCTGTGAGGCTTGGAAAAGAGATGGCTGTGTTTTGGCTTTGATCTTTGGCTTTATGGAGATTCTGAGCTGCTCACAATCTCATGAGTGGGGAAGGAGGGAAAAAATTACAGTGGGGTTTTGGTATTTCTCAGTAAAAGGGCTGAGTCTCCTGTGGCTTTGCTGTGGATGGCGAGCACTGCAGTGTCATCGTGGAAGAATCTATCCTTAATTGGAGCAGGCACCACGGTGCTGTAGACTGTGTTCTGGTTGTGTCCTCTGGTGGGATAATAGTCCCTCCGTAAGCTTTTTAGAGTTCTTGGTCATTGCCAGATGGAGCTCGCCCTCCACTGAAGACACACGCTCAGCTCCATCCACAAGGTGGGAGGCCGGGCAGAGTCACCAGTTCTGACTCCTGTCCCTGCTCCCCTCTATACCCGAAGGGTGTGGTGGCTCTCCAGTGTTGGCATGCATCAGAGGGCCCTAGAGAGCTGATTAAACCCCAGAGTTTCTAATTCAGTAGGTCTGGGGGTGTGACCACAGAACTTGACATTTCTCAAGAGCTTTCTGCAGCTACTGCAGTTACTGATAGACTGGTTACTCAGTGTAGATTCAAGAGCCAGGTGATTTGAACTCTGCCTCTGCCTCTGGATAGATGTGTGGCTTTTGGAAAATTTGGAAACCTCTCTGTACCTCCATCTCTTCACGTGTAAAATGAGGATGGCGATCATGTTGCTTGCCTATCATGGGTATCACAAGGATTAAGGGTTGATATTCTGGGCTTCTCTGGTGACTCCAGATGGTAAAGAATCTGCCTGCAATACAGGAGACCTGGGTTCAATCCCTGGGTGGGGAAGATCCCCTGGAGAAGGGAATGGATACCCACTCCAGTATCTTGCCTGGAGAATTCCACGGACAGAAGAGCCTGGAGGGCTACAGTCCACGGGGTCTCAAAGAGTTGGACAAGACTGAGCAACTAACACACACACCATACACAGGCACAAAGCACTTAGACCATTGCTGGACACATGAGTGCCCTGTAAAGAGCTGTTAAATTTAATTCAAATCTCCTCAGGCACTTGTTAGAAGTGCTGATCCAGACACACCCGCACCTGGGCCTTCCCTCGGGACTAACTACATTGGACTCTCCAGGGATGGAGCCCAGGGCACAGATAGACGTCTTAAATGCTCCTGATGTGCATCCTGCAGGAAGAACCCCCCTGGTATGTCAGGAGAATGAAAGATGAACTTGCATCAGGGCCCACTGACTCTCCTTTCGCTGATCAGGGTTTTGTCTTCAGACCCAGGACCTGAGTCCTAACCCTGAAGATGTTCATGCTTCTGCTTTGGAACATTTTAGGAGCTCCACAGGTTCCCAAAGAGAAATATTTACAAGTGAATCTAGGTCAGGGGAAGCCAGCAGGGTCTCACTTGCATGAAAACACGAACCCCCTGATGGGAAAGAGAAGAGAGGAGAAGATGGAACCAGGAGTGAGGAGGATTCAATGCCTGGAGCAGCTTTCAAGGCCTGAGTCCTTTCTGATGCTTTACATCTGAACACTTTTCCCCTTTCATTTTGAAACGTTATTTATTTCACAGTCAATTAAGACCATGTGTTTCTGATTTGTTAACACTCAACTCATCATCAAAATGTTTCTTGATGTTGAAATTTATGTTGACTCTTGAATTCTTTTTTCCTGTTGTAGCCCCTGGGGAAAAGGTTGATGGAAAATTATGCTTTCAAAAATCCACATAAATCTTCCTTTTTGAATACGGATTTGCCAGTAGATAGCATTGAGACTGAGGAAGGGGCGGGCCTCTTGTTTCTAGGGCCCTTGACTTTAAGATTGATTTTTAATACCTTTTATTGGACCTGCCCCAAACCTCTTTCATGGTGAATGGTTATACTAGGAGCTCCAGAGAGGCTTGATCCAGTCTGTGCTTGTGTGACAAAATGTTAGCAGAAGGTCAATATAAAAAATTTAAGGTTTTTCATTTCCTTTCAGGCAAGTCCCCTCAGCCTTAACCATCATCTTTTAAATTTTCTTCCTTCCTCTCTCCTCCTCCCTCCCCTTCTTTCTCACTTTACCCCCACTTCCCCAGGCCTGTACATACACCCAGCGGTTTAAAGTCTTGATTTTCTAAATTTGCCTGAGGTGATTTATGTAATTGAAAGCCAAGGTGTGGTGAACAAACTCGATTGTGTGTGTGTCTGTGTGGTGTACATTTTTTCAAGTAAAGAAAAGTCAGAGGGAAAAAATGAAGAGCAGCCACCAGAATGGTTTGAAATGACAGAGGTTAGTGCCATGTCAGGGGCACATTTAAAAAGAGGCCCCCACGCTCCTGTTTGGCTAAATGTTCAAAAACACAGCACCTCATCCAACAGCCTAAAAGTTAGGTTTGACACCTCTAAAGATTAGAATGTGTTCTTCCTGATGTGTGGAGTGTTTTCTAGAACATTAAAGACATCCTACCAGTTGCTTATACGTGAAATCATTTCAGTAACACGGGCTCCAAGAAGTAATTCTTTGTTTGCTGTGCCCTGGGAGGAAAACTCCTTTGCCTTTCTTAGATGTAAGCAAAGCCCCATAAAGTCACTTCCTCTAGGACCGGGAGAGACCCACTCTCCTCTACCAGGGGACTGCAGACTGGTGTTCAATGAGGCAGACCGCCATAATGTTCTCAAGCTCCCGGATGGAAGATTCAGGGGAGCAAACGTACCCACCGCCCCCCCACACGACTGTAACATCCAGCA
>SJYV01036656.1:143554-201521 GCA_006410875.1 Neotragus pygmaeus
GTCCAGGCACACACCCACCCACCAGCCAGGCATTCCAAGTTGACAGCTCCACGAGGAATAAAGCCTGCAGCTCTGTGGCTTTACCTCGTTTAGGCACGTTTGAGGTTGCGGCTGGAGCCTCTCGGGCCCTCCCTCAAGGCGTTCTGTGTCTAGAGAGTGATTTTGGAGCAGATGGCCTGAAACTTCTGAGGAGGGAGTGAAGGTTGGGGATTTCAGTTCCGGGGAAGTGGACCACACGGGAGAAAGGACATTTGCTTCACTTTCAGGAGGAGATGAGAAAACCCAATAACTCGTAGCAAGCATGCTGAATTAGCAAGAGGAGCTTGACGTACAATCACAGTTCAGCGAGAAATGGTTTTTTGAACTCTTAAACCCAGGAAATGAGCCTGCCCGTCAGCTGTGTCTGAGAGATAGCATCTTGGCGCCCTGGGAGGCACTGTTCCGACAAACATATTATTGCCCTCATTCTCATATCTATGAGAAAGTCTTTAAGATTATTAGAAAATCTTGAAGAAGCACAGATACTTACTTCAGAAATCTTAGTGCCGCTGCTATGATGTATTGCAGGTTTCTGCCAGCCCACACCAGCCCTTTCTCCACAATAGTTACCGTGTTGGGGACAGTTGTGTTTCATAAACTACTTCATCTCTGATACAGCTCTAACTATCTCTAGCAAGAGTTG
Organism: Neotragus pygmaeus; assembly: GCA_006410875.1. Taxonomy (NCBI): domain Eukaryota; kingdom Metazoa; phylum Chordata; class Mammalia; order Artiodactyla; family Bovidae; genus Neotragus; species Neotragus pygmaeus. The sequence continues at coordinate 144,237 of SJYV01036656.1, forward strand.
CTTGCTAGAGACAAGCTTCCTTCAACACAGTGGCTCTGCCCGCCATGCCCCAGCTTCTTCTCTTCCGTTTAGTTTGTCCTTTCAGAAGATCCATTATCCCCATAATTGAACAACCCACTGTCCCGATTAAGTCATTCTCTGTTACTTCAGTTACATCCCATTGTTCATTAAATCCTGACGTTTGCTCTTCAGCAATCTTGTTTTTTAATACTTCTAGCATTTGTGGCCAAACAGTAAAGTTAATTAACAGTTCTTAAGCTTTTCCCCCCTTTTCTCTCTCCCATTGTGCAAATCATTTCCATTATGACTTGCAATAATACTGAAACCACTACTAACTCCATAGTTACAGTTCTGAGCTTTCTGATCACAGAAGCAAAACCATTTTTTATAATCATTTGAGGTTAAGTCATCCTATTTGATGGCAGGCAGTGGAAAATGAAAAATTAACCTTAAATGAGTGCTTTAAATGACTTTCTTCTTCATACTCTTTGTTCTCACATCCATAGTCATGGGATTAGAAAATAATTTAGTTACCTAAATACAAAAGTACTTAATTTTCTTCTTTATGGCTCAAATGTGACTCTATTACTTCATCATTAAGGATTCTTAAATTTATGTTTGTACTCCTCAGAGGATGGTAACTTTTATAGGAACTCATAGTGGAGATAAAGACATTTTTTAGATTAGTCTTCTCTTGTATTGTTAAAGTCAACATTCCGTTTGATGTTATTGTTATCTAGAGCAGGAATCAGCAAATAAGAGCCTGTGAGCCAAATGCGGCCCTTCTGCTGATTGTTATAAATAAAGTTTTATTGGCACACAGCCATGCCCATTCAGTTACCTTGTCTGTAGTTGTTTTTTTTTTTTTTTTTTTTTTGCTGCAATGGCAGAGTTGAGTAGTTGCAGTTGAGAGGATACAGACCTCAAAGTCTTAAATGTTTACTGTCTGGCCTTTTACAGAAATGTCGCCAGCCCTTAATCTAGAGCTTGACATAATAGAGGAAAAGAACTAAAATCCATCCTCCTGCTCACCCCCAAAAACCTTGGCCTGTTTCCTCTCTTTAGAGGGACACAGCAGTGGAAATGTTTCATCACTGTCCACAAAGCTACAATTCATGGGCGTTTTGCCAGAAAGACCAAAACCCTGTGAAACACATTAAACCTAAAATACTGGAATCAATCGTTCTAGGCTGAATCAGACAGACTCTCACTTGATTTTTGCATGAACAAGTGTTAGTAAAGGCTAGCAAGTGTAGAAAAACTTGTGAGAGAAACTTAAATTTGAGGAAATTCTCTCCATTAACTTGGGTTTTTTTCTTCAAAATGGAAAAGACCTTTCCTCCTCATTATTCTGTCAGGGGGTCAAATACCTTGACACGGGAAGCATTGGGCCCTCAGTCTTTGGTGAGGAAAGGAAAACTAGGCTGGGGAGGGGTCTTCGGGCAAGCAAGAGCATCATTAGAGGGGGCAGCTGGTAGGATGTCCCTGGGCCAACGCCAGTTTGAGATAAACCTCAGATCGAAAACTTTTCTGAGACTTGCATGTCTAATTCTGCACTCTCACTGCTCCTGCTGAACTTCTGGAAGTGGTTTTCTTCTCTCTAATTTAGTTTAGTATAAAAACCAGATTTTCTCTTGACCTTCATTTGGTTCTGCAGTGAAATTAGAAGTGTATCTTATAGGTTTCATTTAATGAAAGCAATCATTGGCCTAAGACCTTTTACAATAAAGTTGCTAGTTTGTAATAAATTCTTTTGAAATTGGTTTCTAAGTATGAGAAGGTGTTCCAGAAAGGATGCAGCAATGTCCCTGCCACCATTAGCCAAGAATATGGCTGGTGAGGTCAAGAGGTAGATGGATCATTCTTTTCCCACCAAACTGGAGAAAGTGGGGGACAATGCCTCCCCCCCCTGCTTGAATCCTCTCAGCCCTCTGCAGCCTTATTTTTTCTATCTCCCCAATACCTGAAACCGCCAAGCTGGTTAAGGGCTGATGGGTAAAGCTGCTACTGAAGCAGTGGTATTATGTGTCTAGGCGCCATGATGCTCAGCTCAGAAGAGGTAGGGTTTGGAGTCTGACAGTCTTGGGTGTGACTCTGAGCTCAGCCACTTTACAAACGAGCCGTGTGACCTTGGGAAAGCCTCTCTAAACCTGTTTCCTCATCTTTAAACAGGTAGATTATAAACCCTAGTCTTGCACATTTGTTAACGAGGCCAGGACATAATATCTGTAAGGTATCTCGCCGTCATGCCGCAGAGCCTGTGCTTGATAATCTATTTATGGCTGTGCTGGGTCTTCGTGGCTGTGCACAGCCTTTCTCTAGTTGCAGCAAGGGCAGGGGGATACTCTCTAGGGGCGGTGTGCCAGCTTCTCATTGCAGTGGCTTCTCTTGTTGCGGAGCATGGGCTCCAGAGTGTGGGCTCAGTATCTGTGGCTCATGGGCTTAGTTGGTCTACGGCATGTGGGATCTTCTCAGACCAGGGATCAAACCTGTGTCCCATGCATTGGCAGGCAGATTCTTGACCACTGGACCACCAGGGAAGTCCTCATTATGTGTTGAAGCACAAACTGCCCCCTCGCTATTCTTTCTGGTTGGTCATTTATTGATGATGGGTGATACAGGGAAGTTGATTAGCTGCATCCATTGTCATTAGACGTTTATGTTACTATTGAAGATGTTACCCATAAGCCTATACGTGGACTTTTACAACCTGTAGCATGCAGTATCTCACTGGACAGATGTGAACAGGAGGCCACAGGACACTCATGCATAGCTAACTGGGGGTGCAGTCCTGCACACCCCAAGGGGCTGGACTGTGACCTGCAGCGAAGGCCGGGATCTTTCCAGTCTGCTCCTTTCTCTGGGTGTGGTGCCTGTGCCTTCCAAATCCCCTTGCTCTTCTAAGACCCCTTCTTGATAATAGCTACGGTGTTGTTCCTGAATCCATGGTTCCTTGAGACCCAAGATACCTGTGGTTTAAGCCACAGGAGAATTTCTCAGCCATGTGAAGTTCTGGGGTGAGCAGGCCAGCTTTGGACGTCCTCGCAGACCCTAGCTCCTCTCTCGTTATCCTGAGATGACCTCCGGACCTAAGGTGTTTGCTCCCCACCAGCCTCCTTCCACAGTCCAACCAGCAGGACATATGCTGAGCCACAGAAAAGCTGACAGATGGTCACCAGCTGTCTTTTGAGGAAGTTTCCCAGGGGCTGCCACATAACGCATCTGCTGAATCTCACTGACCTGAACTGAATCACGTGGCCATACCCAGCTGCAACAGGGGCTGGGAAAGGTCATCTTTATTCTGGGTGAACATGAGGCTCCTAAAAGTACTTGCCAGCGGGGCCCGAGCCACAGGCTGCTCCAGGTTGAGTGGGTTCCATGGGGTCCCTGCCAGCCAAGGTAAGGAGATCGAGTCTCCTCTTCTGTGTCCAGCCTGTCTGCTCAGACATCCTTTACTAAGAACCCCAGGCAGGTGGAGCTTTCCCTTCAGAGCTTTATCACCTTGCTGGCCTTTTGGCTCCGCAGTTAGGAGTGTGATTATGGCCTAGTTATGACCCTCAACAGCTCTGCGATCTTGGACACGTTTCTGACCCTCTCTGCCTCAGTTTCTTCATCCATTAAACGATGCTGATAATAGTGCCCACTGTAGACAGCAGTTGTAAGGATTAAATGAGTTAGCAAAGCATACCTGACACATGGTGTGTGTTCAGTCTGTGCTGGCTATTATTAGTAGAAACCTAAACCAGCATTCTTGTCTTCAGACTTTGTTTCTGTAAATAGTACAGGGCTTCTCCCTCACGCGCCAGATGGTGGTTTTGGAAAGGCAAGCATGGTTCTTCAAGCCTCTAACCTCCATTCTTCCCCAGAGGAAGTGAGATTCTTTACCTAGACTTCTTGACCTACTAGCCTGAGCAAAAGCTTGAAGCTTGCTGCACATCAGTCTAATTAGAGTTGAAGCCAGGAATCACCATAGTCTAGAGGCCTCCTTCTCTACTATTGCACATGTAGCACCTTTCCAGACCCAATTCAAATGCCCCTTTCTCCATGCAGCCTTCCTTGATTTCTCCCCCTTCAAAAACCCTCCTCCAAGGTAGAGACAATATCTCTCTGAATCTCTAAAGCACTTCATTGATGATGACTATTTTCTGTTGGTATTTGAATTCATGTGTACATCCCACAGCTGTATCAGTCTTCAAATACTTCCCAGGCAGGATCAGTGCCAGCTTCCATTTGTGATCATTTGCAGTGCCCTGCGCACAGTATGTGTCAAGTAGCTGGGTGTCAATGAATGACTTTATAACCTCAGCATCAACAAAGTAAGCTCTGTCAGGTTGGGTGCAGACAGATGTAAGTAAGAGAAACTATGACTAATGGTGTGTGAAATCTTCAAAGCATGGAGTTGCATCTCAGAGCCAGAAATCTGGAGGTAAGCGGCCACAAGGCAGGTCCATGTACTCAGCAGCGTCAGGGCTCTGGGTCACTGTCTCCATGCTCCTCTTGGCCCTTCCTCTTAGTCACTAAATGGCTGCCACAACTCTAAGCACTGCTCTTCCCTTTTGCAGAAACCTTTTCCCTTAGCGTCTCATTGGCCACAGCTGAGTCACGTGGCCAGCCCTGGTGAATGAGGAGAGTCACCACCAGCCCTGTTTCTTAGCCTAGACTGGACCCACTGCTGTTGATACCCGGCTTTTGGCTAGCAAAGAGGGAAGAAAATGGCTGCTGACTGAATAGCCAACCATATCTATCGCTCCAGCTTTGTTGACACGTTCATAGCCAGAGTAATTTCTCTCAACAGAGGGGCCGATTTCTGGAGACGAGACCAGGTGCATTTTAGAGCACTTTAGCCTTTTGTGCATCTTGAAAATTAATTGCCATCCCATGGATTTGAACTGTGCTTGTTTTTCAAAACATTTTCAAATTTTGAAAGGCAGGATCAGCAAATGTTTACAAACACGGAGCTCGAGTGCCTGCTTCTACCTTTTCCTTGCCAGGGGATCTTTTACAACATACTTAACCTCCCTGTACCTCAGTTTCTCATCTGAAAAATGGGATAATAATAGAATCTATGTCATAGGGTTGTTTCTGAGATGAGTTTATATATACTAATACACATCATTTACCATGGTGCCTAGCACACAGGAAGTGCTCCTTAATTTTGTTATTACATGTCTTGATTTAGTGATCCTGTCACTTCTTGGAGATAGGGGATCCAGGCGGCCCGCTGCCAGTGCCGTGGGCTCTCAGCCCTCCCGTCCTCTCTGCTTGAGGTCTCCGAACGCGTCCTGAGAGTGGGAGAGTCATATCTGGTGACTGAATATTGTTTCAAAAGTGATCCTTTGGTTCTCAAGTATATTGTGGATCATCTGAGAATGAAGACTGTGTCTTAAGGCAGCTGTTCCCATCCTTTTTGGCACCCTGGACCTGTTTCATGGAAGGCTGTTTTTCCACTGACCAGGAGCAGGGTGGGGCAGGGGATGATCTGGGGATGATTCAAGCACATCACATTTATTGTGCACTTTATTGCTAGAATCTGATGCTGCCACTGATCTGACAGGAGGCAGAGCTCAGGCAGTAATGTGAGCAAGCGATGGGGAGTGGCTGTAACTACAGATGAAGCTTCACTAGCTTGCCCTCAGCTCACCTCCTGCTGTTCGGCCCAGCTCCTAACAGGCCAGAACCAGTACTGGTCCATGACCCTGGGGTTGGGAACCCTGTCTGAAGATCTCTCCTAGCCCTGGCCCCTAACACTGTGCCTCTACGAAGGACTCTGGTGAAATGGGTTTTGAAGGGGAGATTCCACGGGCAGTCTTTTGTGTTGAGAAGCAGAGTCCCAGCATGAGTTTTCCAAGCCGGGGGATGGGATTATGAGGAAGGGCCTGCTCTGAAGTCCCCCGGCTACACTTGCACATTCAGAAACTGCTGTTGGAGCACTAAGTGTTAGTGGCATAAAAAATGAACACAAATCAATTTGTCTCTGAATTTACTCTCTGAATTCCCCATGGACTCTATAAAATGCCATTTTACCTTTTTCCACCCATCCTACTGTGGAAGCAGTGATGGATTTATGTGATTTTACATCCAGTTAAGGGTTTTTTTTTCCCCCTTTTGGTTATGTTTTTAAGAAGAATGTTTATTGTCTATAAAGAGGTGTTTTGTTGAAGGCAATAGTGCCCTTTAGGTAGGCATAGGATGTTATTTCACAAATACTTATGAAACTGTTAAGCAAGCTGGGATTGCTGAAGCTCTGATTAAAATGGGCTTTTCATTCGTCTTTACCTTTGGAAGCTCCACGACATGGGTTTCACAATCACTACTGCTACTGGGGAGGAGACCAGCTGAAGAAACAGGGAGATGGGGGCAAGGCCACTCCGACTGACCGTACAGGGCAAGGCTGCCGTTTGCCCTCCAGCCCCTCCAGGAACGCTGTGTGTGCGGGAAACGCAGCTTAGGTCTTTGGGCCTGGCCCGACCTAAGACAGATTCCTGGTGGTTCAGATGGCTCCTGGGCTGTAGGTGGGATGGGGAGGAGGAGGAGGGAGGGTCCCTGGGTGCAAGGGACTGAAGCTGAGGTGTTAAGGTGCCACCTCAGACTCACCACTCACAAGCCATCTCCCTAGAGGCCGAGGCCTCTGTTTCCTCACTCAGAAAGTGGGGATAATAATAATACAGCACCCTTCTGCCCCAGGATACTGGGAAGGTTAGAAGAAACAGGTCTTGAAAGTGCGTTTGGCAGGGTGCCACTGTGAAAGTGTTAGTTGCTCAGTCGTGTCCGACTCTTTGTGACCCCATGGACTGTAGCCCACCAGGCTCCTCTGTCCATGGAATTCTCCAGGCAAGAATACTGAGGGGGGTTGTCATTCCCTTCTCCAGGGGATCTTCCCCACCCAGGGATGGAACCTGGCTCTCCTGCACTGCAGGCATTTTCTTTATCATCTGAGCCACCAGGGAAGCCCAGTAAATGTCACTAAAAAGGGAGGTGAGAAAAGGACTCTGGGCCTCCTTCTCGCCCTTCCCGCTGCTTCTCACCTGCCCAGCGGGTCAGGGGTCAGGGTCCTGCATCCCTGCCTGGTGAGGGGCTGACCCAGAACAGGAGGATGCCCTGAGACCGGTCAAGGGGGCCGCTCTCTGTCTCAGGAAAGAGAAGCTCTCACAGGCCAGACCGAGACCACCGCCTCACCTCCGACTCCAGCCGGCATGTACTCAGAGTTTCAGTCTCTTGGTGAGGGCCTGACCAAGATTTACTCTTGCACAACTGTGAGCAGGACTGTAGGGGGAGGATGTAAAGGCAGTAAACGTGCCTCTGAGTACCTCCCACCCATCCACCCAGAGCTTAGGAAGCTCCCCCCACTCCCTTCGTCCCGGGTCTTTAGGTGCTACCTCCCGAGCCAGACACCGTTCTAAGTGTGATGTGATTAACTCAGTTCATCATCTTGGGAGCCCTGGGAGGCAGTTGTTGTTCCCACTTCACAGGTGAGAAATCCGAGGTGCAGAGAGGTTGCCCAGCTAGTTAGTGGTGAACTGGGCTTGAACCAGGAGTCTGACCCCGAGCATGTGGTATGCCCTTTCCTCCTTCCAGGCAGCTTGCCCTTGACTCTGGCAGAGACTCTGACGGTGGAGTCGGGGTCCCAGCTGCTCAGGCTGGCTGTCTCTGTTTCCATGTGAAGGCATACTGATACTAACAATAATCATAGTGATGACTTACATGAAATAATAATCTGCTGTTACTTTTACTATTATCATCATCAGTGAGCCTTTCCCAGCACCCCAGCTAATGCCAAGCATTTGACCCATATTATCTTCTTAAAAAAAATATTTGGCGACACTGGTCTTAGTTGAGGCATGTGGGATCTAGTTCCCTGACTAGGGATTGAACCCTGGCCCCCTGCATTGGGAGTGTGGAGTTTTAGCCAATGAACCACCAGGGACATCCTGAGTTACTTTATTTAATCTCAATAACAACACTAGGGGCGAGTGCTATGCTTATATACTGTTCTTCCCTGGTAGCTCAGACAGTAAAGAATCTACCTACAATACAGGAGACTCCAGTTTGATCCCTGGGTTGGGAAGATCCCCTGGAGAAGGGAATGGAAACCCACTCCGCTATTCTTGCCTGGAGGATTCCATGGACAGAGAAGCCTGGTGGACTATAGTCCATGGGGTCACAAAGGCTTTCACTTCATTTCACCTGTTTTTCACCCATTTTGATAATGTACACAACATCATTTGTGGGAAAGATATAAAAGTCCTTTTGAAAATAAACCTATTGGGTCTCGCTCACAAAAAAAAAAAAAGTTGAGTTAACCCTAAGCCTCCCCATTTACCACATTATTTGTGTTTTCGTCTTTTAAACATTTCCAGCAGCTAATCATTTTACATGCCCTCACTGTGCTAAGTCACTTCAGTCGTGTCCAACTCTGTGCAACCCCATAGACGGCGGCCCACCAGGCTCCCCCGTCCATAGGATTCTCCAGGCAAGAGTACTGGAGTGGGGTGCCATTGCCTTCTCCTCGCCCTCACTGTATCCAGGCTCAAAAACTCAAAGTAACTGCACATTGGCCACCACACCCAGGTCGTCTGGCTCCACGATTACCAGGGTGCCTTAGAATCTGAACTGTGTGTTGTGCTGATTACAAAACACTCAGCACTTGCCTGAATCAGCTCCACTGGGAATCCCAAGTATGTAACTTTGTTGTTTTAGATCGGTTTATTCTTAGGCAACGTAAACTTGAAATTGCTTTTAAGTTCCTTTTGAAATATTCCCTAGTTTTGAGTTTTCACACATTCACCAAGGCCTTACTTCTCCCATTAGGCTGATTCTGAGGTTTTGCTGCACCGGGAGAATGTTAACTGACAAAAACCATAAGTAATGGCGCTGAACTGTAAAGTAATTAATGCAGGAATAATAGCACAGAGTGGGGATTTCGGTGTTTTAATGAGAGCCTAGGAAACTGCCTGGCTGAAGCTGGTTGAAAGTGGAGGGGGAGAGGAATCATAATCACTGCTGCATATTAAAAAGTGACCTCTGGCGTGATCAATATGGAGACCTGATAACCTTTCCTGTCACCTGGAACTTTGCTTCTAAGATCTGTAGTCCTTTTAATAAAAAAGATAGTCCCCAGTCTACCCTCATCTACTGTGACACTTTTCCAATATTTTTTTTTCTTTTTTGAAGATGAAATTAGAAATCACCATTTTTAGAATATTTATGTGTGTATGTGTATATTTTACCCTCAAATATATTTATTCAATGCTTGCTCTATAATGAGAGTTTTAACTTTCTGTTTTCCTTTCCATTATCCCTGAAAAGAATGGATTATGGAAAAAAAGATTAAAGTGGCTATAATGCAATATGGTATTTGCTAATGTGCTATCAGAAGTATTAGTAGGACTTGCCAAGGTTTGTGTCTTTTATGAATGCTTTTCAGATTGCAATTATCTAATAGACTTGGAAACCTGTTTGTATTCTTGCAGGCATTAACTGTCACCTTTGAAAAAATCCCAGAAAATGAGAGTGCAGATGTCTGTCGGAACATATCAGTCAACGTTCTTGATTGCGATACCATAGGTCAAGCCAAAGAAAAGATTTTCCAAGCATTCCTAAGCAAAAATGGCTCTCCTTATGGACTTCAGCTGAATGAAATAGGACTTGGTAAGGCAATACTATTTTGTCCCAGTTCCCTCATGAGCATCCCTCCTACCTACCCTCCCTCCCACCGGGCCCCCAGCATGTAGCTGTGGCTCTGTTTGCTGAAGCTTACTAGCCTGGAATGTTCCCAGAGGGCATGTCTAGGGACCCGGAGATTGCGTTGTTCTCTCACAAGTATTATCCTACAAAACCAGGATCCTTCAAAGACGCTGTTCTTTCAAAAAAAAAATTATGTTTGTAAATCAGATTCATGAGATTGCTAACCCTGAGACCAGTGAATTCACCTTGCATCAAGAAGTACAAAAGGTGTCAACATTAGGCCTTCTGTATGTGTTGCGTTTCACGTTGGCATTTGATTTGTTTGTTGTGATACCGAGTGTGTCATTAGTGGGTGGCTCAGACTCTGGGTGTGAACCCGAGCAGGCTAGAAAGGTCATCTTCCTCTCTGCTAATCGCATCCTGCATTAAGTATAGTCTCCATCCTCCCCCACCACGAAGCAGCATCTGCTCTGAATTCATTTTCGGGCTCTATTGGTATACTGCAAAGGCGAGCATATGCGTGAGCGAGCTAACAGGGCTCCACTTCACTCAAATGTTCATCAACATTTTAAAGTTGAGCTCCACGCAGCCCTCCCAGGAGACTGTCGTGGGATTTTACAGCAGATAATGGGATAGGGAAAAAAAGAGTCCAATCGCAGCGGTGACAGACAGCGTAACAAGGTTCATCTCTCCTGCATGTGCAGTTGTAGCCTCGACTAAGCAGGCAATTAAATTCAACCCACCTGGCCCTCCAAGGCAGGCCCCCTGCTAAAGGGCCATTGAGAGACAGCTGGGGGCGGGGTCTGGCCCCATGAGGGAAACCACGCAAATGTATAGCAGTTCCAAGGCCTGGCTTCAAGGGAAGCGAGGCACTAAAGCTCTCTCGCCCACCTATCTTCTGCTTCCTTCTGTTGGCTGGACTGTGGGCCCTTCATAATCGTGTGAGCTCATTTGGTTGGAGGCGGGGTCAAAGGGCAGCTCCGGTCAGGCCACCCTGACATAACCCGGGACCGTCAGCTTCCTGGACCTGCACCTGCATCTTCACGTGTCACTCTGACTGCAGAGGCCGCTGGAGCCGAGGCCCATGGGGAAATGGCCCCGTGGCCTCAGCCCTGGCGCTGCCAGGTCCATAGGACCATCCTCACATCATCTAGGGTTTCTGCCCATCAGGTGTTCCTGCCTCTGATGTGGGGGGTGGGACAGGGAGCAGGACAAGCCCCCTGGGAGCTTCCCGTTACAGTCTGATGGCAATTGGCTTCTGGATGTCTGCTGATCTTCCAAACTAGCTCCTTGGCTAGCCTCAGAAAACTAAAGCATATCTTTAGATACCAGCCGTAAACTGTATTAAAATCCGATACCAGAAGCAGCCGTGTGGAGACCTCTCAGAGCAGAGACCCACACAGGCAGAAGCCCAGACGGGCGGGAGGCATCCTAAGTAAGGGGTGTCGGCCTGCCTAGGGTAATGGGAACTGGGGGGACCCGACTTAACTGGTGAAAGCCACCAGCCAGGTAAGGGGGCAGTGTGATCAGTGTTACCGGATGATCCAGTTTTATTCAAAAGAGAAATCACAAGTCCTAATTTGTATGTGCAATCTTCCAATCTTTAAATGTTGGTTCTGAATTGACATTAGAATATAATAAAATATGGTACAGGTTCACAAAACGAAAAAAAAAAAAAAACCACACCCACGGGCCACACTCTAACCCTCCGGCACAAGTTGGTGACCTCTTAAAGGAGCTGAAGCCCTGAAGCCAGGATGCCAGCCGACCAGCCACCCCACCTGGGGACAGACAGATCGTTCCCAGAGCACCTGCTTGTGAACACACTGGTGGTGGGCATGCAGATTTGCTTTTGGAATTTTCTGAAGAGTTTAATCTCTCTGAGGATGCATTATTTTGTCTTCCTTTGACTTTGTTTCCAGGCTTAGCCTCAGAGTAAAAGCTTCAGGGAAGAGTGATCTTACATATCAGAGCCCTAAACATGAAACAGAAGAGAATGCAGGCTACTGGCCTGGCTGATAACATCTCCAAACCTCACAACCGCTTGTTTCAGCTTTACTGTTTAGCCGCTAAGTCGTCTCTGATTCTTTGCCATCTCATGGACTATAGCCCGCCAGGCTCCTCTGTCCATGGGATTCTCCAGGCAATAACATTGGAGTGGGTTGCCATTTCCTTCTCCAGGGGATCTTCCCAAACCCTGTCTTACTTACAGCAGACAGGTATCAAACTTGTGTCTCCTGTAAGTAATTGCAAAAGTGACACGGTCGTATGACACATTTCTCAGTGTCATTTTAAAAGAAAACAAAATGCTCTTTTTAAACATTTTTTCCCAGAGCTTCAAGTGGGCACACGACACAAAGAACTTCTGGATATTGACAGCTCCTCTGTGATTCTCGAAGACGGAATCACCAAGCTCAATACCATTGGCCACTACGAGGTAAGAACAAGGGTATCCCCAGCCCGAACTGGATTAGATCCTGCCCAGGACCGTGCAAATTCTTTGAAAATTACAAGATTCCCACCAGTTTTCTGGAATCATTTGAAGATTGCTTGTTTCAGGAGCAGGAATTTTCCTTACTTGCTCGTGGTCTGGGATCTCCTTTCCCGGAGCTGCGATTTTCATGGGGTCACTCTCTATTCTGTCCTGTGGTTTAGGTCAGAAACTTCACCTTTACCACATCCTCCGGCCTGTTCAGTGGAAGAGGCGTTGTTGAGCTTGACACTGAACAAAGCTATGGGAGTTCTAAGATGCGCCCGTTCATTACTGACCTGGTGACCTCTGTGTAGTGTCCTTTGTTTCTGAAGAAGTTTTATGTTTCCTGTTTGTTTGAATATTCAGTGATACCTCCTTGGCCTCTGACCCACTTACTGGGTGAGTGTTGAGGTGGGTGACGGGAGTATGTGACCCAGCAGGGAGCTGAGTGCCAAAGAAGCGTGCTCAGAACCAAAGAGGGGAGGCAGGNTTTGAATATTCAGTGATACCTCCTTGGCCTCTGACCCACTTACTGGGTGAGTGTTGAGGTGGGTGACGGGAGTATGTGACCCAGCAGGGAGCTGAGTGCCAAAGAAGCGTGCTCAGAACCAAAGAGGGGAGGCAGGGGAGGTTCCTGAGCACACAGGATCCTGGGAGTCATTCAGTAAATTACCCGAATCTTTGTTAAATATCCACTCTGTCCTAAGAGTTGGGAAGGCATGCGAGTGGAACAAAGACTAGGTCCCTGACCTCAGAGAGCCTACAGCCATGGGACCGGGGTTGGAAAGGAAAAAGGAGCCAAGTCATGAGGCAACATCTTACAGTTTAATAGTGCTATGACTCAGAGCATCCAGGAAGGCTTCCTGGAGGAAGCAGTGACTCATCTGAGGCCTGAAGAGTGAGAACTTTAACCAGGCTGACATTCCCAACAGGGAAGGGGCGCATGCTTGCTCTTCCGCAGAAAGACTTTTGGACTAGCTAGAACTGGAGAGGGGCACAGGCGGCAGTGAGAGCCAGTAACAGCCAGTGTGTGTGGAACGCCTCTCCTGTGCCAGTTGCTGGTCTCAGCCTTTCCTTTTATTTCTGCAAATTCTATCCATAGCAGTCCTATGAGGTAGGGACTATTACTAACCCACTTTATAGATGAGTACACTGAGGCTCAGGGAAGTGTGAGCTAGTCGGTAGCCAGTCAGTGGCAGAGAGAAGTTGGGACCCAAATCGTTGGGCTCTAGCTGTTATGCCCAGCACAGTGGGACACCATTGGAGGACCTTAAGCAGGAGAAATTTGTGTCTCAGGAAATGACTGTGGCTGTGTGTGGAGCATGGTTATAGGAGGTGCCGACAGGGAAACAGGGAGGCTCTTCAAAGGATTTCAGGTAAGGAATGATGTTGACCAGGAATGACACTGTGGCTCTGGAAAAGGAGGCAAGCGGATGAATTCAGAGATGGGCTGAAGGTGCACACCATGAGCTGTGTGGGTGGGAGAGATACTGTGGGGAGGGGGTGTCAGGAAGGCATGGGGATGGCTGGGTAGATGCACGGATGCCCTTGCGGAGCTGGGGAAGCAGGGGAGCAGCTTCCCAGGCCCTTGGAGAGTAGCGCCCCATCTTTCAGGGCTGAAATCCCATAGAGACGTGTCTGTACCAAGAAGGCCCTTGGGGCAGGCACTCCCCTCAACCATACAGAATCTGAGACCAGTCCTTGCCAGGGTTTCCTGGACAACCACCGGGAGCAGAGGACCCCCTCAGCCTTGGGCTCTTGGGCTGAGTGGGTCTCAGAGCCGGGTGAGAAATTGTTGCTCTGGGTAATCCCTGGGTCGGTGTTGCCCCTGCAGCCTTTGCTGGAGGGCGCCCCACAGAGAAGGTGCCAGGTTAACAGTCTGTCCCTGTCCCCGCCCTTCTGCATCTTAGACTTTCCAACCTTGGTATCATCTTGCCAAAAGCTGCAGCACCTTTCGAGTTTTTAAAAACTCTATAAAGCTCAAGGAACTTTCTGCAAGTACCTATTCCTGTCGGTGGGCCACGTTTGGAGAAGCGCTGCTCCAGAGGAAATCTAGGGCTGGGAAAATTAGAATCAGGCTTACTCCGCCTTCAGTCTGCATTTGGGAGCTGCACCTGGCCACTGCCTCCTCCTCCTGTTTCTGGGTGGTGGGCTTGTCTGGGTGAGTTTGGCAGAGACACAGCCACAAATGCCCTCCTTTGGGGTCTTGACCCACATGCTGGCCTTGCTCAGCTGTGCAGGGAGGGCTGGCCCACCCTGGTCAGGCTTCTCGGCGTCCCCTGGCCACCATGTGGCATGGAGTGGGCCCCAAAGGAAGAGGGTGTGGCCACTCACTGGCATTAACAGGGAAAGGCAGGACAAGACACTCCAGCAGGGAGAGGGGAGATCCACGACCACTGTCTGCAAGGCAAGGGGAGGACTGTCAGGAGAGAGGGGACATCAGTCTTCACTGCAGACACCGGCCGTGCTAGACACCGATCTGCTTAAGGATGATAATGAAATTAATCTGGCCTGTAGTCACTTCCCGTCCCAATGATTTATTGGCCTCATACCCTAGCATTGCCACATGGTGGTAATAAATGACAAGACTAGGACACAAGGGCTTAAAGGATTCTCCTTGTGTTTAAAGAGCTAAGCCATAAGGCAAATAAACGCAGAGAGCTTGAAGGAAACTGGGGAGGTCAATGGCCCCGTGCCCTCTGTACCTGGACCATCGCACATGCCCTGATTTTCGGAGACTATCACATATCCAGCCTCCTAAATCTACACCTGCTTTACAGCACAGTCAAAATTTGGAATCATTTGACAGGGCTGAGCTGAAGCTTCCTTTTGCCCTTTCATTAAAGAAAAATTTTCTCCTGGAACACTTACATTTCCCTCCAAAGAGACAGGGCGCTAATTATCACTCTTACTCATTTACTAAAGCGCTCTCGTTTGAGTCACTGTAAGTGCTTGAAAGCAAAAAACTATATTTCATTTAAAAATAGGATCTCACTCGGAGTCTTAAGTGATTCAGACTCACCTCCCTCCAATTAGCCCAAATTAGTGAGGTTTTCAAGTTAATCTTTAGCCAAGGCCAGTTCCTCCTCCTATCTAAACAAAGTCCCTGCTGCTGGAGTGTGAGCCCGTTTTTTCTCTCGCCTTGTTCTGTCCTCAGGGCGAATAGAGTGTGCTGGTCTCCTCCGAATGATTTACTGTCCGTGTACTTGAAGAACCAATTTCTCAAAGGGACATGAAGGTGCAGTGAGAACATAGCATCTCATGCGTCTGANTGCATTATCAAATATATGATTGAACCTCCAATAAAAATGGTGACTAGATGACTTAAAACAATTTGACCAAATATCAATTATTGGAATAGTGTAATTCTAGATGTGAGTAGAAGCAACAGGAAGGAACCATTTCCTGGACCAGGAGAGTCTAGTAAGACAGGCCGTCCAGAGGCTTTTGGCTGCTGTTAATAGGGCCTACCTCGTTCAGTAACAGCACAGTGAGTGGCTTATCAATGAAATCCTCGTCTGACCTGAGAATGAGCATTCCTGCTCACAAAATGTCTTCCCAACATTGGTGAAAATTAAGTCTGAAAGGGAGGGTATATTGCAAAATAATGTTTCCCATTACCTGTTATGACACACCCTGAAAGGAATTCAGGCCAAAGATCAGGATGAGGCAGTTTGCACTCGGGTAAAAAATGGCTAGCCTTTGGTTAGTTATTTTCTGGAGAAAATTTCATCAACTCAGTTTCTTGAATCTTCCCATACTTAGAAATGCACTAAAACCATTAAGATATCTGTTCCTCACAAATAGCTGTGTGTGATTAACTGCACAGCCCCCTTCCCCTAAATCACATGTATGCAGGCACCACCCCCCTTACCTCTTCAGAACAGTCCTCAGAGCTT
The DNA here is from genome assembly GCA_006410875.1 of Neotragus pygmaeus. NCBI lineage: Eukaryota > Metazoa > Chordata > Mammalia > Artiodactyla > Bovidae > Neotragus > Neotragus pygmaeus. The sequence continues at coordinate 160,293 of SJYV01036656.1, forward strand.
TCTGAGAGGCTGTCTCCTAGGTCATAATCCTCAGGCTGGTTTGAATAAATTTTTCCGTCTCTTTTCTAGACTCGCTGTGATTTTTCTTTGACATGTTAATTCTGTCAAAATTATAACTTAAAAAAAAAAAACCTTCCCTTACATTTTAACATCAGTTAAAATTACATGAAAACATTCAAACGATCAGGGAATTTTTCCAAAATCAAGACATCAGAGCCACCAATACTAATGACCATGCTCTTTCTTGATAACACTGAAAGATTTTTATAATCTAATAAAATAGGGAAAAGCAGAAAAATCTGCCATTGCCAATTACTTACCACGTTCATGGTTATATAAAGGACTCAATCAGACCTACAATCAAACCTTTTATAAGTGCCAAAATTCACTGGTGGGTGAGGATGAGAGCAAATGCTTTAATTCAGGCTTTTTACAACTATTAGTAACGAACTATGATTGAAATAAGTTCCATTGTTACAGTAACTCAAAATCATGCAAAAATAATAATTTTAGTTCTTTTATGAGAGGAAGGCAGAATATATTAGCATTTAATCTGCCTGAAAATAACAGTGACTCACCAGAACTATCTGGATAGCAGTCAGTCACTCAGTCAATAACATTTATGAAGGCCTACTGCATGAAGATGACTTGGAGATAAGATTAGAAACAGTGGTAGAGGTTCAGCTACATTGGTACTGCTATAATTTCCTAATGGTTTTTTAACCTCTTGGTGGTTGCTGCTTTTTTTCAGGAAGCACCAACTAATAAACTTCTCTATGCCAAGGATATCCCAACCTACAAAGAGGAAGTAAAGTCTTACTACAAAGCAATCAGGGATTTGCCTCCATTGTCATCTTCAGAGATGGAAGAATTCTTAACTCAGGAATCTAAGGTATTGTTAGAAAGTAGAAATAAGATTGTATTTGGGTACTTAAGCAGTTTCAGAATCTCTCAACAAGGCTTTCTTTCTTTAAGAAACATGAAAATGAATTTAATGAAGAAGTGGCCTTGACAGAAATCTACAAATACATCATAAAATATTTTGATGAGGTAAGATTTTCAATAACATTAAAAAAAAACAAAACAGATACGAATCAGCCACCAGAGTTTGGTTATAAAGCGTCCTGTAGGTCTCAGGATGGCTCTGGCATCCCACATGGCCAGAAAGGGAAGCCAGGAAGCCTGTCTGAGATGCAGGATCCTGGCACCTAGCCAGACCCTGCGTGTGGCTGCCCACCTTTGGACCAGCCANATAACATTAAAAAAAAACAAAACAGATACGAATCAGCCACCAGAGTTTGGTTATAAAGCGTCCTGTAGGTCTCAGGATGGCTCTGGCATCCCACATGGCCAGAAAGGGAAGCCAGGAAGCCTGTCTGAGATGCAGGATCCTGGCACCTAGCCAGACCCTGCGTGTGGCTGCCCACCTTTGGACCAGCCATTTGATTTAATGGGGGCCTATTGACACAGTTAACTTGGATGAGTAAGTAGTGGTCCTAATAAACGGGACCTGCTTATGCTTGATTGTAATCTGCTAAAATGAAGGCTAAGCTTGTTAAATCGCCTAGATTCTGTATTCAGTAGTTAAAAGTATGACATATTTCTAACTTAAGCAACTATTTCAATAAACCATTCTCCTTTATGATTAATTCTCCTTAATCTGGATTTTTTTCTTTGGGAATTCACACAGACACAGTCATCAGATGCGCTGTTTCCAAATATATGTTAATTCCCCCTTCCCTGATTCCCCCCACTCAGTCATGCTGGGACAGGCTATCCATGTCAATGGTGAGAATAGCTCACCAATTCCATTTTCTACTTGAAGATCAAGTGAAGCACTAAGGTAGGGTAGAGGCAATGAGTTCCTTAAACATGATAAGCATCCCTCTTTCCAGGGGTCAGGGGTTAGAAGGGAAGCACTGGGAGGGGAGGGAAGGGGAGGGGAAGGGAGGTAGACATCTCTGACCAGGATGCCCCCTGCCTGCTGCATTTAAGAAGAAATAACTTGCCTGCATGCTGGCTGCCCAGGAATGCTTGCTGTGCTTGGAATGGCTGTGACATAATGCATAAAACAGGGCCTTGGAATTCTGGCCCCATATTTGTAAGCAAGTAGTTCGGTATTTCTTGCGAGTTTCTATTTTAAGCCGAAGTGGTGTTGATCCTGTGATAATGACTTAGCAAAACAACTTGCAAAGTGAGTATGTAAATGATCGAAGAAAATCTTGGCATCTGTTTCATACAGATTTACCACTCACAGCATCAGGAATGCAAAAAAAACAGAATTGTAATGCTAAAACCACAATATCTAAAATAACTGTTCTAATTGTCAACAGATTCTAAATAAACTAGAAAGAGAACGAGGGCTGGAAGAAGCTCAGAAACAACTCTTGCATGTAAAAGTCTTATTTGATGAAAAGAAGAAATGCAAGTGGATGTAAGCACTCTGGGGCCTGGCTTAATCTGGTAAAGTTCTTCAGATGACTTGGGAGCAACATGGCTGCTTGAGCTACTCTGTGTTGTGAACTGAAGTTTGCACATGGGTTCCACTTTGAGCACTTTTTTGAAACCAAGGCACATGCACAGCTTTTAGAAAGCCTATCAACCACTGTGCCTGTGTGTGAACTTTGGGAACCCTTCTGTAAATAGAGCTGAAGTGGTTGTTTCAAACAGCCTCCTTGTTTACAGAGAATATAGGGCCAGTAAGCAAGGGTCAGTATTGTTTAACTACACTTTCCACTTAAGCACAATGATATAAGTGGTTTTGTTTGAAAACTACAGCTATGTAGCACTTGTGACTACACTGCACCTCTGCAGACAAGGGACATTGCTAATGATCAAAACAAACTGTGAAATGAGTCATCTGGGAACAAGGTGGGGGTGTGTGGGCACCCTCGAGGATCTGCAGCATTGAGACTTTCCCCAGTAGCTCCTGGAAGCGCTGACCGCAGAATTTGGTAGTGTGTACACTTAGCATTTGTGTGTGTGTGTGTGTGTGTGTGTGTGTTTAAACCAAAAACTAACAGTGTTGCAACATTGTTGAAAGGGCTCGTGTTTTTCAGTGGTCACCGACTGTACTCCATCAAACTCACCTCCATTTCACTAGAGAGCTCTAAAGCAAGGAGAGGGAGTAGGCATTGTTAAACGTGACAGCATCTTACCCAAACACTTTAAAGTACCTATCTTTTTTTCATTTTGTTTTTCCATATTAAATGTATTCAATAGTAGACGTGTTGGCTATTGTAAAAAAAAAAAAACAAAAAAAAAACAATCATTAGCTTATTTCTAAGAACTTCAATCAGAACCGTCTATGGAAGAGTAACTCCGTCCCCTAATCCTACACTTCTATACTACTATCTCCTTGCTTTAGACTTCTGGTGAACCCTGTGGTTATAAATAATTGTGTGTGATTTAAAAAAATACATTTTACATTTCATGAAGTTGCTGTTCACACTGGAGTATTATATATGAATATATATATATATATATTTGAGGCCCGTGGCCTGAAAAATATTAGTATACAACTTGGTATCTTAGTCTTACTATGTACTTTTTGAAAGTATTCCTCACAAGAGAAAGAGTTAAGAATACCTGTTTTATTCATGCCTTTTTTTAAAAAAGAATTCCTTATCTAGTTATATTGTAGTCTTTTTATTGCTGATTTTTTATTCCTGAATTTTTGCTGCTCATGACCAATTTTAATACCACTGTGTTTTCCTTCTATTAAACCAGAAGTAAAAAGTTTAATTGGCAACTCTTAAACTTTCTTTGTGGCACCTTTACCCTTGGTGCTGTCTCTTATACACATCTAGATGTGTATAAGAGACAGCTGTANTGAGCCACCAGGGAAGCCTAAGAATACTGGAGTGGGTAGCCTATCCCTTCTCTAGCAGATCTTCCCAACCCAGGACTTGAACTGAGGTCTTCTGCGTTGCAGGCAGATTCTTTACTGGTTGAGCTACCAGGGAAGCCCCCTGGGAAAACAGCCCCTGCCTTATTTAATGTCAATGGTCCACACAGCAAGATACCTGGAATATAACAGGTGCACCAGAGGTGTTTGTATTTAATAAATATTGTATTACTAAAGGATTAAAGCGGAAAAGTGTGCATAGACACTGGTTAATATAGACATCCAGAGCGGGGGAGGGACAGTTCATCTTCTGGTGTAAAACAGACTTGGAGTTGAGTCCTGAATCTGCCATTTAGTGTTAAATGACCTTGAGCATGTTATTTAACCTCTCTATGCTTCAGTTAGCCACTTTTTCATATTGATACCATAATCTAAACTTAGAAGGTAGTTATTTATTATTTTATTTATTCTTCATTCAAATGTACTTACCATGTTAGATTTTGAGGACACAGTGGTGAACAAGGCAAAGTCTGTGCCACATAAAATTTACATTCCAAGTGTCATGGATGGGGTGGAGGAGACAGACAAATAAAAACAGATAAACTTATAGATAAATGAGATAATTCTGAATTGTGATGAGAGCTATGGAGGCACAGACCAGGTGCTTTAGTAGAGGGTGCAGGTGGGTGCTGGTGTTGAGATTTTCTACTTTAGAAAGGGAGGTCAGGGAGGCATCTCTGAGGAGGGAAGATTGATGCCAAGATCTGCATAAGGAGAAGAAGCCAGACATCCTAAGATATCCCAAGGCCCTAAGAACAGTGATTTGGTTCTTAGGTAGCCAAAAGTTTGGGGTGTCTTCTGGGCATAGGGAGGGGTCAGTGTTTGAAGCAGGCAGGGATGGGCATGAGTAATGCAGTAGATGTGTCTGACCCTCTTGGCCACAGAGAGTGTATATTTCATCCAAAAAGCAGTGGAAAATCATTGCTGGGTTGAAATAGAGAAGTGACATTGTCCAGTTTATGTTTTGAAAAGCTCAGGCTGATACAGAAAGGAGAATGTCTTGGAGGCGTGCCTGAGAGGAAAGTAGGAGCAGAGGAAGTGGGGAAACTACAGGGAAATTATTGCAATTGTCCAGACCAGATGAGGGCATGGTGGTGGTGATGGAAAAACACAGATGGAGTTGGTGTGGATTTGGGAGACTACACTGACAGGACTTAGAGGTGGACTGAGTAAGGGGGAGTGATTGGATGACTTCTAGGTTTTGGATGACACCCAAAATTTTTGGGCAACTCGGTGGTGCCATTTGCTTTAAAAGGGGTGAACAGAATGAGGACTCTGTTCAGATCTGTTCAGATCTGTCCATTTTGATGTGACTAGTGAACATCTTAGAGGAGATACACAGTCAGCTCTTGGATTAAACGACACAACAAGGGTGAAGGCAGCAGCACAGGGCCTCGCTTTGAGGGGCCATGTGTCACAGTGCATTGACTCTGAACACACGTGTATTCATGTGAATTTGGCCTGGTCTGCAGTGTTGTCTTAGCCTGAAGTCTGAAAGATATCGTTGTTCCTTACTATATTGGTCAGGGTTCTCCTAGGAAACAGAACCAATAGGATATGTATGTCTATCTATCCGTTTACTGGCCTGCCTACCTACCTACCTGCCTATGTAAAGAGACTTGTTNATGTGTCTTAAATGAATGCAGTTCTTTTTGCTTCTCACTATCTGGTGAAGAGTGAGAGATGACACCTCACCAAACTGATCAGAGAAGATAAGCATTTATTGCCCTATAGGCGCCTTCCAGTCCTGTCACTTCTGACCACTGTCTTTCCAATGGACACACCTCAAAAATCCTACCACAGAGGTTCTTTATAAGAAAAGTCTCATCCCCATATAAGGCTGCTGCAGTCTTGATGTGAAGGCATTCATAGGAGAACAGCTGGAGAGTTGAGACCCAAGGGTAGGAGAGTTGCCCAAAAGACTTCCCCTCTTTAGGGTACAGAAATGCTAAGAAATCTCAAAGGATCAGCTACAGCTTTATCTCAGTATTTAGCAAATGCTACATGAGGGTGTCCCTGTCCGGCTCTCTGGCACATGAATCCTGTGTGGAGACTTACCTCCTTTTCCAGGGACTGTGCTGCTGGGAACTTTGGGCAAGTCACTTACCTCTTTGTGCCTCAATTTCTGTATAATATTTCTAACCTACCTCACTGAGGTGGTATGAAGATTCACTAATGTATGTAGCGTGTTTGTCAATCCTCCAGTGAAAAGCACTATCTAGATCACATTTTGGATCACGTTAGCCAAATGCAGTACATGGCCAAATTAGATGTGTGCTGAAGACAATCAGTCACTGGGTCTACATTAAACAGCAACCAGAGAAACAAATGGCAAACAATTTCTATTTTCAAGTTTCTTTGCATATTTTTTTGGTGCAAGACCATTTATAAACTTTTCTTTTTTCTAACACTAGTGTCTACAGCAGCATTTAAAAACTAATTCTGTTACTTTTTCTGTATTAGGGATTTAAAGTCTATTTCTTATTGTATACCTGATTGAAGCAGTTCTTGGAGATGAATGTTTTAAATGTCTATATCCAAAAATAAACATTTTGTTGTAAATATGGACTGTTTTTGTCTTTTTCGTCCTTCAAATTTTCTAGTAATAGATTTTTTCATTCTAAGTAGCTCCAGAGAAATTATTTTTCAAGAACAAAGTGTCACTGTATATGCTTTGTAAATTAGCAGCTATATTATATACTAAGTAAATAATGTTTAAAAAATTTAAAAGAATTCAAATTCTTCTAAATGATGTTAAGGCTATGCAATCTTACTCCTGGCCTCCAGTGTCATCTTGGAATTGTGAATGTGATGACGTCTAGATAATGAACATTCCACTTAGTCCAGCAGACTTTAGCTTTGCCTTGTTGACATGAAGTTATTCCAGCAGAATGCCTTTAAAAGATGTTACATAAAAAAGCAAATGATGGCATACTTAGGGACACAGAGAAATAAAACATTTATAACAATTTGGTTAGATCCAAAACAGTAGGAGACAAAGTTAAATACCAACATTATTTCTAAAGGGACCCCACTGGGTTCATTTTACAATAAATGGCCCTTGTTTTGTTATACAGCCACAGGATTTAATTATTTGTACTTTGTTATTTTTCTACTAATTCTAACTCAATGAAGCCAAAATTAGTGAGATCTTCTACACGGGTATGGTTAAAACACACACAAAACAATATAACTAGAAAAATATTTATTAAGCTTTTAATAAATTATGTGCACACAGCTTTTAGAAAAGGTAGTGTTGTGTAATATATATAGATATCTTAAGTTTTATGCTGACTTTAAATTGTCATCTTTTTTTCAAGAACTAGAGGTTTGTAACTTTTACATATAGTAAACCAGAAAACGTTTCTGACCATGTGATTGCTAAGCACCTTAAAGAAGATGGAATGCAACACAGTCCTATTTAGGCAAAATGCCACCCTCCTAAAAAAAAATCAACAAAGTAAAATTAATAATTGAAAAACGTGATTCCCTGTTTAGTTCCTTTTTATTTGTTCATTTATTTTACATTCTCAAAGGGTTGTCAATAATATTCTAAATATCTCTGAAGCTGTCCTAGGGCTTCACTTATCATTACTATAACCTTAAAATCCTGACATTCATGCAACACAGCATGTAGCTAGTACCTTTTCTTGAGGCACATTCAAGTGTTTTGGCAAACAGTAATAAGGTATCTAAAATGCCACATACATGAAAACTTCAAGCTTTCCTGAGTCACTGATTTCATCCTTTTGATCTGCCTTTTCTCCAAGTAAATCATTCCCCAGGAGACCCAAGTTCCTCTAGTTGTTTCCTTTGTGTTGTTTCAAGTTCTTCTAGTCTTTTGCGAAGTAGAGAGAGTTCCCTTTGATGCTGTTCCTCCTTAAAAGCAAAGAAAAAGCATTGCAAGAAAAAGGCTGTTAGAAAAACTGGTGGAAAAATAACTGTTAGGCAGTGGCCTCAGTGCCTCTTTTATTCAGGTCTGCAACATGTGGCAAGAAAAGGATGACCATTTTAGCAGTCTAAGAACACCAGCATGGTCTAGACTACCAACTAGTCTTCCCTTTTCTCCTGCCTCAGGCTGGAGCCTTCAGCCAATACCCAAAGTCTGTTCTTCTCTAGGTTTAAAGTTCACCACAGAATAAATCAGATAATAGTAATGCAGGGCCCAGGTGTACTTATGTGGCAACTTTCTAACAAGACGACTTTAACGGAAGTTTATTATGTAAACAAAGCACTTCATCAGAAGTACAATTCAGGGACTTATAACATTAAAAATCTTCCTTGCTTACATTACAAAATGTCACTGCTTATTAACAGTTCATCTTCTGAAAGTTATCTGATCAATTTGGCTCCCTCAACATCTCAGGGATTTGATAAAGTAAACTAACTCAAGTTTTGGAAACAGATAGATTTAGGTATGAAACTCAGCTCTCAGTTATGACCTTGAGCAAGTCACTTCACCTCCCTGACTCAGCTTCCTCATCTGCAAACTGGGAATACTAATACCTCCCCTCAAAGCATTTTTCATTAGGATTAAATAAAATATTGTACGGAAAGCACACAGTACAGTACATTTGCATAATGCTGGTAATAATCAGAATTGTATGACTGACCTACAAACTCGACAGTCTACTCAAAGACTTTATCAGTTTCTTCCTTTCAGGTGCCCAGTAGGAGACTTTACTCCTAGCAGCATCATTGAAGGATAGATTCAAATCCACTATGCCTCTCAGCAATTTTTCCGGTAAAGATTTAGGTTTTTAACTATTTAAACAGGTAAAACTTACAAAAGTATCTATCTTTTTTCTCCTAAAATAAATGCCCATACCTGCATGTGAGGAGGAAAGGACAGTTCCATGCCTGGAATCACAGTTGATGACTGAAGACTAACAGGATTGATGGATGCTGATGGAGGCATATTAGGAACCAAAATTAAACTTCGAAATTCATTATGTCTTCTCTGTATATCCTTTAGTCTTTTTTGAAGCCTTGTATACTCTTCAAATGGAACATTTTGTCTTAAAAAGGAAAAGCATTTCTGTTGCTTAATACAGTTATATTCTGTTGAAGAACAGTATGAGTCACAGAACATAATTGGGAGGGAAGGATTTTTAAGATTTACCAATATATAATACGTAAAATTGGAGAAGGAAATGGCAATACATAAAGTGAGGTTTACCTAGAAAGATAAACAGAACCATGGTATGACATCTTAGTTATATGTGGTATTGTTGGCCCTGTAGGCTGTCAACTTAAAGTTTTATTTGACAATTAGAGTTTAAAAACATTTTGATATTTTTACTTTAATTCTACTCCCCCAACCCATGAATCTTGAAACTAAAAGGACTCCTCAAAAAAAAAAAAAAAAAAAAAAGGTGCCTTATTTTACTTAAGGAGTCAAATAGAAATAAAGAAAATACCAGGTTGAATATCATGAATTTTGTAGGTGAAATATGGTCTGCTGCTGCTAAGTCGCTTCANATAATCATGAGCTCTTCATTCTCCCAGAAGATATCGTGGGTTTAAAATAACTATAAATTTAAAATTAAAAGCAAGTTTGCAATTGATAAATCACTACCAAAGTAGTAAATTAAAGGATCAGACAGCTAAGACTGATTATGGATGCATCTCAGTTTGAAAGCATGCCTTTCTAAATGGAAAATTTTCTAATAATATGGAAAAATCTATGTATAATGCAAAACAAGTAAATGAAAAAGTTAACACCTTTTTAATTTTATAAAAAGTTTGCCTTTAAAAAAAAAACCAAAAATACCTATAAATGTTGACACTCATTTAGTAGCTATAGACCTTTTAGGTTTTTGGTTTCTAACTCTTTACTAAAGGATAACAGGCTTATGAAGAATGAGTAGAATGTACACGTACAGCAGAATGTAAACCCACAAAGCAAACACTGGTGTCACTTCACAGGTCAAGAGCACTGCCATACCAAAATGGCCCCTACCCTTCCCTCCTTTCAATCTCTACTCTCCCTGTCCTCTGAAAACATAACCAACTAATCTACTTCTAAAGCTGCAGTTTAGTTTTGCCTGTTTTTGAACTTCATGCAAACGGAATCATAGCGCACATTCTTTTACAGATGGCTTTTTTCTTTTACTCAATACTGGGATATTTATTCATGGTATTGCTTACAGGCAGAGTTTACTCATTGCCTACCCTGGCACTAAAACCACATTTCTGTCCTCTATTAGTGCAAGTACATATTTATGTAATTGACAGGTGATTTGGGACTCTATTTATTTACCCACACACATCAAAGAAATCATACAGTGTATATACTTCCATCTCTCGATTTTTTTGTTGTTCAACAATTTCATCTCTATGATTAAGTTATGTTTATTGCACAGTTCTCTGTTGTTATCCCATTATCCATTTTACAAATACCTCACATTTTATCCATTCTCCCCTTGATAACAATTTGAATTGTTTCTAGTTTGAAGCTGCTACAAATAAAGTTTTTATGAACACTGCTGAATATGCTTTTGATAGATACATGTCCTCATTTTTCTTTGAGTACATATTCAGGAATGAGTCATCAGTTCAGTCACTCAATATATATGTTTTAACTTTAGTAAACTGGCAGTTTTCTAAAGTGGTTCTAACAAATTATTAATCACATCTCGTGTGCATGCTTAGCTGTGTCTGACTGTGTGACCCCATGGACTACACCCCACCGGGCTCCTCTATCCATAGGATTTTCCAGACAAGAATACTGGAGTGGGTTGCCATGTCGTTCTCCAGGGGATCTTCCTGAACCCAGGTCTCCTGCATTGTAGGTGGATTCTTTACCATCTGAGCCATCAGGAAAGCCCATCAGTCACATGCCCACCAGCAATATATGAGAGTTCTAACTGCTCTGCACCCTTACCAACACTTGGTATAGTTAGTCTTTTAAAATTTTAGCTACTCTGGTGGAATAGAATAATATGTCACTGTACCTTTAATTTGCATTTTCATGTTGTCTAATGAAGGTATCTTTTTATGCATACTGGTCATCTGGATATCCTTTTTTAATGAAATGTTTGTCCTAGTCTTTTCCCTGTTTAAGAAAATATTTTCAGTAATCTATTTATTTGTAGGAATTCTTTACATATTCAGAATATGAATACTTTGTCAGATATATGTGTGGCAGACTGACCTTCCAGTGTGTGGTAATATTTTTTCTCTTTATTTAAAAAAAAAGTGACACTTTAATGTCTTTATCAATTATATCTCTTAGGATTAGTTCTTTTTTTAATGTCCTGTTTCAGAAATCTTTACTTATCCCAAGATCTTAAGATTTTCTCCTCAANGCAGACTGACCTTCCAGTGTGTGGTAATATTTTTTCTCTTTATTTAAAAAAAAAGTGACACTTTAATGTCTTTATCAATTATATCTCTTAGGATTAGTTCTTTTTTTAATGTCCTGTTTCAGAAATCTTTACTTATCCCAAGATCTTAAGATTTTCTCCTCAAGCTTCTTTCTAGCAGTTTTATTTTTTTACCCTCACATTTGGGTCTGTGGTTCATTTTTATCTAATTAGGTTGGGTTAAGGATAACCAATTGACCCCACATCCTTTAAGTCCTCCAGCTTTGTTGTTCTTCAAGATTGCCTTGGTTATTCTGGTCCTTTGTACTCTCATATGAATTTTAGAATCTACTTTGCAGTTTCCACAAGGAAAACTACTGAAATTTTGATTAGAACTGCATTTAATTGGTAGGTCAATTTGGGAAGAACTGACATCTTAATAATATTGAGTTTTTCAAATCAACTATGGTATNAATTTTAGAATCTACTTTGCAGTTTCCACAAGGAAAACTACTGAAATTTTGATTAGAACTACATTTAATTGGTAGGTCAATTTGGGAAGAACTGACATCTTAATAATATTGAGTTTTTCAAATCAACTATGGTATAGTTTCCTTTATCTAGGTCTTTAGTTTTTCTTAGCAATATTTGTAGTTTTCAGTGTAGACTTGCATATCTTTCATTAGATTTGTTCCTAAGTATTTTGTATTTCTTATGCTAATGTAAATGGATTTAAATATTTTATTTTCTGTTTGTTGTCTATGTAAAGAAAGAACTGAACATCACAGAAATGCAAGTAAAAACCACAATGAGATATCAAAACTGTTAGAATGGATATTCTCAGACAAGAAACAAGTGTTGGTGAGAATGTGGGAAAAAGGGAACCCTCTTGCACTGTTGGTAGGATTGTGCAGCCACTATGCAAATTAATGCAGCCACTATGGAAAATAGTGGGCTTCCCAGGTGGCTCAGTGGTAAAGAATCTGTTTGCCAGTGCAGCAAGCACAGGAGACACGAGTTTGATCCCTGGGCTGAAAGATTCCTGGAGTAAGAAATGGCAAACTGTTCCAGTATTCTTGCCTGGAAAATTCTATGTACAGAGCAGCCTAGTGGGCTATCTAGTGCATGGGGTTGCAAAGAGTCTGACACAACTTAGCAACCAAGCATGCATACATGGAAAATAGTATGGAGAGGCCTCAAAAAATTAGAAGTAGAACTACCAGTAATTCCACTTCTGGATATTTATCTGAGAAAAACAAAAATACTAACTTGAAAAGGCACATGCACCTCCACGTTCACTGAAGCATTATTTACAATAGCCAAGACATGGAAGCAAGTGTCCATCAATGGATAAATGGATAAAGAAAATGTGAATATGGTTCAGCCATTATAAAGAAAACCGTGCCACTTGCAACAACATGGATGGATCTTGAGGACATTTTGCTAAGTATAATAAACTAGACTGAGAAAGAAAAACTACCACGTAATCTCACTTATATGTGTAATCTTTAAAATAAGCTCAAAGATATAGAGAACAGATGGGCAGTTGCCAAAGGCAGGGGGTGAGGGATGGGTGAAGTGGGTGAAGTAGATCAAAAGGTCCAAACTTTCAGTTAAAAAATAAATAAGTCCTATGGATGTAATGTACAGCATGGTGATTAGAGTTAATAACACTGCATTGCAGATTTGAAAGTTGCTAAGAGATTTATCTTAAAAGTTCTCATCACAATAAAAACAATTCTGTAGCTATGTATGGTGATGGATGTTAACTATTAACTAGACTTATTGTGGTAATAATTTTATTGTACAAGTATCAAATTTTCTCTATGGAAGGTTTTAAATTAAGGATTCCATTTCCCTTATAGATACAGGACTATTTAGATTTCCTAATTTTTGTATTAGTTTTATTGAGATGTTCAAGGAATTTGTTCACCTAAATTACAATATTAACATAGTTATTTTTATAATGTTCTGTTTTAATATCTGTAAGATGTATAGCGATATCCCCCTTTTCATCGGGATTGAACCTGGATCTCCTGCACTGCAGGCAGATTCTTTACCGTCTGAGCTATCAGGGCCCATTATATTGTCCATTCGTGTTTATTTACTTATCTACCTATGAGGAGTCTGGGGAGAATCAATTTTGTCACCATCTTTCCAGATTGATCAGCCTTGGCAAGTTAAATTTTCTCTATTGTATATTTTCTCTTCATTGATTTCTGCTAAATCTACCCACGGAGTTCATAGTTCAGTTAATTCAGTGTTTTTTAGTTCTCAACTTGCCATTTTAAAAATTGTCTTCTAGTTTTCTGGTCCGCTTCTCAAGCACTTATTCTGGAGCATACACAACATGGAATTTTTAAAGTCTATGTCTGATAACTCCATTACTTGGATCCCCTGTGGGGGGTTTGCTTACGTTGGTTGTTACTTCTCTTGATTTTCAGTGTTATTTTTAGCTATGCAGCTATTTTTAAACCATTACTAATAGAAATTTGTTAAAACTGATGAACCCGTATTGATGCATTATTATTAACTGGGGTCCACAGTTTTCACTGTCATCCGTTGGTTGGTCAGTTCTGTGGTTCCATCACATGCATAATGTCATGTATCCTCTACTGAGTGTTAACTGTTTAGTCATGTCCACTACGATATCATCACACAAAAACAGTTTCACTGCCATAAAAATTCCCTGTGCTCTACCTGTTTACCCCTACTCCTTAACCTCACAGTCTGGCAACCACTGATATTTTTTCTGCCTCCATAGTTTTGCCTTTTCTAGAATGTCACGTATTTGAAATCACACAGTAAACAGTCTTGTCAGACCAGCTCTTTTCATTTAGTAATATGCATTTAAGGTTCCTCCACATCTCTGCATGGCTTAATAGCTCATTTCCATTTTATCACTGAATAATATTCTCTTGTGTGGATCTAGCAAAGTTTTTTTTTAACCATGCACCTACTTAAAGATATATTTCTGCTTCCAACTTTTGTCAATAATGAACAAAGCTGCTATAAATGTTTGTGCACAGTGTTGTGCGTGTGTGTGTGAGAACATAAGTCTTCAACTCGTTTGAATAAATACTTAGGAGTGTGATTGCTGGACTGTATGGCCAGACTATTTCAGCTTTGTAAGAAACTGCCAAAGTATCTTCCAAAACGGCTGTATAGTTTTACAATCCCACCAGTAAAAAAGTTCCTATTGTTCTGTTTCCTTACCAGCAGTTGATACTGTCAGTGTTTTGGATTTTAGTCATTCCAATAAATGTGCAGTGATGTCTATGTTTATTTTTTATTTAGGGATAGATAGTATAATTTAAAAACTGAGGAAGTAACTTGAAGCCTACAATGTTAGTTTCCCTTAGAAAAGATTTATACTTATTTCTGGCAGGCAGCTAGGAACACTAACAAATAGGGGCTAATTTAATCTAGTTATAAGGACAGATTATCTGAAGTTGTGCTTCAATACCTGCAAGGACCAAGCTATTTTCAGTTCACTCTTAGTCCAAGGGTATATTCCTTCACAATGTCAACCCAAAGCACTAGTGGACTCAGACCTGAGACCCTCTCTCTAGCAGATTCTGAACTCTGATTTTTGTTCCCCTATGAGGTTGTCAAAAGCTCTGCTTCAATTCTCAGCTCTCTCTTCTAGAACTGGTAGTCTCCTCTAAGGGAAAAGCAGCCAAATGCCATGCTCACCTCTCTAGGTTTCTCTCTCTCCAGGACCTTGGCCTCTTTAATTCTTCACTGCCCTTCATAGGGATATTTTTAAAAATATTTTGTCTGCTTCTTCTAGTTCTCATGTGGAGAGCTGATCCACATATTTCCTAGTCTGTTATTATCAAAAGCATATGCTCCTTTTAGGTATTTTAGTTCAACTATCAGCAGACATTTTAAAGATGGAAATGCTAAATACTTCATTACTATATGATTATATAAAACTTTAATCTTAAAATCTAGTTATATTTCATTTTTACTGCTCATTTAAACTGTAGCAAATTTCACTTTCATTGAATCTTAACCAATTATGTATATTCATATACACACACATATACAGAGTGCCCACTTAATTGGGCCCTATTTTAATCATAGGTAATACAAACTGTAGGGATTTCTGAGGGAACTCCAATCAATAAGGACAAAAACATGAGAAAAGGCTTTTTAGAAAGAATAAGAATTGAATAAGAAGACTTTGTAATTCTATAAGAATGTGGAATCCCCTGAAGGTTCTCCTGCAGTGGACTGATCGGCAAAAGCATTGTTTTGAAAAGATTAATATGGCATCAATGTAAAAGATGGACCCTGAAGTTTGCCTCTTAAGAGGCAAATTTGGAGATAAGCTTCTTGAAGACAGGAGTCATGACACTGTTACCCTCTCACTGTAAAAACAAACAGCCATTCACTGAGCGCTCTTCTTTGCCAGGAACTGGGCTGGAATGTTATAAAAGAGCTGCATGGCTGGTTGGCTAGTAGGCTCAATGAATGCCTGAGACTCTAACGTTATCTTAATTTCCTCACAGATCCCTCATTATCTTCACTCAAGTTTCGGTCTTCAAACTCACCTGGAGAAATGGACCTTAGTTAAATACGACTCTACTGACTGCACAGTTGGACCTATAGCAACTGAAATATAGCTGGCATGTACACGTGCATGCACACATACACAAAATTATGCTGACTGGTCTCAGCTTAACCAGCACTAACTTGAAATGGGGCATCCCAGGTGGCTCAGTGGTAAAGAATCCACCTGCCAAGCAGGAGACATGGGTTCAATTCCTGAGTCAGGACAATCCCCTGGAGAAGAAAATAGCAACCTACTCCACTGTTCTTGGCTGTGGAAATCTGAAGGACAGAGGAGTCTGACAGGCTATAGTCCCTAGGGTCCCAGAGAGTCAGACCTGACTTAGTGACTAAACATCAAATGGGCCCCAGAGGGTACCTGGGATTTCTACTAATTCCCTTAATCCAATCACTCTCCCAAACTCGTATTCTTTCACAACTTCTGGTCTCTCCTCAAATCTGTTAGACCTCCACTCTTCAGTCTGAGCTGGTGACCCAGATTCTTTTTCACTTTGAGAAAATAGCAGCAATCAGTAGAGAATTTCCACACATTCCCACTACATCCATCAGTTTATCAGGAATTTACAACTAAATATTTTGTCGTCTTTCCAGTTACAACAGAGACACTGTGTCCCAATCCCTTCCCCCCTGAACTGAATCTAATGCCCTTCTGCCTACTAAAACACATCGTCCCTTCATTTGCCGTCATTCTCCCACATTATCAGTTTTCCCCCTGCAACTGAATCATCCTATAATTTCTTCTTAAAAGAAGCCTTAGCTCCCACCCCAGATCTCTGTTCTTCACAACAAAAATCCTTGGACAAACTATGTTCTACTTCAGTCAGACCTGCATACCTACTATTCCACAGGAACAACTTTGGACAAAGTCACCAACAACGATCAGAAGGTTGTTGTTTAGTCGCTCAATTATGTCTGACTTTTTGTGACCCCATGGACTGCAGCACGCCAGGCTTCCCTGTCCTTCATCATCTCCTGGAGCTTGTTCAAACTCATGTCCCATTGAATCAGTGATGCCATCCAACCATCTCATCCTCTGTCGTCCCTTTCTCCTCCTGTCTTCTATCTTTTCCAGCAGCAGGTGACCTAAGTATTGGTGCTTCAGTATCAGTCCTTCCAATGAATATTCAGGGTTGATTTCCTTAAGGATGGACTGGTTTGATCTCCTTGCTGTCCAAGGGACTCTCAGAAGTCTTCTCCAACACCACAGTTCAAAAGCATCAATTCTTGGGCGCTCAGCCTTCCTTATGGTCCAACTGTCATATCCGTACATGATTACTGGAAAAACCATAGCTTTAACAAGATGGACTTTTGCTGGCAAGTAATGTCTCTGCTTTTTAATATGCTATCTAGGTTTGTCATAGCTTTTCTTCCAAGGAGCAAGCATCTTTTAATTTCATGGCTGCAATCACCATCTGCAGTGATTTGGGAGCCCCCCAAAATAAAGTCTGTCACTATTACCATTGTTTCCCCATCTATTTGCCATGANAAAAAAAAAAAAAAAAAAAAGCCCCAACATCACGTAGCCTCCTCCTACTTCTCTCCATTCCAGCTAATCAGGTCTCCCTTCTTGTATTCCTTCAACATACCAAGTCGACTCCTGCCTCCACCTTTTACTTTCTATTCCCTCTGGAACATTCTTTCCCTACAAACAAAAGATGGCCTCTCCCTTCTTTCCTCCAGGTCTCTGCACAATGCTACTTTATCAGAGCCTTCCCTGATCACCTATATGACACCACCCTCTCCCTCTACTGGTTTTCCTCTTACCACACATCTTCACCTGATATGTATTTGTTTCTTTACCCCACGTCTCCCATCCACTATCATATAAGCTCCTTAGTACAGTCTTTATTTGTATATCACTGCAAATAAAACAATACGTAGCATATAGCAGGTTCTCAATAAAGTTGTTACGTAAACTAACTTAATGAATACAGAGAAACTGTGTAGAGAAGAGTCTGAGCTCAGATGTTAGCAATAGGAATAAAAAGAAATGAGATAGGCACAAGGCAAGATATATTATAAAGGAAGAGTTCACAGGCTCTAGTGACTGTACTGGGCAGAAGAGTGTCTCCATGTTTACTCAGAATGTGACTGTGACATAAAAATAAACATATTTGGTCTTTTTCCTGGGTTACTGGCAGAGAGCTCCTAAAACTCATTGAATTTCTTGAGTGAAAGAAGCATCTTTTGCTATTCATAATCAGCCCTTTTCAATCGTATCTGAGTTAATACTAATGAGCTAACTTAGGATGCGAAAAACTAAGTCACTAAAAAAAGTGGTGAGAAGGTAGGAACTTTCAGCCCTCCTCCCACCTCCCATTCTCAGCTTCTGGGAGGCGGGATACTGGGACCAACAGCTATCAAAACGCTTAACAAGGATACCTGGAAAGGCTCCAGCACAGTGAGTACACTGATTTGCTAGGAGGGTGGGTGGCACATCCCACCCCTTCCATACCTTGCCCTACACATCTCTTCTATTTGGCTATTCCTGAGTCATATTACAATAAATCAGTAAATATAAATAAAGTGTTTTCATAGAACCTGGGCAGGGGTTTTACAGGGACCCCGATTAATAGCTCTCAGTCAGCAGTGCAGAGGGCTGCGAACTCGGCAGCTGGCATGTGGGCAGCCTTATGAGACGGGACCCTTCAATCTGCAGGAGCTGATGCGGTGTCAGAATTTAACTGAACAGTCAGATGCCCAGTTGGTGTACAGAAAATTAGGTAATTGGTTCTTGGTCCTGGAAAACACTCCAGAGTGTTATTTTTTTTTAAAGGGTAGAGTTAAGATGAGAGTAGGCCCTGAATCCAATATTGACTTGTGTTCTTATAAAAAGGGAGAAATCTGGACACACAGACAGATGCGCAGAAGACAGAGGCCCCATCTACCAGCAGCTGGGAGAGAGGCATGGAGCAGACCCTTACCCCAGAGCCCCTAGAGGGAGCAGGGCCCTATGGATGCCTTGGTTTTGGACTTCTAACTTTAGAACTATAACATTATACATTTCTGTTGCTTTAAGCCACATACTTTGTAATACTTAGTTATAAAAACCTTGCTTTATGCCACATAATTTGTAGTAATTTGTTATAGCAACCCTAGGAAACTAATACAGGGATTGACTAGATTTGGGAAATGGGAGCCCTCAGGATGAATCACAGGTTTGAAGCATAAGTGATTGGAAGAATGGTGCTCCACTGAAAGAAATCGAAGTCCAGAGGGGAAAGTGCCTGTAAGAAATGGCTTAAATTTGATTTTAGTCTGATGCAATCACAGGATAATCAAATGGATGCCTTAGTATTATAAACATTACAACACAAAAGAGTAAAAGACAAATCAAAAGATACTGATGCAAGAATCAAAGCTAAAATTTTCCTTTTATCACATTCTAGCCAAATTCAATGAACTCTTTTCAACAATCATGAGCATTTATCTTTGATATCTTTCTTTCCTGTGGCTTATATAACAACATACTAGAGCTTCTACCTCTATGACCATCTGACCATTCCTCTACTAAATCAGCTACTTTCTCAGTCAACTTAGTTCATAGTCCTTTTATTTTTCAGCCATTCTCCAAATTTGAAGGATCTAATTATATATCTCTAATCTGGACTACTGATCTTCATGCTTTATGTTCCATTATTTCTGGTTACCTATACAATATCTTCACTTGAGAGTCCAAGACTTGTCTACATGGATGCACTGTTATCAGTTTATATTGGACATGTGTTTAGTCAAATACATCTTCTTTGTACTCAACTGACACATGCTCTTTATTTCATTATGACAACTCCTCTTATATCCTCTCATAGCTAAAATACTTCCTATTTTCCTCTTTCTTATTTAGCACTGTAATAGTCTGTAATTTTTTTTTTTCTTTTGGAATACTTTTAGGAGTCATCCTTCACCTTCATTCTATACTGCAAGCCCAAATTCCAGACCTCTTACGTCATTTTAAGATTATTGTAATAGCTTTCTAACTAGTCTGTCTGCAAGCTTTCTTCTAAGAGTGGTTCTCAAATTTTAGTGTCCATACAGATCACATGGAAGTGACTAATAGATTCTTTAGGTATTGGATGTTATTTTATTTCTCCAATTAGATTATATGGTCAAAAAGGACAGGAATTAATCATGGCTTCTATGTTCTGCTCAGTGTATAACATAATGCCGGGCCACAAAACATATTCAATAGATATTTTACAACTTTAAGACCACGGTTCATTTCTTTTTCTAAACCATTCATAACCTCTAACCAAGAATTATTTCAAAGACATATACCTTAGACTAAAAATCCAAGTTATTTCAAGTGCCTCAAAAGGAAAAGCACAAGTCATTGTCCTCTTACCAAGAGACTGCTCTTCATACTCACACTTCAAGAAGGTGTGAGGAAAACATACAGAGAAGTCATCAGTTACAGAAGGGCATTCAAACTCAAGACACCTGGTCGAGCTTTTCCAAACAAATCAACAAAATATCATTACACATTGTTGTTACATCTTCATGTATGTCACTTACCAGAAAGGACATAAGCTTTGTGGTTAAAGAGGTTGGAGTTGTAAACGAACACAGTCAGATGGCACTGAGCCATCTCATCTAGCCTGTAGGAAAAAGATCAAGCTGCTACTCCCCAGTCATAAGAACCTCTCACAGGAAAGTAACTCTAAAGGATTATGATTTCTGCTCTAGAGTTAATACATATTTGACCTGTTTTAAATCTTACCACGTAAGAAAGTTGTGACTTTTGTCATCTAAAGAAATTTTAAAAGTCTGCTGCAATTTTACGAATCCTCTTTATGCTATCTTATAAGCCAAAATTTTCATACAGAAACATTAATTTGAACGGGAAAAGGGTCTGAGTTAAAGAAATTAATTTTATAGTGACTGTTTTGCCACAAGAAATAAGACTCATGTGCATTATGGCTACAAAGAAGAGAAGAGCAGTAGAGTATCTGGAATCGAAGAAAGAGGGAAACGAAAAGAGTAACTGCAGAAAAAACACAGAATTAAGAATAGAAAGATGTAGGTTTCAGTCATGGCATTCCTAACCAGTCAAGTGATCTTGGCTACCTACCACTTCAGCTTCCTAATCTGCAAAACTCTATCTGAATACTAAGATCTTCCAGCCCTAAAATTACATACACTTACATACTTTTGACTGTATTTTCATGTCACATGTATTGTCTGTTTTTTCACTTTAACTGAGGTACAGTTGTAAGCCTACAGGGTAGTGTTCCACATGATGGGACAGCTCTGGTTCATAATTATTTACTGAATAACAACTTTTTACAACTTAAAATCATTATCCACAGATTACACTTTTTAAAGTAAAATAGGTATTTACTATATTCATATGCATCATTTGGCAGTTATTTCAGTAGGAAAAACTTTCATCCTAGGTCAATACTGACTATTTTGCAAGTTTCTTAAAATACCACCTTCTCCCCTCTTTCAGGTATACCTATGATTACCTGATAATCTCTCTCACGACTGGATGTCACTTTTGCGCCTAGGGAAGTCAATCCAACCTAACCTCAATAATTAGAATCTGATCTCTAAGATACTTACCTCTAATGCCTCAACATAAAAGTTTTTCTGTGAAAGATAAAATCAGCCCTTGTAATTTCTAATGATTTCCAGCTAAAATCTGGCTTCAGATGCTTTTAGGCTTCAAATAATATACGGAGGCATAAGTAGGATTTCTGAGATCATCCCAAACCGTGAAATAACTTGACTAAAACCCCATCAATCCCCATACACTGCTCAGTACTTACATGGACAGAAGGAAAGAGAAAGAGAAGTGATAGACTTGGGAAAAAACAATGAAACAACATAAGGATATTTGAGTATAAAACACTGGTATTCCCACATAATTAAGTACTGTTTTATAATCTCACTGTTACACTACTTTCAGCATACAAAAAAGAGAAATGCAATATCCATAAACCAAGAAAGTGGGGAAGTAGCAATGTTTAGGCTTCTCATGTTGCCACTCCAACTATTAGGACACATTTGGCTGTTATGTCTAATAACATAAACAAGTCAATATGCAAATGATATACAGTTCTCTTAAGCAAATATGAACAACTGCACTTACCAATAAACATACAGACATTAAGATACCAGTCTGTATATGTCTTGAAGTACCTTCCTCTCACTTTAGAGAAACCTTCTCACTTTCTCACACCAATGCCAGTACTAAGGGAACTTATGAAATGAAGACATAACAACTCATTTATGGGACTTTTTTTTAACTACATTCCCATTCACCCAACATATATGTGCCAATCTTGCTGAAAATAACTGCTGAATTGCTGCCATAGTGAACCATGGTTACTAATGGGGCTATGCTGCATTCCTTGGGTCTGCTGTTGTAAAAACCACTGACTTAGATGAATCACCCGGTTACATTATTTCCATGATGCCGTGGACTAAATTTTTAGGTTCTGGAGAAAATATGCCTGCAAAGATTAAGTTTTCAAAAGGTCATGAGTGTGGGAACTATCACAGGTGTTTCAGAAGCCAGGGGACTCCTAGTTCCTTCTGCTGGGGTAAGGAGATACTTGCTCCTATATTCCTGAGTTGGAAACAAAAAAGTATTGGAACCACAAAAACAGTGTTACAAGA
Organism: Neotragus pygmaeus; assembly: GCA_006410875.1. Classification (NCBI taxonomy): domain Eukaryota; kingdom Metazoa; phylum Chordata; class Mammalia; order Artiodactyla; family Bovidae; genus Neotragus; species Neotragus pygmaeus. Next base: position 182,706 of record SJYV01036656.1, read on the forward strand.
ACTGGTTAAGCACAGCTGAAACAGACCTAATCACACTGTAAGTGAAGAATGAGTTAAATGTGCCTTGTATGGGCTGGTCTAGAAACTATCAATGAAAAATACCATCTCTGTGGAAAAACGTATGTGGGTTGTGAAAAACTGACTTGTACACACATTTTGAAATAAACCTATTGAGGAGTTTGCATGTTCCCAATTTATCTTTGCAAAGTTGACAGCAAAATGTCATGTTTAAATATCAAACTTAACATACCACTAAAGTCTGTTTTAATTATGTATTATATTCTCCTAAAATAGTTATGTTTTTACTCTACAGAAATAATTTAATAAGAACCACTTGCCTTTTTTTGGGCAATTGCAGCTCGCTGCAATTTCTCTTTAGCTTGATTATACTTTTCTTCTCTGTCAGTGATACGTTCATGAAGCTTATGCTTTTCTTCCAACCATTGTATTTGGTTCTCTTCCAATGCCCTGTCAAAGAATGTATGCAAAGCCTATTAACCCTTAGAATTAAATAGGTATTACCACAAGTATAATCAAACTCACTACCTCCTTCTTCACCACCTCCTTCCTTACCCAACACAGGCATTCTTGCATGACCACGTATTTCCTAACACCACCATTAGTGACTGTTTCCTATGAGCCAGCCACTGTGTTTATTAAAAGAGTGCATGTACTACATCACTTATTCTTCATAAAAATCTTTTTATTTTTTAAATGAAGGATAATTGCTTTACAGAATTTTGTTATTTTCTGTCAAACCTAAACATGACTCAGCCATAGGTGTACATATATCCCATCCCTTTTGAACCTCCCTCCCATCTCCTTCCCCATCCCACCTCTCTAGGTGATACAGAGCCCCTGTTTGAGTTTCCTGAGCCATACAGAAAATTCCCATTCGCTGTCTATTTTACATATGGTAATGTAAGTTTCCATGTTACTCTTTCCATACATCTGACCCTCTCCTCCCCTCTCTCCATGTCCATAAGTCTGTTCTCTATGTCTGTTCTCTGTGTCTGTGAATAAGTTCTTCAATACCATTTTTCTAGATTCCATATATATGCGTTCAGTCATTCAGTTGTGTCCGACTCTTAGCGACCCCATGAACTGCAGCACGCCAGGCCTCCCTGTCCATCACCAACTCCCAGAGTCCACCCAAACCCATGTCTATTGAGTCGGTGATGCCATCCAACCATGTCATCCTCTGTCGTCCCCTTCTCNACTGTTTCCACTGTTTCCCCATCTATTTGTCATGAAGTGATGGGACTGGATGCCATGATCTTAGTTTTCTGAATGTTGAGTTTTAAGCCAACTTTTTCACTCTCCTTTTTCACTTTCATCAAGAGGGCCTTTAGTTCTTCTTCACTTTGAAACCACCAAGCTATTAAAAACTGAGCCCAGTAAAGATGGCAATCAGCCTTGTTATCAAGTCTTAATGTGATAGGTTTGCTAGCTAGAGTAAATTTCTAGCTATAATATACATGCTATTTTATAGTAACATCATAATGACTTACATCTTTAAAGCTTTCCTGTATGCTTTATGATTTTTTTATATCCTCACTATAGGCAGTACAAATGAGATATACAAACCCTGAGGAGTCAAGACTGCATGACTAAGGTCATACAGATTTTAAGTGTCTTCGCTGGGACCAAAATCACATCTATGGACCCCTAGTCCAGCTATTTTCTGCTATGTAATCCTATAAATGGGCTTCCCTGGTGGCTCAGTAGTAGAGAATCCACCTGCCAATGCAGGAGAAGAGGGTTTGACTGCTGGGTTGGGAAGATCCCCTGGAGAAGGAAATGGCAACCCACTCCAGTAGTCTTGCCTGGGAAATCCTGTGGAAAGAGGAGCCTGGCAGGCTATAATTCATGGGGTTGCAAAGAGTTGGACACAACTTAGCAACTAAACAATCCTATGAATAACATTCAAAAACCAATGATAAGTTGGTTAAATTTGCTAGCTATCCTGTTATTAGAATTCTTAAGCACATTTGAAATCAAACACTTAAAGNTGGGGTTGCAAAGAGTTGGACACAACTTAGCAACTAAACAATCCTATGAATAACATTCAAAAACCAATGATAAGTTGGTTAAATTTGCTAGCTATCCTGTTATTAGAATTCTTAAGCACATTTGAAATCAAACACTTAAAGATTTAAAGGATTCCACAAACACTTAAAGGATTCCAAGATACAAATTTCTATTTTTCTTTTTGCAAAATGTAAGCAAAATAATTTGGACTCTGTGATATGTCACAACACATTATAGACAATTATCTTGCTTACTTTTCTTGAAATTCAACCACATATATGAAGCCATGGGCAAGCCTTAAAAAGTGAAAAACTGAAAATAAGAAAAAAAATTTTATGTGGCAAGCAGGCTTCAGAAGGAAAAATGTGAAAAGAATAATGTTTTATAGATTCAAAAACTTATAATGACATGTTATAATAACAAAGCAAATACAAAATAGTTTTCTACCATATATAAACAAAATTTTCCAGGGAAATCTTGATCACCACAAGCATCTCCGTACAGTTTACTAGACTGTCTATTACTAAGAGATTCCAAGATCAAAAAATATAAACAAATAAAAGAGCTTTTCAAAGAGAAAATCCAAAAGATTCTAATTCTAGGAAGTAAATTGTACACACCAAAATTTTGTTTCTGACTTCTGGCACTCAGAAGAAATTATATATTTAAAGTACTAAGAAATATATTGATTTACTCAATGAATAAAGAAGTGTTTCTTTGAAGGTTTTCAATATACTGTGGTCAGGCAGAATTTTAAGAGGTCTTTTCTTTTTTTAAATAACCAATCTCAGAGTTCTAAAAGCTCATCTCTAGAAACAGAAAATACATTACCTAAAACCACTGTCCATATCAATGGGGTATTTTAACTAGTTATCAAAATACACTCAACACTTGAATCATCATTGAAAGAATACAGCATAAAGAAGAAACGATTTGTACATAAAAAAGCAAACTCTACTTTTCAACTTCTAGTTGTGCTTTTTCAGCTTGGCTTCTTAAATTTCGGCATTCCTGTTTTAACCTCTCCACCATTTCCTTCAGTATTTGGTTTGAATTCAGCAACTCATTTTCTGACTGTGTCAGTGAGGTCACTTGGATCTGCAAACCACTGATTTGCTTAAAAGAGAAGAAGAGAAACATAAGCAAATGCAACAGAATGTGAGAGACATAGAAGACACTAAGCATCTTCCCCCACAAATGTCCCGCCCAACTGACGTTCCCTTGGGGATACTCTGGAACAAAATAATAATAAGCAGCAGCATTAGGATCATTTCTTAATATAACCAGAGACTATAAAGAACCTTATTCCTCAGTTTGCAACTGAGTCCTCTCTCCTCTTGCCCAAATAAGCAGGCCAGAAGAGGTACTAGAAACGGGGAGAAGGGTCCTGAGAAAGACAGCAGTAATGTGAACAAAGAGAATCCAAATGTGAGTCTCCTAGCCTCCTAGGAAAGAACAGATTTTAAAAGGTGAGCTAGGAAAGCTGCTAAGAAAACTGTCTCATAAAAAAAAAAAAAGAAAGAAAACTGTCTCATACTCCCACAAACCTTTTGATTAGCGCTCCGTCAGGGGGTTCTGCTTTCTGAACAGTCAAAAAACATAAATACAGAAAGGCTCACTCTCACATTGTTTCTGAGTAGTTTTCAAGCATTCTATACATACAGTGTTGGGCAGGAGAAAGATAATTTGAGAAACCTAATGAATGGTAGGGATTCCTTTGCCTCTAGAACCATTTATCAAACTGTGAAATGTCACTCAGGCTTCTCTATCCCAGTTTACCTTTATCTGGGAGTACTTTTTCTCATGAAAAGTAGTTGATTATCTAGTTACAAATTAACAGGCTAGGAGATTCACATCACTGCTTTTAAGTTCTATCCAAATAACACATTTGGGACATATTTATACCTACTTCTTGCAAAAGTCATTTTACCAATTAATAAACAAGTACTCATTTTTCTTTCACTTTCTTCTACCTCTAAAAGCCATTCTCTGAGAGAAGTTAGGAGGCAGAGAGTTTAAGTGATTTCAGATCAAAAGAATCCATTATAAGACTCAAGAGTCAAAAGAAACCAGATTCTTTATGCAATAAAGGAGAAATAATTCCATTATTTTCTGATGGTAGCAAAGCCACCTACAGAATTATATAGGTATAAAAAGCAATTGTCAGAAAAATAAAGTAAAAAGGTTATGTTTCAGATTTCTATTTTAGAATGAATTTCTCCAGAACAACTATTCAGTATTTTTAACTGCAGCTGTAAATATTAAATCTGTATTATAGATGGCTGAACAAGTAACCTTCAAAGAGCTTAATATTTTTCCAAATCTTCAGGATGACAGAAAGCTCAATGCCAATGAAACTAGATAACTTCTGAGTATTAAACATTATGCCCTCCTACTTCAGACTCAGAAACCATAACTACATATGCAAAGCATAAATCCTAAAAATGGAATTTTCACTCCTCATAATATGTTTTGCCCATATAAATCTTTCTTGAACCCAAACAACTTTAATTAAAATATAAATTTCCTTCCATAAATACAACTCTTTAGATTTCACAGGGATGTAATAAAAACATAGCTCATGGAATAAGAAATGCAAAGTTACAAGTCAATCGCCCAAGTAACTCAAAACAGGGATAACCTTTCTAATTCATTTTTTAAATTCATAATATCAAAATATTGTCCTTTAAAATATAATTTTAAAAAATTGATCTTGGGACTTCTCTGATGGTCCTGTGGTTAATAATATGACTGTCAATGCGGGGCACAAGGGTTCGATCCCTGGTCCCAGAAGATTCCACACGCATGGGGCAACTAAGCCCACGTGCCACAAGTGCTAAGCCCACACACCACAACTACAGAAGCCCAAGCACCCTAGGGCCCATGCCCCTCAATAAGAGAAGCCACAGTAATGAGAAGCCTGCACACCACAGCCAGAGAGCAGCCCCTGCTCACTGCAACTAGAAAGACTGCGTGAAGCAATGAAGACTTGGCACAGCCATACATAAATAAATAGTGATAAAAAACTGATCATGAGCCACAGCATATAAATATTTTAAGAAAAACAGCAACTAGCAAAAGAAACTTAATACACTAGAGCTTAAAGAGGTGTAAACATTTTATCTTTACATATCAACCTCACCAATTCATTATCAACTGAAATATTTTCAGAATTCTTATATATAAAATGCCCATAGATTCAAAACACAGATTTAAAGAAGCACTTAAAAAAATAAAAGCAATATTTTGCTAAAATAATACCTGTTTCAGGTCAGAATTTTCTTTTTTTTCTTTTTCTGCATTTTCAATATCCACAATTTGTTGTTGAAGTTTTAACCTAAAAGTCACAACCCAACAAAAGATATTATTAAAAATCCATAGTTCATATATTTCACTGAATTAGACAATCATCTTATTGAGTGCTCATATTGACACATGGCATTGTCTTTATGCAAAGTGGTAGATTCAAAGGCAAAGATTTTGACTTCAAGCAACCAAGCTGTGTTCATATATAAATAAAATGTAACAAACTTCTACTTCTGCTATGAAAAAAATCTATGAAGTATGGGCACAGAGAAGATAAGAAATCAATTCTATCTAGAAGGATGAGAGATTACTACATGGAGACATAACTCTGATGGGTAGGGTTCTGACAAACACAGGGAACAGCCTGAACAAAAGGCTTTGGTGGAGAAGAGCACAATGGGTTAGTAAGGCAAGAGAAAGTAGTCCAGTTCAGGAGGAGCCACTCACAGCCAGGCAGTGTTTCCCCATTTACAACATGATTTCAGACATACTACTTCTTCATTTTCATTCCACTAGGTTATACAGCTTCTAAATGTATCTTTAAAGCCTACCATGATGTCTAGAGTATAACAGACAATCTTTAATTAAGGTTGGCCAGTTTAGTAATTTCCCACAATAGTTCTATGGAAGTAACAAGAGTCATCTTTATAATTCCAAATAATACAGACAGACAGACTGAGGCTTAGCTAAGTCAGGCCCAAATCACATGGCTACCAAGCGGGCAAATTAAGATGGGACAAAGGTCTTCTCATACCTAAGTATTCCTGTGATCCACGTCATNAGTTCTATGGAAGTAACAAGAGTCATCTTTATAATTCCAAATAATACAGACAGACAGACTGAGGCTTAGCTAAGTCAGGCCCAAATCACATGGCTACCAAGCGGGCAAATTAAGATGGGACAAAGGTCTTCTCATACCTAAGTATTCCTGTGATCCACGTCATTATGCCGCAATTGTACTGATTTTAAATCTAGAATTTAAAAGAAAACTATCTCAAGACAACATACTATGTTCTGCAAAATATACTGAGTTTTCATCCCTGAGATGAAAGAACACTTACACAATTTGTGTCCTCTTCAAAAGGAATGATACATTCTCAGCCAAAACCTTAAAAACACAGTGCATCCCTGGTGACCAAAGGACTAACCTCATGAGAAAGACTTTACACTAATTAGCTCTGACAGGATAAGCTCTCAACCCTCCCTTTTAAAAATCCTTCAAACACTTACCTCAGATATAATTTGATTGGCACCTACTCTTTATAGTTTAGCATTAATAGCATGCCTTTTCAACCTAATTAAAACTGCTTCTTGGGAAGACAACATTCTCAAGGGCCTAGAGTTGTGCTTTAAACACTAATAAAGATTCAGTAAGTATTTGCTGATGGACTAAATGAACCAACTCAAATCTTGGATTAAATATTTAAATGCACAAGGTGGTTGGACAATATGACATGGAAGAAACCATAACATACACTGCTCCCAAGACAGGCACACACAAAGTCAGAGACAACTGCTCTAAAGGGAGAGAGCCAGTCTTGCTCTGTCTGTGCTCCTTTGACAGGACCAGTCACACTCTGATTCTGTAAGTCTAGCTTTACGTAATGCTTTCAAACCTGTGCATTTTTCCCTTCAATGTTTCTGGTGTTAATTAACTTGGCACTTTTAAATTACTAAGTTAATAAAGGTTTCTTTCTACGTAACCATGAAGATGATAATAGAGGAGAAAACACTGTGGGTCCTCTCTCAGGTCCAGAGTTAAAGTGTGGCTTCAGATATATCTTGGCTCTTGTCAAGATTTTGGATACACCTGGTTAATCAGTTAAGAAACAAGACCCAGTTATGAAAGCATTCAGTTCAGTTCAGTTCAGTCGCTCAGTCGTGTCCGACTCTTTGTGACCTCATGAACAGCAGCATGCCAGGTCTCCCTGTCCATCACCAACTCCCGGAGTTCACTCAGACTCGTGTCCATCGAGTCGGTGATGCCATCCAGCCATCTCATCCTCTGTCGTCCCCTTCTCCTCCTGCCCCCAATCCCTCCCAGCATCAGAGTCTTTTCCAGTGAGTTAACTCTTCCNAAAAAAACTTTAATAAACGGTATATACATTTACTCATTTGGATCTTGAGCTGGGGACATCGACCTGGGTAATATCAAAAGAGGTTTAAATACTTCTAAAAGGGTCTGTAATCTAAATCCCACAGAAAGCTAGCTGGGAAGCAGAATGAATAAAATCAAAACCTATTAGAACTGTTAGATTTCTAATATAAATTGGAAGCTTTCAAGTGTGTCCAATGAATTCACAAATTTTCCTTGAAATGAAATGCCAAGTATTTTGTATATGGAATGATTAAAACAAATTCATATCTAACTCAAAGTTTAAAAAATGCAAAGCTGGCTCTCAAACTCTAAGTTCCAAAGAAAATTTGCTCCCTAACACTATGAAAATCCATGAGTCAACATCAAGCAGAAATGAATAATGAAAATAGTCATTCATCATAAGCTCTGTCTGAAACTGGAGTCTAGTTCAACTAAAGACCAATTTGATGAAGGCTGCAGGTCCAGGCAGCTTATTTAAATACTGAAGAAAAGTCAGGAACAATATAAATTCTGAGAAATCTTGATAAGGACATTCTAATGCTAAATTGGAGTTTAAAAATAAGCTGAGATTGAACTAGACCCAACAACTGGCCTAGCATCTACCTAAAAAAAAAAAATTTGACTTAAAAATTGGGCCTGAATCCCACCTACATTCCTTACATTCTTTAGAATTAAAATGATCTGAGACTAATAATCACATGATCTAAAGAGATTTTAAGTTATAAACCTTGGAAGTATGGAATCCTATCCATAAAGTTTCACTTAATTTATGTATTAATCAAATAACTATGATATAATCATAAGACTGATTTTTTAAGTTACATCACAGAATGAACATTTAACACACAAACAAAACCATACATATGTGCTCTAAAATTAAAACTCAATTAAGCTTAAAATTGGAAATAAAAATTCAGTTTGATCTGTTTTAGTAACCTGAATTTATATGTGACAGTAACAGTAAAAAGCACGGGAAATCATATATTACCATCCAGTTCACTTTGAATTTTATTCCTTTCTCTTTCTAGCTCACTCTTAGCTCTTGCTGCCTCCAGTTTGATGTCTGTTATTTCTAGTTTGTTTGAATGCTTAAGCTCCTTTACCTGTTGATAATCAGAAATTGAAATTACTATTGGTCATTTTCTTGCCACTAAGTGTTAACCCAAAAACATTAGGAGAAAGGAGGAAAACCTTTGATAGCAGAGTACAGAGAGTAGGCACCTTCCAGGAGGGGAGATGCTTCAGTGCCTAAAACAGTACTTGGCACTGAGGAAACAGTCTGCTTCTAACAGAATCGAGTCACTTCTTTAAATAGCTGGGTGGGGTCATCTGGCTTAATCTGGCCTTTAAAAGTTTAACTCCAAGTACCTAAAATCTAACAGTCAATGACTGAAACATCTTCAGGGAAGAAATATTGATGTCTTCTTCCAAAAAAGAGTGCTGGTGACAAGTAGGCATTTTAGGTACAAGACACAGCATATAAAATATTATAAAAGTAGAATATCAACAGTCTGCTTGGAAAACAACAACCAACTTGTTACAGATACAGCATAGGAAGGTGTGAAATCTGTCAGGGAATAAACCTATATGCCATACAAAAGGACTGTTTATCCTGTTAGCTGTTAAAGGTGATATAATCATCTTTATTTCAGAAAGTTAACTCTACGTGTGTTGGATTAACAAACTGAAAAGAACCAATTATGAGGCAAAGGACTGACAAAGTGGACAAGAAAGAATAATCTATTGAATCTGGTGACTAAATTGTGTGTGTGTGTGTGCGTGTGCACAGGTTGGTTAGTAGGTTAAACAAGTACAAAATGTATAAATCTAATTTAAACTTTTACTGCCAAAATCTGATTCTTTTTAAGACCCAAGGTCAATTTAACTAATATCTTCTATACAGTTAACCAACACAGCTTTTTCTCTGAGACATTCCTTTTGAAAGTTGAATGATTATAGTTCATTAGTAGTATTGCTTTGTTTATTCAATAAATATTTCTTGAGTGCCTATTATGCGCCCAAGCACTGTCTGAGAAGCTTGGGCATACAGCAGCAAAGAAGAAAGTTTTGTCTCTCTCATCATCTGCACTACTCTCTAAGTTTCCATATCCCTGCCCTTTGGTGAGGTGTTTCCAAAATTAGGTACAGTACTATATTGAGGATTTAACCATATAGACATAAAGGTTAGATAAGCCTGCATTCTCACATACTATCCTATTGTATAAAACTATTAAATCAGAGGAGAAAAATCACAACTATAGAAAGGCAAATATGTAAAATATAAGATGGTGGTAATAGGAGGATAAAGGATAATTTACTTGAGTGCAATAAAAGTCTATAAAAACTAGAGAAGGGAGTTAGAAATAAATCAGGAAGAGGTCCCAGAGCCAAAGAGGGCAAAGATGAGAAATAGAAGTATCTTACTGGAAAAGACTCTGTCTATGAAAGGTCTTGGAACTGTAACAGGATTTTGTGCAAAATCTTCACTTTGAAAAGAAATACATTAAGAAAGTACTGTGCTGCCTTTGTACTGCTAGAATCACACTAAGACACAACCCTCCAAATTAACCCACAGATTGCAAATGATAACTACATAAAATGAACACCTCGTGCTGACATCAGATTTGCATTTTTAAATCTTCCTGAAGTTCTTTTCTATGAAAGCAAGTCTCAAAGAACAATATTTACAAAGTAGTTTCTAAATTCTTTCAGAGCAGCTAAAAAATTGTATTCAGTTTAAAATTCAAATTTGCTATAGATTGAGTTTTTATAATTTCATGGATAGAATCCATAAATGCTTTAAAATTTAAATACAGCTATAATGAAAGTCCAATTTGTATGACAAATGTAATCATAACCTGCTATTATACACTAACTGAAGAAGGTTAAGAATGACATACACTTCATTAACAAACCACATTGTAGCTGCTTTATAGATGAGGCAGAAAATCAGAGCCATGTTATTTTGCAGAATCTTTCATTTCAATGAGAAGAACTACAAAATATATAAAATGATATTTTTAATTCATTCAGAGATTTACTAAAATGAGAAAATATTTTTCAATTTATCTATAACCAATGAAACTGAATAAACAGTTCAGTTCAGTCACTCAGACATGTCCAACTCTTTGCGACCCCATGAACCACAGCACGCCAGGCCTCCCTGTCCCATGACCAACTCCTGGAGTCCACCCAAACCCATGCCCATTGAATCAGTGATGCTGTTAGGGGAAGCAGACTGATTGAAACCGCCCACCCTGGCCCGGCACCACAGTAACCAATTGCATAAGTTGTTTTATGATAGGAGATCCTGATAAGGCATAGGGAACTCATAAGCCACCACCAACTGGAAGAGTTCTGAAAGGTTGAATGGAAACACCGGAGTCCGTCCACTTCCCAGAATCCCTCTCGCTAGCATCCATCTTGGCTGAGGATGCGTGCACCACCAGGAAAGATGAATGATTGGCCAAAGATCACCCAGAAACTAATGCCATCACCATAAAACGGGAGACTATGAGCCACATGGCAGAGCAGTTCTCCTGGGTTCCCTTACCCTACTGCTCTCCACCCAGGTGCCCTTCTCAATAAAATCTCTTGCTTTGTCAGCACATGTCTCCTCGGACAATTCTTTTCTGAGTGTTAGACAAGAGCCCAGTTTCGGGCCCTGGAAGGGGTCCCCCTTCCTGCAACAATGCCATCCAACCATCTCATCCTCTGTCATCCCCTTCTCCTGCCCTCAGTCTTTCCCAGTATCAGGGTCTTTTCAAATGAGTCAGCTCTTTGCATCAAGTGGCCAAAGTATTGGAGTTTCAGCTTCAACATCAGACAGGAAGTTATCTTCAGACTACTACTATTATTAAACTAGTGGTATATGCTGAAGCAACAGGCGTTCAAATTTATCTGAGGACCCTGATGAGTTTGTTTTCCTTTAGTGCCACATTTTTTAAATCCTAAAATGACTGCACTTATACTAACAGTTAATTAACTTCCTGAAAGATATTAAAAGGAATTATTTGATTAAAAATGGAAAAACTTGTATGAATTACTGAGATATGACAAATAAAAGTACTTTCTATGAGTAATATGAACCAAATCCCAAAAGGGTATAATAGTTTCTTTCTGCCTCTAGATTCCTAGTTTTTAACTTTTGTAATCAAACATCAAAAACTCTAGGAAAACCAGGAATCTTTTCTTAAATAAAATGTACAAGGTTAAAACACCGCACATAATTTGAAAAGATTTACAGTCTTCTTAGCTTCCCAGGGCCAAGCTACCCTGTTTATTTTTTCCACATGTTTTCCATGTAGATTCTAGTCTTTTGTCAATTTGCTTTATGCTTTTGACACAACAGAAGAATTACTATTCAGAGAATAATAGCTAGTATTAATAAAACTTTAAGAAGTATAACAAAGTAGCAAGAATAGGCATTTTATAAGGGTTCAGAATCTGTTAAATTACACAAACACACACAATAAAACAATATGCGTAAGCAAGAAATTCAAATATAGTTGAAAAAATGTATTACTCAAGAAGCTCTTCAGGTAAATTCCAAAGAGACAGTATTCAAACTCATCTTTTTCAAAGGTCAGAGATGGAAGGACCTTATTAACTTACATAATAAGGATAACTCTGTGGGATGACTTCCTTAAAACTGTACATTTTACTGGAGTCCTAAAGCTCAAACACCTCAAGAAGTATCAGAAGAATTTATCTAACTGAATATAAAATATTTTTAAGGTCATTATCATTAGGCCATCTTTGGTAATACTTTTTAATCCAAGGCATTGATAGTTACATGACATAACTGTGTTCAAAACCTAACTAACATTTACAAATCTGAATAATTTAGACAAAAACACCCCAGGTGTTCCTTTGCATTGCAAACAACCATTTGTGAGAACTGCAAAATGTTGATGAAAATTTCAAGTTGCAAAAATTGTGACAATGCTTAAAACATTATTTTAAAATTTATCCTTCCAACAAAATATTTTTATAATGCAAGATCTCAAATGAAAACTTGATTTGTCTAAAGTTGATGGGTGGTTTCTAATAGACCGTTTATATGTAAAATAATGCAAATGTGCCTTTAACAAAACAGGCAACTCTTAGCAATGTATGTTAATAAACACACAGTCTGAAAGTGGAAAATATATGCATTTGCCACAGAAAAAACTGGGTAGACTCTCTTCCAAGGATGGCATCTGATATATCTAATATTACAGCTTTGGCTGTTCAGACACAAAATCCAATTTTGTCAGTACACTTAAATCGCTTTTAAGGTCAGAGAGCTAAAGTTTACAAAGTTCACACTACTGAAGTTTACAAAAAGTGATCTATAAAACCAGAAAGTCAGTTTATTAATCATGAGAAAAAACTGTAATGGAAACTAGAATATTCTAACCCTGAAGGACCAGTGCATTCTCTCCCTGTACAAAAAATTTCAGAGAAAGCTGCTTAGGATAATGCAATCAGAACGAAAGGAATGGGAGGAACTGATTATTTCATAGCCACAACTTAAAACAGATTGAGGTATTCCTTTCCACAGTAAGAATAATCTCTTCAGTGGCACCAGAATACTCACACTCTGCCAACTAAAACTATCTCTTTCTTCTGTCATAAATACTGTTTGGACAATGAATTTATGATGAATACATTACTCCTCTAGATAAGTCCACATATTTCTACCAGACTATGGTAAGTTCCCTATGGTCTAGAAACTTTTTTTTTTAAGATGATTTTACATTACTCTAATAGAAATATAATACACGATCTCATTGACAGAAATCAGTTTTATTTTCAAGTTCTTAGAGCTGCCCCAAGTACTACTAATATAGGTATATTCAGGTGATTATATATTAGTCTCATGCTAAGTGCTTTATATCTAAGTGCGGAATATCTCATTTAATCTCTGCCACACTCTATAAAGTATTAGTCTTTCTTCATAAAAGAAAATGCTAAAGTCTTCACAGAGAAAGTAAATTGCCCAAGATTACACAGCTAGTAAGGGGAAGAAACGTAATTTGAATATGTCTGACTCCCCCCAGTGCTGATATTCACTACAGTATTCTATAAAGTACTTTCATCATTGGTATCCTACTTCTGGTTACTGGATTCCATATATATATACTGCCTTTGAAGGAGGAAAAAACATCTAAATTTCTGAGAATACTGTATATTAAAGATGCTCAAACCACTATATTCTTTAAAAAAAAATGCAGATCATGCTGTTGATTCACTCATTTAACAAATATTTATGGAGTGTCTACTGAACCAGCACTGTTCCAGGAGCTAAGATCTAACAGCAACAAAAGCAATGTCCCAGCTCTCCTGGAGCTTATATTTGATTGAAGGAAAAGAGATAGAAAAGACAAAAATAAACAAATATATCACCTGGCGTTAAGACATATGAAGGAAAATAAAGCAGATAAAAAAGAAAGAGAGTAAGGTGGAGGAAGAGGGAAGATGGTATTTCACTAAGTGAAGAAACCAAAGTCCTCTCTAATAAGGCAACATCAGAAATAGGTGAGGAAGAAAGCAGTATACATACGTGAGGGAAGATCATGCAAGGCAGGCAAGCACAAAGGCCCTGAGGTAGAAGCCTGATCCAAGAAGAGTGAGAAGACCAGGGAGGCTAGAGCAAAGTGAACAGGAGGGAACACGGACTATGAGGACTGGGGAAAGACTGCAGAGGCCAGATCACACAAAGCTCTGTCGGGGTAGAGTGAAGAGACCAAGTTAGGAGGCTGATCTAAAAACTGGACTAGAGTGGTCACAATAAAGGCGGTTAGAATGGTCAAATTCTACATGTATTTAGAAGGTAGAATAAGACCAAAAAAGAGACTTCAACGTAGAAAAGTAAGCTACTTAAACACAAAATTCCTTTGTCATTATAGTCTCAAGCATTCTAAAGAATAAAGTAAATACTGAGGACAACTTACTTTACTGGCCAATGTATTTACTTCCCGTTCGGCTTTTTGCAGTTTACTAATTAACACAGTGTTTTGTTCATTGCTTGATTGTAGCTCTTTTTCCAAGTGTTCAGCCTGTAGTTTAGCTGACTGTTTTTCAGCCTTTTATTAAAACAAAATATTTTAAAATTTGCTGATAATTTTTCACAATTATATAAAAATAAGCACTAATTAAATAAATGTAATAATCATACTACCTCAAATTATTCAAAACCTGAACACTACCATATACCAAAGTAACAAGTTTTCTCAAAGCAATTAGAAGAATTCAAATGAAAGAGATTTGTTCCAGGAAATATGCAAGAAAGTTACCTAGACAACTTATTTATCAACAGCCCCCACCACCAAGCTAAAACCCATACACTTCTCTCAGAGAATACATACCTAACACACATTTGATACCTCTTTACTATTATTATGAACATAATTCAAATAAGCATTCTGTGGGATTATAAGTGCATAGAAGATATGAAAGAATATATTACCAGGTAGACAGGAGGGCTCATTTGTGGTATTAAGAAGTGAGAACTGAAAATATAAAATCAATGGAGATTAAGGAAAAACAAAAAACAAAAAAAACCCAAGAGACGAAAATTTTAAAATCCTCAACTAATCTGGAGCTTCTAGAAGTATGGGCAAAGAACTCCACAGTTCCTGACCTCATCACATAATAAAAATTCTTAATGAAGTTGTCAAGAAAATTCCTGGTTGGTAATACTCACAGTACTATTTAATTAGAAAGGGAAAAATAAATACTTTTTAAAAATATTTCTATTCAAAATAGCTAATATGAAAACATTTTGCAATTAAAGGATAAGCTTCAGTTCTATAACATCTCATTTCCTATATATCTTAAATATGATAAGGAGTGCATTAAAAATAATTCAAAAACTTATTTTCCTCACATATAAAATGATACTCTCCAGACACAATGAGAGCCAAAAAAACAAAAAACCCAACAACAAAGAAAGGCATGCTACTGCCATTTACTTATTTTCATCTGACAAATAATAAAACATAGGCTTTTTTGAAAACATCACAAATAAACTTCCCACCCTGTGTCATCATTCAACTTGTCCTAAAAATAATCACTAAATGACCTCAACACAAAGTTTCACTCGGAGATCACATACCATACTCAAATCACAATCATCCCATTTAATGTGTCACTGAGGAGATATGTTAAGGATGGAAGGTTGACAACGTAAACACTTCATTCTGAACTGCCTCGTGTCTAAGGTCCAATGATACGGTCCAATGACAACTTTAGTTCAGGAATCCACTAAATACTGTCAGGAACTTCATTCGGAAAACAAAAAAGTGACTTCTACTCTTCAAAACATACTAACATACTTCTTTTGCCAGTTGGTAGCCTGGAAAAAAACTCACTATTTTGGATTTGAATATTGGATTTTAAATAAAAACTATGTGCACACTAATTTCCCTCCAGTTCAAATCACTTCACAACTATTTTGAAACATTCTGAAAACAAAACATTTCAGATTGCTCAAAATAAATAAATTTTTAAAAGCTATGAAACTAGTATATTTGCTTCATGTAAGACACTAAGCATTATCTGAATAAAATGGTAAAGGAGTCCACAACTTGGCACTGAGACATAAAAATTACTTTGAGCTGAAGTCTTCTAAGAATCTGAAGACACAGGAAAAACTTTTTCCTTGAACTCCTCTTATCTGTCTAAAAGCAGAGCCTCTAAAAAGAATTTAAGTGTTAGAATTCCCTTCCCCAGGGGTTTCATAACTAGGGAAGATCAATTTCTACCACAGGAGACACCACCACCAAGATAAGAAATCACCTACACAAACATCATCACAAAATTGTCACATCTCCCAATTGTTTTCCTAAGGGCCCATTTATCTTTCCTAAAAGTCATTTGTTTTCCTATAATTGTCCTTTCTCTCCATCTCTTTTCTGCACCCCAAATTAAATTGTCTCTGAGTCACATTTTTCTGTGAACTCCTGTTTACACACATGAATAAAAATCTGCCTTTTCTCTTGCTAATCTGTCTGTTGTCAGTTTAACTCACAATCCTCAAACACTGAACCTAAGAAGATAAAGTAAAAGTTTTTCCTTTCCAACAATGGAAACCAAGAACTTCATAGGAGAATACCTAAGAGTACTAATGTAGCTCTGACAGCTCTTTTCTTTCCCTAATGAACTTAGGAATACTTCAGTAAAGGCTTTATATGCATTAGCAGTCAAGCTGAATTTTGTTACTCTGGCATGAAGCTGTCATAAGACATAAGTGCAGTATTTTTGTTGAAACAGGATTTATGATTTTAAGATCTTAAATCACAGAGTAAGAGAATGACTACAAAGAAATTGGTCTTTCTGGTTTGAGATGATTTTAGTCTTCAGAAACTGAAAAAAATTTTTTTTCAATATTCTACTTTGTGGCATTATAAGAGTTAAAACATTTCAGCTAGGTGACATGACTCCCAAAGAATAAATAATCCCTTTGTAAATGTGGTAGCATAGCTATTGCTTCAATCAAGAGCTTTCTTCTTTACAGAAAGTGTATCTACTCTTGGGATTCCACAAATGCGTCAGCATTAAAGTGGTGAGCACATATTTATGCTCTAAAAATCAAAGGTCTGTCAACTGCACTTCAAAAAAAAAGAAAAAGGATGCCATAGTCTACCGGGAAGCAATTAAAACCTTACCTCCAGGGATCGGACTGTAGCCTGCATCTCAGCCAACTGCCGCACCTGAATTCTTTGGACATTTTCTACCTGAGCACTAGAATTCTCCTTTTCAGCTCTTAATTCTGCTATTTCAGCTTCTAAACTTTTTAATTTCTGATGCAAATGGGCTTTTGCTCGAACAAGTTGCTCCATTCGTTTGCTCTCTCTTGTGGGATCAACACGGTGCAACTGGTTAAGGAGTTCTTTATCTTCCTCCAATCTTGCAATCTAATAATAATTTGAAAGAAAACATACGACCTTAAATTATCAAATTTTCAGCCATAAACATGCTTTACAAGTCAGCAAGTTAAAATTTGAAATTGCACAATACGAAACAAAAAAGCTCAGGTGGTGAATGAAAAAGGAAAGGAAAAAAAATCCTAAAATGTCACATTCTTCATTCTGTACTTGGCATGACTGAACTGTGAGGGCAAGGACCCTGTCCTATTTTTCTCCCTCCATCTCCTCATGGTGTTTAGCACAGGGCTTCATCAGATGCTGGCTAAAGTTCAAAATTAAAAATAATACTACAGAATAATTTAAAATATGTTAAGTATTTTAAAAATTCATCAGAACATTCAGAGACTTATGCAAGATCAATATGCTGATTACTCCTAAGCTTTTCCTCATCTGACAGTAATTCTTTGGCTATATCTACACTAATAAAACCATCTAGTCCAAAGCAACTTAATTTATTTAAAAAAAGCTGCTTGTTCGTATTACTAACTACAAATTTGACTGATGAGAGTTTTAATGACAGCTGAGAGTTTATTAAAGCCCCAGTTGTAGTGATGGCCTAGTTCTTAATTCTCAGATGCAAGAAAGAACTGAAAATCACTACCCCAGGGTAACGACAAATCACCAGGGAAATTGTTGAACAGAAAGACCAATGGTCTTCTTATTCATGCCAACCATTGCAACTGGATCCCACGCACCTCAGCATCAGGAGATTTCAAGCTGCTTCCTAACTTCTAAGGCACTTCAGAGGTCTCTCACCTCCAGGAATGAGGGTCCAAAAAATCAGAGTAAAACTCATTCTTTCCCTTTGCTGATCTCTCCAACTCCCTATCCCCTACTAACAAATCTTTGTTGTTAACTATACCAGCTCCTCTTTTTATATATGGGGTTTCTTTAGATGATTTAACTTAAAAAAAAATTCAGTTGTTTAAAAAAGAGAAAGAAAGTTAAAAACAACAACCATAAACACCACCAGGGTTTGTTTTAGCCAGGATGAGCTTAGAAGGCTCACTTTAAGCCAAAAGGACTTAAAGTAATGCTCTACAGTTCAGTTCAGTTCAGTTGCTCAGTCGTGTCCGACTCTTTGCAACCCATGAATCGCAGCACGCCAGGCCTCCCTGTTCATCACCATCTTTCGAGTTCACTCAGACTCGCGTCCATCGAGTCCGTGATGCCATCCAGCCATCTATCTCATCCTTGGTCGTCCCCTTCTCCTCCTGCCCCCAGTCCCTCCCAGCATCAGAGTCTTTTCCAGTGAGTCAACTCTTCACATGAGGTGGCCAAAGTACTGGAGTTTCAGCTTCAGCATCATTCCTTCCAAAGAAATCCCAGGACTGATCTCCTTCAGAATTGGATCTCCTTGCAGTCAAAGGGACTCTCAAGACTCTTCTCCAACACCACAGTTCAAAAGCATCAATTCTTCGGTGCTCAGCCTCAAGAGTCTTCTCCAACACCACAGTTCAAAAGCAT
>SJYV01036656.1:206675-234724 GCA_006410875.1 Neotragus pygmaeus
TCTCTTTTTAAGACTCCCTTCCATGGATGGGACTCCCTTCCTGGGATGGAGCTCCCTCCCTACCTCCTTTGTCTCTTTTTTCATCTTTTATAGTTTTCCTACCTGTTTCTGAAGACAACCATCTGCTTTTCTGGGTGCCTGATGTCCTCTGCCAGCTTTCAGAAGTTGTTTTGTAGAATTTACTCAGCGTTGAAATGTTCTTTTGATGAATTTGTGGGGGAGAAAGTGGTCTCCCCATCCTATTCCTCCACCATCTTCTGAATTCCACCTCAAAGTTCATTTTAAATGATCAAAATATTTGCTTTCTTAGATATACCCTTAAGTGTCTTTTCTAATGCACTGTTGATAAATCAGCTATACATGTTATACCCAATAATATCTACTGTATGTCTTCTCTGAAGGAAAGAGTTCTATGGGGTTGATGACCACTGTATAAAGTGCATGACTAACTGGTCAATATGCGTGTGTGTTCTGTATGTCTAGCGTCCTGTGTGTTAGGAAATTCCAGTCTTCCTTCCATAAAAGCCATTCTATATGGAGATAACATAGGATATATTTGGGACTGGGCGTTCAGCACCACATACAACAGACGGTCCTACAGTCATGGGGATGGCAGCCTAGTGGGAGGATATACATTATGGTTGTATGGACATGTAGCCAATTCTTCTTAGTCCTCTTCCAACTTCATTCATTCTCTTTGATAATAAGACTTTCTACCCTCTTCATTAAAATTTCCCTGAAGAATCCAGAAATACTATTGCTAAGATTCTCTAGGAGTATATCAGTTCAGTCAGTCAGTCGTGTCTGACCCTTTGCGACCCCATGAATCTCAGCAAGCCAGGCCTCCCTGTCCATTACCAAGTCCCACAGCCTACCCAAACCCATGTCCATTGAGTCGGTGATGCCATCCAGCCATCTCATCCTCTGTCAACCCTTTATCCTCCTACTCCAATCCCTCTCAGCATCAGGGTCTTTTCCAATAAGTCAACTCTTCCCATGAGGTGGCCAAAGTACTGGAGTTTCAACTTCAGCATCAGTCCTTCCAATGAACACCCAGGACTGATCNCAGGCTCCTCTGTCCACAGGATTCTCCAGGCAAGAATACTGGAGTGGGTTGCCATTTCCTTCTCCATGAAACAATGGACTGGTTCCAAACTGGGAAAGGAATATATCAAGGCTGAATATTGTCACTCTGCTTACATGCAGAGTACATCATGAGAAATGCCCAGCTGGATAAAGCTCAAGCTGGAATCAAGATAGCCAGGAGAAACATCAATAACCTCAGATATGCAGATAACACCACCCTTATGGCAGAAGAAAAGAGGAACTAACGAGCTTTTTGATGAGGGTGAACAAGGAGAGTGAAAAAGCTGGCTTAAAAATCAACATTTGAAAAACGAAGATCGTGGCATCACGATCCCATCACCAGCCCCATCACTTTTGTCTGTTATAATGTAGTTCAGAGTAATATGAGAAGGGTGTAAGTTAGAGAATTTGGAATATTTTAAATAAAGGAGTAGAGTCTGAAGTCAGGCAGGTTGATTCCTCCAGTTCCATTCTTCATTCTCAACATTGCTTTGGCTATTTGAGTTTTTTTTGTACTTCCATACAAATTGTGAAATTATTTGTTCTAGCTCTGTGAAGAACACGGCTGGTAGTTTGATAGGGATTGCACTGAATCTGTAGATTGCTTTGGGTAGTATACTCATTTTCACTATATTGATTCTTCCGATCCATGAACATGGTATATTTCTCCATCTATTAGTGTCTTCTTTGATTTCTTTCACCAGTGTTTTATAGTTTTCTATATATAAGTCTTNCAGTTCAAAAGCATCAATTATTTGGCACTCTGTTTTATAGTCCAACTCTCACATCCATATGTGACTATTGGAAAAACCACAGCCTCAACTAGATGGACCTTTGTTGGCAAAGTAATGTCTCTGCTTTTTAATATGCTGTCTACATTGGTCATAACCTTTCTTCCAAGGAGTAAGTGTCTTTTAATCTCACGGCTGCAGTCACCATCTGCAGTGATTTTGGAGCCCCCAAAATAGTTTACTACCACTAAACTGTAATGCTTTGGTTACCAATGAGGATGATATTCAAAAAATGACTGTATCAAGCCAGAAAATTATTAGGAAAAGAGGATTCCACAACTATTTTGTTCAATGGCAGTATCCCTAGACTCCAACTTTCCAAAGGGGTCCATTGTGAAGGGGACAATATTCATTTGCATGTATAAGGTTCAGTATATTTATCAAATAATGGAATATATAAAATGTCTAGCATAGTATCTAATATACTCAGTATTTGTCATCTTATCCTGTTCCTTTACCAAACAATTAATCACATTATACTAACACTGCATATGAGGAAACATCTCAATTTGAAGAAAAACTAATAAATTTTCACTTTTCTGAGGTTGCTTTTCATTCTTTTATTCAACAAATATTAACTGAGCACCTGCTGTATGCTGAGAGTTTCAGGAATTCAGACTCTAACAGTCAACCAAAACAAATAAAGGTTCCTCTTCTCATGCAACTCACCTTCTAGCAGTTGTAAAGAGAAAAAATGTAAAACAAATACAATAAATATATAGCATATTTAGAAGATTATCAATATTAGAGAAAAATTAAAAGTAGAGCAGGGTAAATGGGCATCCAAAAATCTAAAGAGTGATAGGAAAGGCAGGCTGCAATATTAAATGGAGGCAGTAGGTCAAAGTAGGCCTCACTGGGAAGGTGAAATCTCAGCTGCCTTGAAGATGAGAAAGTTAACCAGGATATATACAGCAGGAGTAACAGCTATGGCAAAGTCTCAAACTACACCACTTCTAGAGTACCAAAGAAACACCAACAAGGTTAATGTGGACAGAGGAACAGGATCTTACCCTGTGCAGTCTTGAAGGGCACTATAAGGACTGAGAATAAGAATGGAAGCCACTGCAGGGCTTTTGAGTAGGAAAATGGTGCTTTTCTCATCAAGCCTTTCACAGTCTAATGAAAATATAAATACAAATTACTTACTTCATCTAGATTCCTAAAACGTTCTCTCATTGGAGTTTCCAGCTCTTGTTGTATTTGGGCTCGTAACAATTCCAGCTTTTGTGGAGTTAATACCTAATACATAGAGAAATACAAACAATTCTAAATATAAAATCACAAATATTAAATTCAGGAATTAGACAAAATTTGAAGCCTCTTTCCTAATAATGGTGAAGTTCAACTAACAGAAATGCTGCAATATACTTAACTTTACAGTAATCATTATATAAACACAACCATCAATTGAAACAACAAAACTCAGTTTCAAGATCTCAGAGATTAAGAGATTAACACACAGAGTCAAACTTCATAAAGATTACAAAAATTTACCAGGAAGTATGTCTCTCCCCACAATTAGTTCAAAATCTCAAGTGAAAAATAATTTACACATATAAATACCTAAGAACAGGCAATACAGGTTTATCAGACAAGTAAAGATGAACAAAAAAGATATTTAGTATAGAAAGAATGGCACATCAAAGGAACAGGAAAACTAAACCTTAGGTAGAACACAAATCCAAAGAATGGATAAAATATTAACAAAATCCCCATTAACATGAGGTAAAGACAATCACTGATTATTATTGCTATTGTTAGGAAAAACTATGTTGGCAGCTAAGATTATCATGTTGGATACAGTGGCCAAGTCTTTTTCAAGGGCAAGCAAAATAAATTATAATAATTTGGTACACCACAGGACATCCTTCAGACTTATTTTCAATCAGATAAAGCTGACATTTATTGTTCCAGCAAAATTAATTTAGGCTCCTCCCTTCTATACTCTTACAGAACTCATATTTCGATAAGANAGCAAAATAAATTATAATAATTTGGTACACCACAGGACATCCTTCAGACTTATTTTCAATCAGATAAAGCTGACATTTATTGTTCCAGCAAAATTAATTTAGGCTCCTCCCTTCTATACTCTTACAGAACTCATATTTCGATAAGAAAGTGTATCTGTAAACTTCTTAAAAGAACACAGTCTTCAGTCACCATGTGTTCCCGAAAACTCACACCACGGCCCAGTGCACAGGAAACAATTATTTCTTGAATGGATTAATGAATACTGGTTGTGGAAAAAAATAAAATAAAATCCAGTTTGTATTTACATTGATCTCTGAAAACTAAGAATAATGTTCACTGATTTATTCATCAATACTCCAAATATTTCAAAAACTTTACTGCATGAATGCCTACTACATATAAAGCATCACATAACACACTATAATCTACACTGCATACTGTTTTAAATTCCTTACAAGCATTAATTTTAATTGCAACAGTCCAGAATATATTGAGTAGCTATATTATCATATCCCTTTTTTATCAAAACACACACAGAGTCAAACTTCATAAAGATTACAAAAACTCCAGGTAGTATATCTCTCCCCTCAAAAAGCTCGAATCTCAAGTGAAAAATAATTTATACATACAAATACCTAAAAATGGGCAATATAGTTTTAATGGACAGGTAAAGACAAATGAAAAAGATATTTAGTATAGAAAGAATGGCACATCAAAGGAATGGGAAAACTAAAACTTAGGCACAACACAAAATCAAAGAATGGATAAAATATTAGATTCCCTGGGGAGAAAAATGATCCTCAAAGGTGGCCTAAAGGCATTTTAGGTAGAACCACACTAAGCACTACAAGAAAATCAGAATCCTGGGACCCTGCATCGATACTGGACTCTGTAACAATCAAGACCACGCCGAAACATCCTGTTGAACACTGCCCAGGTGAAGTGCATCCTGGCTGGAAACAAAAGGGAAAGGGGAGCCAGAGTAGAAGGTTCCTGAATACCAAGAGCATGCTCTTATAACTTACTCAGTACTTAAATTTTTTTCTTTTTACTTAAAATGAATAAACATAACTACATAAATAAAAGAATTCAAGCAAAATATAATAGGAAAAATCTGTCTTTTTCTCACTTGAGTCATCTAGCTTCCCTCTTAGAAAGCAACCACTGTCAGTAATTTCTGTAGCCTTCAGGCAGTCAATAGATGCATAAGCACATATACTACTTTAAATTTTTACAGAAAGAAAGGCATACCATACACATTTTTCTGCACATTGTTTATTCATTGAAGGTTTTTAAGCTTAAGATTGTCATCACCATATGTACATTTTAGGAAGAAGCAATATGGATCAAAAGTGCTGGTAGGAGAAAACTGGTGGCTATGGGAAGGAGAACTAGTGAATGGGGCTAGAGAAACCAAAGAGAAAGTTCCTGTTACAATATGGTTTATGATGTCAACAGACTAATAATTGAGTCCAAAGTGAGAAGGAATTGTTTCAGTTAGTTCAGTCATTCAGTCGTGTCACAATCTTTGGGACCCAACAGACTGCAGCATGCCAGGCCTCCCTGTCCAACACCAACTCCAGGAGCTTGCTCAAATTCATCCACTGAGTCGGTGATGCCATCCAATCAACTTATCCTCTGTTGTACGCTTCTCCTCCTGCCTTCAACCTTTCCCAAAATTAGGGACTTTTCCAGTGAGTCAGTTCTTAGCATCAGATAGCCAAAGTATTGGAGTTTCAGCTTCAGCATCAGTCCTTCCAATGAATATTCAGGACTGATTTCCTTTAGGATGGACTGGTTGGAACTCCTTGCAATCCAAGGGACTCTCAAGAGTCTTCTCCAACAACACAGTTCAAAGTATCAATTCTTTGGCATTTAGCTTTCCTTACAGTCCAACTCTCATACCCAAACATGACTACTGGAAAAACCACAGTTTTCACTAGATAGACCTTTGTTGTCAAAGTGACGTCTCTGCTTTTTAATATGGTGTTCAGTTTGGTCATAACTTTTCTTCCAAAGAGCAAGCGACTTTTTTAATTTCATGGCTGCAGTCACCATCTGCAGTGATTTTGGAGCCCCCCAAAATAGTTTCTGACTGTGTCCCCATCTACTTGCTATGAAGTGATGGCACCAGCTACCATGATATGCGTTTTCAGAATTTTGAATTTTAACCCAACTCTTTCACCCTCTTTCACTTTCATCAAGAGGCCTTTTAGTTCCTCTTCACTTTCGGCTATAAGGGTGCTGTCATCTGCATATCTGAGATAACTGATATTTCTCCCAGCAATCTTGATTCCAGCTTGTGCTTCATCCTGTACAGTGTTTCTCATGATTCTGCACTGAAGTTAAATAAGCAGGGTCATGATATACACCCGTGACTGCTTTCACGATTTGGAACCAGTCTGCTATTCCATGTCCACTTCTAACTGCTGCTTCTTGACTTGCATACAGATTTTGCAAGAGGCAGGTCAGGTGGTCTGGTATTTCCATCTCTTTCAGAATTTTCCACAGTTTATTGTGATCCACACAGTCAAAGGCTTTGGCATAGTCAGTAAAGCAGAAATAGATGTTTTTCTGGAACTCTCTTGCTTTTTTCATGATCCAACGGATGCTGGTAATTTATCTCTGGTTCCTCTGCCTTTTCTAAATCCAGCTTGAACATCCAGAAGTTCACAGTTCACGTACTGTTGAAGCCTGGCTTGGAGAATTTTGAGCATTACTTAACTAAGTGTATGAGATGAGTGCAGCTGTGAAGTAGTTTGAGCATTCTTTGGCATTGCCTTTCTTTGGGATTGGAATGAAAACCGATCTTTTTCAGTCCTGTGGCCACTGCTGAGTGACGTACTGAGTGCAGCACTTTGACAGCATCATCTTTAAGGATTTGAAATAGCTCAACTGAAATCCGATCACCTCCACTACCTTCGTTTGTAGTGATGCTAAGGCCCACTTGACTTCACATTCCAGAATGTCTGGCTCTAGATGAGTGATCACAGATCTTGGTGATCTGGCTCCTGAAGATTTTTTGGTACAGTTCTTCTGTGTATTCNCCCAGCAATCTTGATTCTAGCTTGTGCTTCTTCCAGCCCAGGGTTTCTCATGATGTACTCTGAATAGAAGTTAAGCAAGCAGGGTGACAATATGCAGCCTTGTTGTACTCCTTTTCCTATTTGGAAACAGTCTGTTGTTCCATGTCCAGTTCTAACTGTTGCTTCCTGACCTGCATATAGGTTTTCCAAGAGGCAGGTCAGGTGGTCCGGTATTCCCATCTCTTTCAGAATTTTCCACAGTTTGTTGGGATCCACACAGTCAAATGCTTTGGCATAGTCAATAAAGCAGAAATAGATGTTTTTCTGGAACTCTCTTGCTTTTTCAGTAATCCAGCAGATGTTGGCAATTTGATCTCTGGTTCCTCTGCCGTTTCTAAAACCAGCTTGAACATCCGGAAGTTTACAGTTCACGTATTGCTGAAGCCTGGCTTGGAGAATTTTGAGAACTACCTTACTATCATGTGAGATGAGTGCAACTGTGTGATAGATTGAGCATTCTTTGGCATTGCCTTTCTTTAGGATTGGAATGAAAACTGACCTTTTCCAGTCCTGTGGCCACTGCTGAGTTTTCCAAATTTGCTGGCATAATGAGTGCAGCACTTTCACAGCATCATCTTTCAGGATTTGAAATAGCTCCACTGGAATTCTATCACCTCCACCAGCTTTGTTCATAGTGATGTTTTCTAAGGCCCTCTTGACTTCACATTCCAGGATGTCTGGCTCCAGATGAGTGATCACACCATCATGATTATCTTGGTCATGAAGATCTTTCTTGTACAGTTCTGTGTATTCTTCCACCTCTTCTTAATATCTTCTGCTTCTGTTAGGTCCAGACCATTTCTGTCCTTTATCCAGCCCATCTTTGCATGAAATGTTCCCTTGGTATCTCTAATTTTCTTGAAGAGATCTCTAGTCTTTCCCATTCTGTTGTTTTCCTCTATTTCTTTGCATTGACTGCTGAAGAAGGTTTTCTTATCTCTCCTTGCTATTATTTGGAACTCTGCTTTCAGATGCTTATATCTTTCCTTTTCTCCTTTGCTTTTTGTGTCTCTTCTTTTCACAGCTATTTGTAAGGCCTCCTCAGACAGCTATTTGGTTTTTTGCATTTCTCTTCCATTGTGATGGTCTTGATCCCTGCCTCCTGTACAATGTCATGAACCTCCATCCATAGTTCAGCAGGCACTCTATCTATCAGATCTAGTCCCTTAAATCTATTTCTCACTTCCACTATACAATCATAAGCGATTTGATTTAGGTCATAACTGAATGATCTAGTGGTTTTCCCTACTTTCTTCAATTTAAATCTGAATTTGGCAATAAGGGTTTCATGATCTGAGCCACAGTCAGCTCCCAGTCTTGTTTTTGCTGACTATATACAGCTTCTTCATCTTGAGCTGCAAAGAATATAATTGATCAGATTTTGGTGTTGACCATCTAGTGATGTCCATGTGTAGAGTATTCTCTTGTGTTGTTGAAAGAGAGTGTTTGCTATGACCAGTGTATTCTCTTGGTATAACTCTATTAGCCTTTGCCCTGCTTCATTCCGTATTCTAAGTCCATATTTGCCTGTTACCCCAGGTGTACAGAACAGTAAAATATAGAACTACGTAATTTTCAAGACAAG
The DNA here is from genome assembly GCA_006410875.1 of Neotragus pygmaeus. Classification (NCBI taxonomy): domain Eukaryota; kingdom Metazoa; phylum Chordata; class Mammalia; order Artiodactyla; family Bovidae; genus Neotragus; species Neotragus pygmaeus. Next base: position 215,201 of record SJYV01036656.1, read on the forward strand.
CATTTTGACAGTTTTTTAGAAGATAGAATGCACGTGCATGATGACTTAATCATGGCAGAAGAGACCACAAACAATCCAAACAAGCACACATCTGCACAGCGTAGAAGTGAGCAAGAAGCGGCCATGAGAGACTCCATGCAGGAGCTTGTTCAGAACAGTAAACTGGGTGGATAAGAGGAGTGTCTACATGGGTGCCTGGGGCCCTCAACAACACTCACTAATTATTATACAAGACTTAAATTTAAGAAAGTAGAGAAAACCACTAGACCATTCAGGAATGCCCTAAATCAAATCCCTTATGATTACACAGTAGAAGTGAAAAATATTTTCAAGGGACTAGATCTGATAGAATGCCTGAAGAACTGTGAACAGGTTCATGACATTGTACAGGAGATGGTGATCAAAACCATCCCCAAGGGGGAAAAAATGCAAAAAGGCAAAATGTTTGTCTGAGAAGGCTTTATAAATAGCTGAGAAAAGAAGGTAAATGAAAGGCAAAGGAGAAAAGGAGAGATATATCCATCTGATTGCAGAGTTCTAAAGAACAGCAAGAAAAAATAAAAAAAAAAAGGCTTCCTCAGCGAACAATGAAAAAATAGAGGAAAACAATAGAATGGGGAAGACTAGCGATATCATTAAGAAAATTAGAGCTATCAAGGGAACATTTCATGCAAAGATGGGCACAAACAAGAATAGAAACAGTATGGACCTAGCAGAAGCAGTAGGCATTAAGAAGAGGTAATATGCTATTAACACGTTGATGGTTGGTAAGATCCTCAGCTCCAGNATATCATTAAGAAAATTAGAGCTATCAAGGGAACATTTCATGCAAAGATGGGCACAAACAAGAATAGAAACAGTATGGACCTAGCAGAAGCAGTAGGCATTAAGAAGAGGTAATATGCTATTAACACGTTGATGGTTGGTAAGATCCTCAGCTCCAGAGCTCAGGTCTACAGAACTTGGAGTTCTATGCTGTTCTTATTCCAGAAAGATGATGGAATTTTTTTTTTTGCACTAGCATATTGTACAGTTTCTACATATTTTCAAACAAGAAAGTAAGACTTTATTTTGTACAATGTAGAGAATCAGAAATAGGAATATAAAAGTTATATAGCTCTGTCATGACCTAGCGGGGTGGGATTGAGGGGTAGGAGGGTGTCCCAAGAGCAAGGGAATATATTTATGACTGATTCCCATTGTTAAACAGCAGAAATCAATACAACACTGTAAAGCAATATCCTCCAAATAAATAAATAAAAACTACATAAACTATGGTGCAGATGGTGACTGCAACCATGAAGTTAAAAGACACTTGCTCCTTGGAAGAAAAGCTATGACAAACCTAGACAGCATATTAAAAAGCAGAGACATTACTTTGCTGACAAGGGTCTGGTCTAGTCAAAGCTATGGTTTTTCTAATAGTCATGTATGGATGTTGAGAGTTGGACCATAAAGAAAGCTGAGCACCAAAAAATTGATGCTTTTGAACTGTGGTGTTGGAGAAGACTCTTGAGAGTACTTTGGGCTGCAAGGAGATCCAACCAGTCCATATAAAAGGAAATCAATCCTGAATATTCATTGAAAGGACTGATGCTGAAGCTTAACTCCAATACTTTGGCCACCTGATGTGAGGAACTGACTCATTGGAAAGACCCTGATGCTGGGAAAGATTGAAGGCAGGAGGAAAGGGGGACGACAAAGGATGAAATTTTGGGATGGCATCACTGACTCAATGGACATGAGTTTGAGTAAACTCTAGGAGTTGGTGATGGACAGGGAGGCCTGGCATGCTGCAGTCCATGGGGTAGCAAACAGTCGGACACAATTGAGCGACTGAACTGAAACTGAAACATAAAACATGCCTTTTATGATATATTATCCACTTGAAATATATAACATCTTTCTGGGCTTTATTTCCTTGAAGTATATTATTGAAAAAAGTCATTTTTCTAGCCAATGAAATCCTATAGACAGTTTATTCCTCAAGGCAGGATTTTATGAGTTATGGTGTAATATTGACTGGCTCTGTTTACTGAATCTCTCCTAGAGTGGAATAATATCTGTGAATTCTTTTTTTTATATATACAAATGCACAGGAGAAATTTTGTCTAAATGATCAAATAAGAAAAAATAACATGGAAATTTTTCTTTCATACTAAAACAACTTCCTTTCTCTCTCAATATTTCTCTTTACAAATGCTTACGGTAATTTAGAAGATGCTAAAGTAGTTTTGGCAAAACTCTATTTCTTTTGCCCTGTTTCTATTTTTCTTTCTTTTTTTTTCCTTTGAACATTCAAAATTTCAGGTTGTTAAACTTCTATATCAAAGGATGGTAAGTTTGGACATATCAACCTGCTTTACATTCTGAAATGGCTTTTGGAACAAAGCAAAATTCACATGCTGAAAGAGGAAAGAATCAAAGTCAGAGATGAGAAGGAGAGAGGGAGAAATGAAGATAAATCCTTTGGATTACATCATAGCACAGATTCTGTTTTATTGCTTTGAAAATAGTGACATCTAGTGGATACAAGGTATTAATACCACAGTGTCTTGCTGTCAGAATTCATTGCCATTGTAAAAAGCATTCAGTTGCTCAATCCTTTCTGACTCTGTGATCTCATGAACTGCAGCATGCCAGGCTTCCCTGTCCATCACCAACTCCTGGAGCCTACTCAAACTCACGTCCATCACGTCGGTGATACCATCCAACCATCTCATCTTCTGTCGTCCCTGCCTTCAATCTTTCCCAGCATCAGAGCTTTTTCCAATGAGTCAGTTCTTTGCNAAAATTTTTTCTTATGATGAGCTTTTAGGATCTACTCTTTTAGCAACTTAACACTTATTAATCCCACCTATCATTTAAAGAAGACAAAATACTAATCTACAAGACTTTTTCAGAAAATAAAAGATGAAAGAACACTACCCAATTCATCCCATGAGGCCAACATTACACTGACTCAAAACCAAAGACACTAAAAGCAAGAAACAAAAACAAGCAAAAACACTCTATCTCCCTATCCTCTTCATGAACGTATGCACAAAAATACTTGTCAAATAAAACCTAACAATATATAAACAGATAAATACAAAGACTAAGTGGATTTCACTTCAGAAATCCAAAGCTGCTTCAACAATCAAAAATCAATTTATTTTACCATATCATCGGACTAAAATAGAAAAAATACATGACAATTTCAATAAATATAGATAAAACAGTTAACAAAATCTACATTCACCCATGATAAAAGCTTTCAGAATACTAGAAACAGAATAATAAAGAACAATTATGAAATATCTACAGCTAACAACATACCTAATGGCGAAAAGACTGAATTTTCTCCCCCTAAGATCATGAACAAAGCAAGGATGTCTGCTCTCACCAGTTCTATAGAACACTATGAAGTAAATAACAGCCAGTTCAATAATGTAAGAAAGAGAAATGGCATACAGTTTGAAAAGGAACAGTAAGATTGTCTTTATTTGTAGATGACATTGAAAATCATAAGAAATANGCTCTCACCAGTTCTATAGAACACTATGAAGTAAATAACAGCCAGTTCAATAATGTAAGAAAGAGAAATGGCATACAGTTTGAAAAGGAACAGTAAGATTGTCTTTATTTGTAGATGACATTGAAAATCATAAGAAATATATTAAAAACTATAGCACTAATAAGTATGGATAGTAATATTACATGATGCAAAATCAATGCAGAAAAAATTAGGGCTTCCTTGAGGGCTCAATGGTAAAGAATCTGCCTGCCAATGTGGGAGATATGGGTTCGATCCTTGGTCTGAGCAGATCCCACATGTCACAGAGCAACTAAGCCCATGTGTCACAACTACTGAGGCTGTGTCCAGGGCCCAGAAGCGCAATTACTGGAGCTGCCTGTTCCCTAGAGTCTGTACTCCACAAAACGAGGAGCCATTGTAATGAGAAACCCACGCACTGTAACAAAAAGCAGCCTCTGCTCACAGCAGCTAAAGAAAAGCCCAAGTAGCAATGATGACCTAGCACAGCCAAAAATGAATAAATACATAAAATTTTAAAAATACAGAAAAACCATGTTTCTAGATATTAGCAACTTACAATTTGAAAATCAATACCATTAACAGTATTAAAAGAATATTAAAGTGGGGAAAATGTGACAGAGATACACAAGATATACACTGAAAGCTCTAAAACACTACTGAGAGAAATTAAACATGACCTAACAAAATACAGTATTTATTCATGTTTATGCCGTCTATGGTGTCGCACAGAGTCGGACACGACTGAAGCGACTTAGCAGCAGCAGCAGCAGCATGGACTGGAAGACTCAATATTGGTAAAATGTTGATTTTCGACTAAATTGATTTAGTGATTTAACATAACCCCAATCATAACCTCAAATCTTTGCAAACAATTTTTTTTTGGTAGAAAAGAGAAACAGATTCTAACATGTCTAGAAATAGGGGACTCAGAAGAGCAAAAAAATATTTTTGAAAAAGAACAAAGTTGGAAGTGTGTTTTCAAGATTTATTATAAAGCTACACTAGTCACAACAGAGTAATATTGGTGTAAAAACAGACTAACAAAGAATGTAACAGAATAGAGAATCATCAATAAGCACATACATATATGCCAACTGATTTCAACAGAAGTATGAGGGCAACTCAGGGAGTATATGCATGAGAAAAAAAAGAAAACCTTGCTCAATCCTTATCTCACATCATAAACTAAAGTTAACATGAAACCGATGACAGACAGAATCTAAAACTAAAACCTCTAGAAGAAAATATTTTGGATTAGGCAAATATTTCTCAACAAGAGACAAGCACAAGCTGTAAAACAAACAATACAGGGGACTTCATCATGAAAACTGGAAACTTCTGCTTCTTCAAAAGACATTTAAGAAGATGAAAAGGCAAGCCATAAAGTGGGAGAAAATGTAAAATATCTATCCAATGAAATAGTTATATCCAGAATACACTCTTAGAACTCAACAACAAGAATGTCTCCAGTAAGAAAACAGGCCAACAGTTTGAATACTTTACCAAAGAGGATACACAGATGGCAAATAAGCAAACATCACTCACTGTTCAATGCTCAAAGTCATTAGTCAAACGCAAATTAGAACCGCAAATACATACTATACACACTAGAACAGCTAAAATGAAAAAGACTGACAATAGCAACTATTGCTCAGGATGTGGAGCAACTGGACTGCTCAAATACTGCTAGTGAGAATGCAAAACGGTACAGCCACTTCACAAAACAGTTTATCAGCTTAGAAGCTTAAACATAGGTGTACAATACAACCCAGCCATTTCATTCCTACACATTTTTATCCACAAGAAATGAAAGCATACATCCAAACAAAGACTGGCATGTGACTGTTCATGACAGCTTTATTTTAAATTTCCACCAGTGGAAAAAACAAAATGTACACCCATACTAGAGAATACTGGGCTTCCTAGGCAGCACTAGTGGTGAAGAACCCACCTGCCAATGCAGCAGATGTAAGAGATGAAGATTCGATCCCTGGGTCAGGAAGATCCCCTGGAGAAGAGCATGGCAATCCACTCCAGTATTCTTGGCTGAAGAATCCCATGGACAAAGGAGCCTGGCGAGTTACAGTCCATAGGGTCACAAAGAGTCAGACACAACTGAAGTGACTTAGAACACACGCACACACAAGGGAACACTACTCGGCAATAAAAAGAAACAAACTATTCATATATATAACATGGATGAATCTAAATTATTATGTTGAGAGAAAAAAAGACCAAAAAAGGGGGGTACATATTGTATAATTTGATTTACATAAAATTCAAATTAATTCATCAGGACAGAAAGCATGTAAGTTGTCTGGAACAGAGATGAAAGGAAGGATAGTTTCAGGGGAGCATGAATATTCTTTGCATGATGAAATATTCCTGATTGTGGTGACAGTTTCCCCATAAGTTCCCTGAGAGGAGAGTACAGTTCAGATGAATTCATATGTCAAATCTCATCAAACTGCACATTTTAAATATGAAATTGCACACTTTAAATGTGTGCCATTTATCTTATGCCAATCTCACCTCAATAAAACTGTTAAAACACGAATACCCTGAGCATTCAACTGTGCACTGTTCCTTCAACAAACAATTTCACATTTCCTCAATCCCAACCCACTCAATACCTTTTTAAATGGCATTGGCATCCATCCACAAAATACTATTTAAATAAGACCCTGTTTTTCTTTACTAGAAAGTGAAGGGGTCAGGAGATGATAGAGCAGACACTTGATCAACACCAACGGGGAGAGTGAAGTGGTGCTGCCAGTGGACACTGGTTATTTTCTTGTTCCTTTTCATCCACCTGAGGCTCCCTGATCTGGAATTGCTCTGGAGCTCTCTTGACCTGTTGTCCTTTGCCAAATAACACATTGTTCTAAGAAACTGCTTGAAGGGCCACATGGTTTTTTAGCAAAAACGTAACTCAGCCTGTGTTCTATTGATGTGACACATGCTATATCAAAAAAAAAAAAAAGGAACAAAAAAACCTGTGTGATGAGTCTATAAATATATATATATATTTATTTAAAAAAAGAATGGCTTTAAGGAAAATATCTAGAAAACAGCAATCAAAATGATCAAGGAGAACTGAGAGTGTAAAATTAATGCTTGGATAAAACTGAGATATTCTGAGTGGGAAGTTAATAAAAATCTGCAAGCTATGAAGTCATGGTCAGAATGAACACTGACTGCTTCATCACATCTCAAAACAGGAGTACGGTTTCCAATGAAGAAGAAAGCCCCTCTCCTTCATCCCACTTGCCTCTCAAAAGAAAGGTAGAAGGTGGTAATAGAAACTCATTTCATGTTAAATAATAAATTACTAAAAAAAAACGTGTGAATCTGTTCTATCTGAATTACAGACAAAGTTCAAGTTCTACCGTCTTCACGCAGTCAGCCTTCCCTGACATTCTGGACCCACTGACATCCCTTCTAAAGAATTTTTTATTTGGGTCATGCAGTTTATCACGCGCGGTTGTCCGTTTTCTTACCTAGTATAGAGGGATTTCTTCTGTTCTCTTTCAGTTTCCAGCTTTGCCTATACTATTGAATGTCTGCCCTTAGTTCTGCTCTCTTAGGAAAGTAATGAGGCAAAAGTTTTCATTTTACCTTTTTTCCTCCCCTCAAGAGACATAAACCATCTGACTGGGGAGAAGCGCAATGCTCAGGCATGACAGCTTCCGGCTGGTCCCTTTCTCAGAGTCCCTTGTACATAAGCCCAGAGCACATCCTCCTCCAGAAGGCAGCACCAAGTTTCCCAGCTGCTGTGCCTCTGAATGAAGTAGACACATGAAACTGGGGAGGAGGGAGAAAAGTTGTAGGCCCCATGGGTCCCATGCATATTCCTCAATCCAGTTTGATGAGCAGTTCAGCGGATGAGATATTTTAACCCCCATCACCAACAGGAGTGGATAAGAGGTATGACTAATTAGCAGCACCACCATCTAAAATGCCTTTCCTCCCTTTATTTGACTGTCAAAATGTCTACCCTTCTAAGCTGACTTCTTATTCATGGAGTTTTTTGTAATAATTCCTGGGGTCCCAATTAAATCATTTCCTAATCTTTGCCCCAAAGTACCATTTTTATGCTCCTACTACAAGATTTATTTTGCCTGGCATTCTAGTAAGTTGTATATATCTCTTTCAACACTTAAGGTATAAGCTCCTTCAGAAAGGGGGCTAAATCATATTTATCTTTGTATCAATCAATTCAGTTTAATTTTATACATATTTAATCTGGATCACCTTTGTAATCACCTGTTTACTGTTTGTTTTCAGACAGACTGTAAATTCAAACAGAAAGGCAGACAGTCAATTCCTGTTAACCGCTGTATCTCTTCCACTGGCACTGCTCTGTAAATATTTGTTGAATTAAATTAACTTTCTCTCACATGTTTATAATCATGCCTAATAAATACTTGTTGACTGAATGGTTGATTATTTTATGGGGAGGGGTGAGAGGAGACTGATGAATCTAAAATCAAAGTGTCATCTTTTAAAATTTCAGAACAAATAAAACCAAAATATCAACAACAACAAACATGCACTTCCTTTGAAGATAATATTAAAATGATGAAAATTATCCCTTTGCCCACACCACACATTGTGCTTTGGAGTTTTCATACCTATAAATCACTAACCCATTACAAGCACTCAATGCAAAGGTAAAATCCTTGCCCCATCGCTGATTGCTCTCCTCTATAAATGATCAGTATTTAATGAAATAAAGATTTTTCACATTGCAGGTATAAGAAAATGTCAGAAACAGAATCCAGCCAATCTAACAGAGTTCTGAAATAGTGACTCAGCAAAAAAGCACAATCTACAAGGGCAATCAGACCTCCAATAGCTTTCTGCTGTGTTGCTACTGTAAAATTGTTTAGTACTAGAGCTCTCTACTATCCACAACCAATGGATATTGGTGCCTCTTGGAAATATAGAGGTCCCTTGATTTTTCTCCAATAGCTCAGTAACACTATAGATTTTATTTTAGATGTTAAGCATTTATTTAGACGTTAAGATGCTCAAATTTAGATGTATTAGCTAATTGATTAAAAAAAGGAAGAGAGAAAATAAAACTCAAGAAAGTGCCTAATAACTTAGAAGTATGTACTTAGTTGGAGAAGGCAATGGCAACCCACTCCAGTACTCTTGCTTGGAAAATCCCATGGACGGAAGAGCCTGGTAGGCTGCAGTCCGTGGGGTCACTATGAGTCAGACACGACTGAGCGACTTCAATTTCACTTTTCACTTTCCTGCATTGAAGAAGGAAACAGCAACCCACTCCAGTGTTCTTGCCTGGAGAATCCCAGGGATGCGGGAGCCTGCTGGGCTGCCGTCTGTGGGGTCGCACAGAGTTGGGCACGACTGAAGCAAATTAGCAGCAGTAGTGTGTACTTAGTAAGTGACTACTGACCATCCAGTCTTGTGTTGGGTTTTCTGGGAAGAAAATGTCTGTCCTCTAGAAGCCCATAGGATAGTTGACTTATGCAGAAGCCATTATATAACTTCACAACATTATATATGAAGTAGACTATAGGGAAGTGTGAGCATCCATGGTGCAACCAATCAGAACAGAGGAGAAGGTAAAGGGGTGTTTCATTGATAAGCTGAGTCTTGAAAGAAAAGTGGGATTTAAATGGGTAGAGGTGAATGCAGAAAAGGAGGTAAATCCCCAAAGTTACACACTATCTGCAAGGAGAATACTTTCAAAAGTCTATTGCTAAAGCGGATCCTGCTCAGAGCAGGTAACAGTCATTGACAGATCTGGGTTACAAAAATCAAACCTGATTAAGACTCTCCTGAGCAGCTTCTGAGTGGGTCCCAGTTTCAGAAAAGCCCCTGAAATTGCTGCAATCACTAAGGCGAGGAAAAGGGTACCTCACAGTTTATACATACCTAACAGAAAACTAAGATCATGGCATCTGGCCCCATCACTTCATAGGAAATAGATGGGGAAACAGTGGAAACAGTGTCAGACTTTATTTTGGGGGGCTCCAAAATCACTGCAGATGGTGACTGCAGCCATGAAATTAAAAGATGCTTACTCCTTGGAAGGAAAGTTACGACCAACCTAGATAGCACATTCAAAAGAGACATTACTTTGCCAACAAAGGTCCATCTAGTCAAGGCTATGGTTTTTCCAGTGGTTATGTGTGGATGCGAGAGTTGGACTGTGAAGAAAGCTGAGTGCCGAAGAACTGATGCTTGAATTGATGCTTTTGAACTGTGGTGCTGGAGAAGACTCTTGAGAGTTCCTTGGACTGCAAGGAGATCCAACCAATCCATCTTAAAGGAGATCAGTCCTGGATGTTCTTTGGAAGGAATGATGCTAAAGCTAAAACTCCAGTACTTTGGCCACTTCATGTGGAGTTGACTCATTGGAAAAGACTCTGATGCTTTGAGGGACTGGGGGCAGGAGGAGAAGGGGACGACAGAGGATGAGATGGCTGGATGGCATCACCAACTCGATGGATGTAAGTTTGCGTGAATTCTGGGAGTTGGTGATGGACAGGGAGACCTGGCGTGCTGCAATTCATGGNGGAGTTGACTCATTGGAAAAGACTCTGATGCTTTGAGGGACTGGGGGCAGGAGGAGAAGGGGACGACAGAGGATGAGATGGCTGGATGGCATCACCAACTCGATGGATGTAAGTTTGCGTGAATTCTGGGAGTTGGTGATGGACAGGGAGACCTGGCGTGCTGCAATTCATGGGGTCGCAAAGAGTTGGACACGACTGAGCAAATGAACTGAACTGAATTGAACAGAGCATTTATTTTGACCATCAGATGATTACCATTTTTCTGAAGCTTTTCTGGAAGATGTCAACTACTGGTAAACCAGGTACCCTTGGGTGATTAATCCATATAGATTATCTACAGTTAAGCTTGTTCTTATGAAGTGGTTTCTAATTTGGGGAAGATATGGAATCATTCCAAGGATTCCAGTAAATTCATGTGAACACAAAGTTCATACTCTGAACACCATTTTCCAAACATCACATAGACTGTTTCACACAAAGATATTGCCATGTTTCCAATGTATACAATTACTCATCTTTAATTTTTTAAATATATTTTAATATATAAATTTTTAGCCAGTTTATTCACTGTATCATCTAAGATTACTAAAAGTTGTTGAATGTTAAAGAAGTTTTCCACATACTTACATGGAAAAAGGTCCAAAATGAGCTAAGTCAGAACGGCAAAGTAACTATCTATCTATATATACATATAAATATATATATATATATTATACAAATTTTGTAAAAGAAATGTTTATTATATATACTACTTTAACATATGTTAATGAAGGTACATGTCCATAGAAAATTTTAGAAAATATAATCTACAGTATTAACTTTTGGTAGTGGTTTAGTTGTTAAGTTATGTACAACTCTTGCAACCCCATGGACTGTAGCCTACCAGGCTCCTCTATCCATGGGATCTTCCAGGCAAGAATACTGGAATGGGTTGCCATTTCCTTTTCCAGGGGATCTTTCAGACCCAGGGATCAAACCCAGGTCTCCGGCACTGCAAGCAGATTTTTTACCAACTGAGCTACCATGGAGTTGGTTTTGGGAGATGGAATTTATAGGTGTGTTTTTACTGTCTAAGAGTTTCTGCATTTTAAACCGTTATAATGAGAATGTATTATTTTTATAATATGCTGCTTCTGCTGCTGCTAAGTCACTTTAGTTGTGTCCAACTCTGTGCGACCCCATAGACGGCAGCCNTACTGTGCCCATCTTTGCATGAAATGTTCCCTTGGTATCTCTAATTTTCTTGAAGAGATCTCTAATCTTGCATTCTATTGTTTTCCTCTCTCTTTCTGACAAAATGTGGTCCACTGGAAAAGGGAATAGCAAACCACTTCAATATTCTTGCCTTGAGAGCCCCATGAACAGTATGAAAAGGGAAAAAGATAGGACACTGAAAGATGAACTCCCCAGGTCAGTAGGTGCCCAATATGCTACTGGAGACCAGTGGAGAAATAACTCTGGAAAGAATGAAGAGATGGAGCCAAAGCAAAAAAAAAATCCAGTTGTGGATATGACTGATGATGGAAATAAAGTCCAATGTTGTAAAGAACAATATTGCATAGGAACCTGGAATGTTAGGTCCTGAATCAAGGCAAATTGGAAGTGGTCAAACAGGAGATGTCAAGAGTGAACCTCGACATTTCAGGAATCAGTGAACTAAAATGGACTAGAATGTGTGAATTAACTTATATCTACTACTGTGGGCAAGAATCCCTTAGAAGAAATGGAGAGCCATCATAGTCAACAAGAAAGTCTGAAATGCAGTACTTGGGTGCAATCTCAAAAATGACACAACGACCTCTTCGTTTTCAAGGCAAACCATTCAATATCACAGTAATCCAACTCTGTGCCCCAACCAGAAATGCTGAAGAAGCTGAATTTGAATGGTTCTATGAAGACCTATAAGACCTTCTAGAACTAACACCCAAAAAAGATGTCCTTTTCATTACAAGGGACTGGAACACAAAAGTAGGAAGTCAAGAGATACCTGGAGTAACAGGTAAATTCGGCCTTGGAGTACGGAATGAAGTAGAGCAAAGGCTCATAGAGTTTTGCCAAACCAACGCACTGGTCATGGGAAACACCCTCTTCCAACAAGACAAGACAAAACTCTACACATGGACATCACCAGATGGTCAACACCGAAATGAGACTGATTATATTCTTTACAGTCAAAGATGGAGAAGCTCTATACAGTCAGCAAAAACAAGACGAGGAGCTGACTGTGGCTCAGATCATGAACTCCTTATTGCCAAATTCAGACTTAAATTGAATAAAGTAGGGAAAAGCACTAGACCATTCAGGTATGACCTAAATCAAATCCCTAGGATTATACAAGTGGAAATGACAAATAGATTCAAGGGATTAGATCTGATAGACAGAGGGCGTGAAGAACTATGGATGGAGGTTCAAGACATTGTAAAGGAGGCAGTGATCATGACCATCCCCAAGAAAAAAGTGCAAAAAGGCAAAATGGTTGTCTGAGGAGGTCTTACAAATAGCTGAGAAAAGAAGAAAGTCTAAAGGCAAAGGAGAAAAGGAAAGACATACCTCTATGTCTTAGTGAATAGTAATTTCTTTGTCCTGTCTTTTCCATCCCCTTTACACTCTGATATAGTGAATTCTCAGTCAATCCTCAAAACCGCATTCAGGAATGCATTACTTCCTCCATAAAGTATCCCTTGATTCTCGCAAACATATGTATGTAATTACTTCACCTTCTAGCTTCTATTTAGTATATATAACATAGTCAGTGTAACTTTACCCAGGGGAAGAAAACATGTCTTACTAATATTTATAACCCCCAAACCTAAAACACATGTACATATGAGCACAAAAACATTAAACGAGTATGTTCACCATCCTAATGCTGCTTTAGCCTCAATCCACTTTTCTCATCCATATTCAATAACTGAGGCTTCCGCNGGGAAGAAAACATGTCTTACTAATATTTATAACCCCCAAACCTAAAACACATGTACATATGAGCACAAAAACATTAAACGAGTATGTTCACCATCCTAATGCTGCTTTAGCCTCAATCCACTTTTCTCATCCATATTCAATAACTGAGGCTTCCGCATTGGGCTGAATGCTGGCCCCCAAAATGGTATGTTACTTCCTAATCTCTATAACTTATAATAACATTAAATAGCCAAAGATGTGATTAAATTAAGGATCTTAAAAAGGAGGTGCTTATCCTGGATTATGTGGGTAGGCCCTAAATACAATGACATGTATCCTTATAAGAAAAAGACTCAAAAGTAGGCAATATGACCAAGAAAGCAGAGATCAGAGAAATGTAGTCACAAACCAAGGAATGCCTTAAACCACAGGAAGCTGAAAGAATGCTTTCCCTCTAGAGCATCGATCACCTCCTTGGCACCAGGGACTGGTTTCATGGAAGACAATTTTTCTACCAACCTGGGATAGCAGGTGGTTCAGGATGATTCAAGAGCATTACAGGAGGGTTTGTGCTCCTATGAGAATCTAATGCCACCACTGATCTGACAGGAGCAGCGGCTGCAAATAGAGATAAAGCTTCGCTTTCTCATCTGCCCATTGCTCACCTCCTGCTGTGTGGTCTGGACTGGGGACCCCTGTCCTAGAGCCTTTAAAGGGAGAGTGGCCCTTAATTTCAGACTTCCGGTCTCCAAACTGTGAGAGAATAAATTGTTGCTGTTTTAAACCATCTGATACGTGGCAAACTGTTATGGTAGCCACATGTAAATAATACACTGGCTTTCTCCTCAGTCTATTTTTTCACAATGAATTTTAGCCAGTCTGTAAATTTCTTTCACTTTTAAAATCTTACCATAGTCAAACTTTTCTGATTTTAGCCAGTCAACAGACAGGTATCAGTTCCTCACAGACCACCTAAATACATTAGGCATCTGAACTATACAATAAAAGAATTTGTATTATGTGGAGTTTACTAAATAAAAAATTCATAATGCAAATTATAAAAAGTACATAAATCAAACAATAATAAAAAGTAAAGCAGACTATTTTGATCAGCCCATTAATCAGTTTAGCACTTATTAGATGAACTAGTCTCTGTGAAAGGCAATTTTTAAAAGACATAGCACAACCCTTCTCCAAATACATCTTCCTAACTTTGCAACTATAACTATCACAAAACCACACCTACACGTCCTTCCTACTACATATTTAGACCAGTGCCAGCTCCACAGACCCATACATGATATTTACTTTAACACAGGAGCTGTATTTCTTAAGAAGTGGTACAATGTCTACCCAAAAGGATGGTAATTCAAAATATTCTAAAAGCACAGCTGCTGATGCTCATGGAAAGGTTCCAAAACACATTGCATTAAAAAGCACATACTATGCTTTTGAACATCTCAAAACAATGCTTTAAATACTACATGCCCCAAGGTTAAAAGTCTAGGGAGAACCCACACTGGGCATCACTTCACTTATAAACAAAACATTACAAATAAGTTACTTTAAAATTCAAGAGAATTCTATCTATACTAGTCACCCAAGCAGCCTTTGGATGGCCATCCCAGGATGTCTTGTATACAAAAAAATGTCACAACTTGACACCCTGCCAAAACCTGAAGTGCAGCTGGGAGCAGACCCTTCAAAGCCCTGGTAAGGTGCCAGGCCCTATAATTGTGATTTAGAAAGAAACGGGAGGGGAAGGAAAGAAGAAGGAAAGAAGATATGTATTAGAGTGGTTAGCAATCAACCACCAAAGCACTGAATTACAATGTTATTCTATTCTTATAATTGCACTGTCTGCCTCCACACAACTTAATTCACACAAAAGAATTCTGGGAAAGTATGATAGAGTAACCAGTCAACCTCAAATGCTTAGCAATAAATTATAAAAGTCTCTGAAAAGTTGTGATCTGAAAAACAAAGATGACTCTTACCCAAACCATTCTTCACTTTGATATTTCTTTGTGTAGGCTCTATT
This sequence comes from Neotragus pygmaeus, assembly GCA_006410875.1. Taxonomy (NCBI): domain Eukaryota; kingdom Metazoa; phylum Chordata; class Mammalia; order Artiodactyla; family Bovidae; genus Neotragus; species Neotragus pygmaeus. Next base: position 230,235 of record SJYV01036656.1, read on the forward strand.
ACATATGAGGACTTTACAAAAGATGTCTGAGTACTTAATACCTTTGTGGAAGCTGCAAAGTCTTCTGTGCTCACACTCCCATATTTCTCCTAAAATAGAAAAGGTGGTAGCTCCTAACCATATGGCTCCTAACACAAAATGAAGGTTGTCTACAGATCCAACAACATATCCTGGAAATTATTTGTTTTTTAAATAAATTCTGATTTAACTATTTCCATGAGATTTATGCTCTAGTCTGGAAAGTTAAATAAATTTTAAAATGTGTTAGGACTTCAACTGATGTTTTTATTGGGGTTAATATAAGCATAAGCATCCAATTTTCATATTTGAGAATCTGCCAGAAAAAAATGTATAAAATTTTTCAGAGCCAAAAAAGGGAGATAAAAGTACACTGCTGCTGCTGCTAAGTCACTTCAGTCGTGTCCAATTCTGTGCGACCCCAGAGACAGCAGACCACCAGGCTCCCCCGTCCCTGGGATTCTCCAGGCAAGAACAATGGAGTGGGTTGCCATTTCCTTCTCTAATGCATGAAAGGGAAAAGTGAAAGTGAAGGCGCTCAGTCGTGTCCAACTCTTCACGACCCCATGGACTGCAGTCCACCAGGCTCCTCCACCCATGGGATTTTCCAGGCAGGAGTACTGGAGTGGGGTGCCACTGCCTTTTCCAATAAAAGTACACAATACAGGTTAATTTTAAAACCATTTATTTAAAAGAAGAAAAAAAAAAGGAATTAAACAATCAGTACTTACTGAGTGGATACTATATCATATTTACTGAGTGGTCCACTTACTCAAAGGGCTCTGAAGGAGATAAATATGCAGACCATCAAGTCAAGCTGACTTCTCAGCAAGGAAGAACGTGCCCATATTCAGAATACTATGGACATTATCTAAGTACCTATTTTATGCCCGATACCTTGCTGAGTACAGGGGTTCTGAAATAAAAGAAAATCTGTGCCCTCAGGAAATCATGGTGGTCAGTGAAACATGTTAACAATAGCTAACTAAACAAAAATGAGAAAATTTATAATTTATTCCTTATTGTACTTAAATATGTTTTGCTGTGTGGGTATATTATCTATATAAAATAAGCGAATTCAGGGCTTCCCTGGTGGTCCAGTGGTAAAGAATCCTCCTTACAATGCAGGGGACACTGGTTCAATCCCAGGTCAGGAAAGATTTCACATGCAACTAAGTCTATGTTCCACAATTACTGAGCCCGTGTTCCAGAATCCAGGAGCCACAACTACCCAAGCCTGGGCACCCTAAAGCCTGTGCTCCACAACAGAAGAAGCTACCGCAGTAAGAAGCCTGAGCTCCTGCAAGCCTAAGTGCAGCAACAAAGTCCCACCACAGCCAAAAATAAATTAAAAAGTGAATTCAGAAACTTAGAACTATAAAGCACAGTAATATATTTATAGGTAGTATGGGTGCACTTGGGAGAGAGGCCAAATTCTGCTGGAGAAGCTGTCAGGGAAGACTTCATATAGACAGAAATCCTGAGCTAAGACAAAGAAAGGGATGCAAAGAATATCAAGTACAAAGGCATGGAGATGGAGAGATGACATTGGAGGTAGAGGCTGACAGGTATGGGGGAGCGTTACCAGCCTGGAGAGGTAGGGCAGAGTCCTGAAGGCAGTATGTAGAAGACTGGAGTTCATCTTGAGATCTAGGAGAGTCAACAAAAGGTTTTAAGCTTGTGGTAGATAAGGGACAGTACAGGGTGGGTTCAGATTTGTAGTTCAGAACAACAACTACATTATTCAAGGTGTAGAACAGATCTGAGGTGGGGTGGGGAGTGAAAAAAAGAGAGAGAGCTATCAAAAGTCCAGGAAAGCAAAGATGAAGGCCTCAACTACAAGACTGGCAGCACGTATCAATAGGGAATAGTCTTGAAAATGAATATGGAGGCAGAAGTAACAGGTGTTAGTAGTCAGATATTGATACACCTGTCAAAAACAAACTAAAAACAATCCACTTTTTTCAAAGACACTAAAAGGCCAAAAAGGAAATCAGGACTTTTTTTTTTTTCTTCTTTACAAATAAAATGGAATCCCAGTTTAAGCAGAAGACTGTTTCAAAGATGACAATTACTTCAAGTACTAACCCTTCACATGAACAAAGAATAAAGCACAGGGACCTTTGCAAAGCATCTGAGTAAATGCAAATACCATCACAGTATCTCTAAGTATCTACCTTTCTCCCACAGGGATTTCATCAGCAGAGGGGTAAACGCTAAAGCTGGCTCTGTCAGGAACAAAGACATAAAGTAAGTATTTTGTTCCCTAACTGTCCACCTGCTGTTACTCCTCCTCATTCTTTCCTTCAAACAATCATCTCTATAGCAACACATTCTTAAGAAATTTGTGGGTGGAAAGCATATGTTTTTGCAAAAATATGATAACTCAAGAACATGAGCTACTTTTTTNTGTCAGGAACAAAGACATAAAGTAAGTATTTTGTTCCCTAACTGTCCACCTGCTGTTACTCCTCCTCATTCTTTCCTTCAAACAATCATCTCTATAGCAACACATTCTTAAGAAATTTGTGGGTGGAAAGCATATGTTTTTGCAAAAATATGATAACTCAAGAACATGAGCTACTTTTTTTCCCCTTTAATACAAGAGATACACAATATATCTTAAAAGACAACTGCAAAATATGAAACAAAAAAAAACACACTTAAAAACAAGGAAATGTAAAAACTGGCATTGCACATTTACATGGAGTTTCTTTTTATAGGTTACAATGACACCTTGTGGCAAGATTTTTTAAATTATAAGTTATCTTGGGAAATATTTTACAGCAGATATAATAAAACTGGTTTAGAAAATAAGACCAAGACCACACTGTGGAGGCACTATGAACAAGTACAATAATCCATTTGGAACATTAAGGCCAAGGAGGTTCCTCAAAAAATTACAAACAGAGCTCCATATGATCCATCTGCCTGCAATGCAGGAGATCCAGGTTCAATTCCTGGGTCGGGAAGGTCCCCTGGAGAAGGAAATGGCAACCCACTCCAGTATTCTTGCCTGGAGAATCCCATGGACAGAGGAGCCGGGCAAGCTACACCCCAAGGGGTTGCAAGAGTCGGACACCTTAGCGACTAAGCCACCACCAGCACTTCTGGGTATTTATCTGAGGAAAACAAAAACGCCAAACTCAAAAAGATATATGTATCCCAATGTTTACTGCAGCATTCTTTATAAGAGCCAAGACGTGGAAACAAGCGAAGGGCCCATCAGTTGACGACTGGACACAGAAAATGTGGTGAGCTCTGTGTGCAGCACACGCGATGGAGCGTGACTCAGCCGTAAAAAAGAAAATCCTGCCATTTCAACAACACCAATGGACCTTGATGGCATTACGCTAAGTGAAATAAGTCAGACAAAAAAAAAAACACCGTATGATCTCTCTTAACTGCAAAGTCTACACACAAGCACGTGAAAACACGAGCTCAAAGAAACAGAACAGATTGGTGGTTGAGGTTGGGGGTGGTGGTGAGCGGAGAGTAATGGGTAAATTGCTTTGGGATTTTTTTTCCTTAGTTTATTTAAGTTGAAATAATTAAGGACAAAAAATAAACTTTAAAAAATGTCACACTATTAGGAAGGCAAAAGCATCTTACGAAACTATTACAAAGTCATGCTATTCCCTTCACTTGAGCCAAAACTATAAGACTTTTTCTTTTTCAATGATGCAATAACAAACAACTTTTATAATCTCAGACAAAACTGATAATGTTGGCAATACCTTCACATGAAAATGTTGACATACTGTTTACAAACTATGAAATAATCATATGTCATTAATCCTTTCTTACCAATGGAATCCTAAAAAATGATGCTGTGAAAGTGCTACACTCAATATGCCAGCAAACTTGGAAATATCCACAATGGCCACAGCACTGGAAAAGATCAGTTTTCATACCAATCCCAAAGAAAAGCAATGCAAAAGAATGCTCAAACTACCACACAATTGCACTCATCTCACATGCTAATAAAGTCATGCTCAAAATTCTCCAAGCCAGGCTTCAATAGTACATGAACTGTGAACTTCCAGATGTTCAAGATGGATTTAGAAAAGGCAGAGGAATCAGAGATCAAATTGCCAACATCTGCTGGATTATCGAAAAAGCAAGAGAGTTCCAGAAAAACATCTACTTCTGCTTTATTGACTAGGCCAAAGCCTTTACTTTGTGGATCACAACAAACTATAGAAAATTCTGAAAGAGATGGAAGTACCAGACCACCTGACCTGCCTCTTGAGAAATCTGTATGCAGGTCAAGAAGCAACAGTTAGACCTGGTCATGGAACAACAGACTGGTTCCAAATCGGGAAAGGAGTCTGTCAAGGCTGTATATTGTCACCCTGCTTATTTAACTTATATGCAGAGCACATCATGAGAAACACTGGACTGGATGAAGCACAAGCTGAAATCAAGACTGCCAGGAGAAATAGCAATAACCTCAGATATGCAGATGACAC
>SJYV01036656.1:235879-281692 GCA_006410875.1 Neotragus pygmaeus
AGAGGAACTCAAAAGCCTCTTGATGAAAGTGAAAGAGGAGAGTGAAAATGTTGGCTTAAAGCTCAACATTGAGAAAACTAAGATCATGGCATCTGGTCCCATTACTTCATGGCAAATAGATGAGGAAACAGTGGAAACAGTGGCAGATTTTATTTGGGGGGGCTCCCAAGTCACTGCAGATGGTGACTGCAACCATGAAATTAAAAGACGCTTGCTCCTTAGAAGAAAAATTATAACCAACCTAGACAGCATATTAAAAAGCAGAGACGTTACATTGCCAACAAAGGTCATTCTATTCAAAGCTATGGTTTTTCTAGTAGTCATGTATGGATGTGAGAGTTGGACTATAAAAAAAGCTGAGTGCCAAAGAATTGATGCTTTTGAACTGTGGTGTTGTAGAAGACTTGAGAGTCCCTTGGACTGCAAGGAGATCCAACCAGTCCATCCTAAAGGAAATCAGTCCTGAATATTCATTGGAAGGACTGATTCTAAAGCTGAAACTCCAATACTTTGGCCACCTGATGCAAAGAACTGACTCACTGGAAAAGACTCTGATGCTGGGAGGGGTTGGGGGCAGGAGGAGAAGGGGACGACAGAGGATGAGATGGCTGGATGGCATCACCGACTCAATGGACATGAGTCTGCGTAAGCTCCGGGGGTTGGTGATGGACTGGGAGGGCCTGGCGTGCTGCAGTCCATGGGGTCACAAAGAGGTGGACACGACTGAGCAACTGAGTTGAACTGAATTATCAATTGAACAGATAATAACATAAAATTTTTCTATATTAATCCAATAAATAAGAGAATTTAAACTACCTTTCAAGAGTTTACTATGTTTATTTACTAAACTATGCTAAACACTAGTAAACACAAACCTTATCAATGCAGTCTGCACACAATCACCTTTAATAATTGCTTTGAAATATTCTTCTTAGCGTCTTTAACACCATGATCACCTCCTATCTCCGATTCTTCTTCTTGTCCCTAATACGTATGTTCTTTCGCTCACTCACCATGAGAATCTCTAGTCTGATGAAAAGTCAAGCTGCCTCTCTCACTGCCTGATGTATTACTGAGTTGGCCAGAAAGTTCTTTCAGGTTTTCCCGTAACATCCAACTTTCTGACCAACCCAATACATCTATCTATCTGAATGACACTCAAATTTATACCCACCCTCTCTTCCAGAGCTAACTCTTTACTACACGTTCCACCTACAATGGAAGCTCAGCATAACAAGAATGAAACTCACTAACTTCAAACTTTCCACCTTCCTGCTTAAATTAAAAAAAAAAGAAACTTAGTACCATCCCCTTATTTCTTAGCACACAAACTATTCCCGCTCTCCTATTAGTAATAATTAATCCTACTGACTCTTTACCTGTCTGTTGATTTTAACCACTCTTTTCCATCACCATTTAGTGCAGAAATCTCAAATACTTTATATTTGGGTTATTTTAATAAAAACCTAAACAGTATCCTGGATTTTGGCCTTTCCTCATCCTTACAATAGCTTACAAATATCTACCAAGACAGTCCTCTTTATATACTGTTGCCATTATTTTAACTCCTACTATGCTGCTGCTGCAGCTGCTGCTAAGTCACTTCAGTCGTGTCCAACTCTGTGCGACCCTACAGACGGCAGCCCACCAGGCTTCCCCATCCCTGGGCTTCTCCAGGCAAGAACACTGGAGTGGGTTGCCAAGTCCTTCTCCAATGCATGAAAGTGGAAAGTGAAAGTGAAGTCGCTCAGTATCCTTCCTGTTGTTTACTGGATCAAACCTATACTTCCCAGCCAAACTCAAACCCCTGCATTAGCCAACTCTCCTTACAAATGCAAGCAGGTTCATGTTGCTGCCCCACAGGATCCCTTTGCTAGAGCAAATTAAGATGTTTGTCTCTCATACATGGGTTGCCTATTCTTACCTTCACAATATTTTTCATATACTTATGCCAAATTAAAATATCTTCTTAAATCTTTTCAACTAATCCACAAATCAAGATCACAGTCAAACCTAAAATTCTACCATCAGAATAATCATAAAACTATTGCCAGAGCTTATAGTTAACTCTAAAAGTGAATGTAAACAATAGCTTGTGCCCATCTTTCTGCTCCATAAATTTCTACCTTCCTTGTGCTTGCCTCACAGTATTTATTCTAAATTCTATCACATAGGCATTTTCCCTTTCATTAATTTATAACTAAGTAATCTATCTTTCCAAAGAGACTGAGATCCTCAAAGGTAAAACAACAATCATCTTCATTTTTTTTGTTTATCACCACAGCTCCCAATTCCAGTAAACCAAGGTAATGACAGAAAAGTGATCCACAAAATTTCTGTGATGTGAATCCTACTTTCACATAGGCTAACAGTGTAATTTAAGAGAAAGCTTAAGGAGAATATCATTAAGAACATCGTTTGCCAATCAATTATACACGCCTTCTGATATTTATCAATCAAAATATTTCTGTTTTCAAAAAGAATTCTAGGCAAGTGTCTGGTACTCAAAAGCTTTAAAAATGAACATATCCTTTGACCTAGCAATTTCACATGTAGGAAGTACTCTTAAGAAAGTAATCAAGAGATATGCACAAATATTTACGTTCAGGAACCTTCTCATTTATCATTTAATAAATGTTTATTGAGAGCGTGCATGCAAAGAGCCAAGTAGGAGTGGAAGACAGAATCAGATCCCTGCCTCCATGATGCTTACATCACAGTGCAATTTGTAATGGATAAATAGGCTATAAAAAGTATATTTAATAGCAAGATATACTATATTCATGGATCAAATTACTCAACATTAAGATGTTTATTTCTCTCAAATTCAGTGCAGTGCCATTCAAAATTCCAGCAGACTTTTAAAAAATAGAAATTAACAAGTCAGTTTTAAATTTATATGAAAACAAAAGGTCTCGGAATTGCAAAAACTGAAAAAAAAAAAAAAAAGCTGGAAAATTTGCCCTACCTGACTTCATAAATTATTAAAATGCTACAGAAATCAAAACAGTGTGGCATTCATATCAAGACAGACACACAGAGAGAGTCAAATTCACAAACAGACCCAAATATACATTAGTCAATTAATTTTTGATAAATATGCACAGTCAATTCAATGGAGAAAGGACAGTCTTGTCAACAAATGGTCCTGGGACAGCTGCCGGTCCATGTGTAAAAACACACTTCAAGTCTTACCTCACATCGTACACAAAATGGACTCAAAATGCAAACACAAAACATAGTACAATAAAACTCTTAAAATCAAACATAGGAAATTATCTTACTCTTGAGTTAAAGATTTCTTAGATACAATACCAAAAGCATAATCCATTAGAGGAAACAAACTGACCAACTGGACTTTAAAATTAAGAAAGAACTCCTTTAAAAGATACTAAAGGAGCAGATAAGCAAGTCTGAAGGAGTAATTTACAAACCATATATTGATAAAGGACTTGCATCCAGAATTTAAAAATTGTCAAAATAACAAGAAAACTCAATTTAACAAAACAAAACCAAAAAATTGGCAAAAGATTTGAATAGACACTTCACCAAGGAAGATACACGGATGGTTAACTGAACACATGAAAAAGTGTTAAATATCATTCGTCGTTAGTGAAGGGCAAACTAAAAACACAACGCAGGGACTGCCCTGGTGGCCCCGTGGTGAAGACTCCACTTGCCGGTTCATAGGACACGGGTTCAGTCCCTGGCCCAGGAAGATTTCATGTTGCAAGGCAACGAAGCCCATGCACCACAACTCCTGAGCCTGTGCTCCGCAACAGAAGACGACCGTAAGCAGCCTGTGCACTGCGCCTGGACAGCAGCCGCCTCTCGCCTCAGCTAGAGAAGAGCCTGCATAGCAACAAAACCCAGCACGGTCAAACATTTATTAAAAGAACCCACAATGCAATATTACTAATTATACACCTATTAGAACAGCTAAACTTTAAAAGGATGACCACATCAAGTATTAACTAGAATGCAGAGAAACTGCAGTTGTTAATAAACTGCTAATGGGAATGTACAATGGGAAAATTGTTTGGGAAAAACACTCTGGAAGTTACTTAAAAATTAATCATACACTTATCACATAATCCAATCATTTCATTCACAGGTAAAAATGCAAGAGAAAAATATTTTTACCCACATGTTGAAAGTAGTTTTATTTATGAGACTCAAATATGGATCCAACAAGAGGTAAACAGGTAAACAACTTATGATACATCCACACAAAGGAACCACTCAGTAATAAAAGGAATGCATTAATGTGGGTAAATCTCAAAATAACCGTGCTAGGTGAAAAAAAAAAAAAAATGAGTATACAGACGCTTTACCCTCTAAGCCACCAGGGAAGCCCCTATTTATATCAAATTCTCTGTAATTCAAACTAACCTTACTGACAGAAAGCAAATTGGTGGTTGCCTCAGAATGGAAATGACTGGCTGGTGGAGAGGGCAAAGGAGGTTAAGGATCTCAAAACAACATAAGGAAACTTGGGGTGTGATAAACATATGTAATACCTTGATTGTGGTAATAGTTTTACAGGTGTATACATATAACAAAACTTAAAATTGTTTACTTTTAAAAAGGTATACTTTGTTATTATCAATTACATTCAATAAAGTTATTTTTAAAAGTAAACATTATGAACTTTAGAAAAAAGATCTACCTAAAAGAAATCTGTAGGCCCACATGATGTCACAGTTAATTTTTTCTTAAAGAAAAATTATGAAAGAATACTTAGTAACATTACATAATGTATGTTCGGTTGCTTTAGTTGTGTCCAATGCTTTGCAACCCTATGGAATTCAGCCTGCCTGGGCTCCTCAGTCCATGGAATTCTCCAGCAAAAGTGCAGGAGTGGGCTGCCACGCCCTCCTCAAGGGGATCTTCCCAACCCATCCAGTGATTCTGGAGCCCAAAACTATAGAGGCTATAATGGAATCAGCCTCTTGCATTATAGGCTGATTCTTCACTGATGAGCCACCAGGGAAGCCCTTTAATACATTTTTGTAAATGTTACAAAAGAAGAAAAAACAAATTATTAAAAATGTACAGCCCTTATTTTGCAAAAGCATGTTTACATTACTATATATGCAGAGGGGAAAAAAAAGATAGACATAAAAATACTAATAAGATTATCTCTCTCAATGCTTGATTTTATTATTTGTTCATTTCCTGTCACTGTGCATCACTAAGTTGTGTCCAACTCTTTGCAACCCCCTGAACTGCAGTACAGCAGGCTTCCTCATCCTTCACCATCTCCTGGAGTTAGCTTAAATTCATGTCCACTGAGTCAGTGATGCCATCCTACCATCTCATCCTCTGTCATCCCCTTTTCCTCTTGCTCTCAATCTTTCCCAGCATCAGGGTCTTTTTCAATGAGTCAATTCTTCACATCAGGTGGCCAAAGTATTGGGAGATACAACTTCAGCTTCAGTCCTTCCAGTGAATATTCAGGGTTGATTTCCTTTAGGATGGACTGGTTTGGTCTCTGAGTTCAAGGGACTCTCAGGAGTCTTCTCCAATACCACAGTTCAAAAGCATCAATTCTTCGGTGTTCAGCCTTCTTTACAGTCCAGCTTTCACTTCACATATGACTACTGGAAAAAGACTACATGGACCTTAGTTGGAAAAGTGATGTCTCTGTTTTTTAATATGCAATCTAGGTTTGTCATAGCTTTCTTCCAAGGAGCAAGCATCTTTTCTTGGCTATGGTCACCATCTGCAGTGATTCTGGAGCCCAAGAAAATAAAGTCTGTCACTGTTTCCATTTTTTCCCCATCTATTTGTCATGAGGTGATGGGACCAAATGCCACGATCTTAGTTTTTTGAATGCTGAGTTTTAAGCCAGCCTTTTCACTCTCCTCTTTCACCTTCATCAAGAGGCTCTTTAGTTCCTCTTCACTTTCTGCCATAAAGGTGGTGTCATCTGCAATATCTTCAGTTCAGTTGCTCAGTCGTGTCCAACTCTGTGCGACCCCATGAATCGCAGCACACCAGGACCCCCGGTTCACCACCATCTCCCGGAGTTCACTCAGACTCACGTCCATCGAGTCCGTGATGCCATCCAGCCATCTCATCCTCTGTCGTCCCCTTCTCCTCCTGCCCCCAATCCCTCCCAGCATCAGAGTTTTTTCCAATGAGTCAACTCTTCGCATGAGGTGGCCAAAGTACTGGAGTTTCAGCTTTAGCATCATTCCTTCCAAAGAAATCCCAGGGCTGATCTCCTTCAGAATGAACTGGTTGGATCTCCTTGCCATCCAAGGGACTCTCAAGAGTCTTCTCCAACACCACAAAAGCATCAATTCTTCAGCCCTCAGCCTTCTTCACAGTCCAACTCTCACATCCATACATGACCACAGGAAAAACCATAGCCTTGACTAGACGGACCTTAGTCGGCAAAGTAATGTCACTGCAATATCTTAGGTCATTGATATTTCTCCCAGCAATCTTGACTCCAGCTTGTGTGTCATCCAGCCTGGCATTTCACACAATGTACTCTGCATATAAGCTAAATAAGCAGGTGACAGTACACAGCCTTGACATACTCCTTTCCCAGTTTGGAACCAGTCTGTTGTTCCACGTCTGGTTCAAACTCGTGCTTCTTGACTTGCCACAGGTCTTGACCTTCTTCACCTGCATACAGCTTTCTCAGGAGGCAGGTCAGGTGGTATGGTACTCCCATCTCTCTAAGAATTTTCCACAGTTTCCTGTGATCCACACAGTCAAAAGCTTTAGTGCAGACAATGAACCAGAAGTAGGTAATCTTTTGGAATTCCCTTGCCTTTTCTATGAACCAGCAGATGGTGGCAATTTGATCTCCAGTTCCTGCACCTTTTCTAAATCCAGCTTGAACATCTGGAAGTTCCCGGTTCACACACTGCTGAAGCCTAGCTTGAAGGGTTTTGAGCTAATCTTGCCAGCATGTGAAATGCTTTAGTATGGTAATTTGAACATTCTTTGGCATTGCCTTTCTGTGGGATTGGAATGAAAACTGACCTTTTCCAGTCCTGTGGCCTCTGCTGAGTTTTCCAAATTTGCCGACATACTGAGTGCAGCACTTTAACAGCATCATCTTGTAGGATTTGAAACGGCTCAGCTGGAATTCCATCACGTCCACTAGTGCTGTTCACAGTGCTGCTTCCTCAGGCTCACTTGATTTCACACTCAAGGATGTCTGGCTCTAGGTGAGTGATCACATCATCAGGATGACCACTAAGGTCTTTTTTGTACAGTTCCTCTGTGTATTCTTGCCACCTCTTCTTAATATCTTCTGCTTCTGTTAGATCCATACCACTTCTATCTTTTATTGTGCCCATCTCTGCACGAAACATTCCCTTGGTATCTCTAAGTTTCTTGACAAGATCTCCAGTCTTTCCCATTCTACTGTTTTCCTCTATTTCTTTGCATTGTTCACTTAAGAAGGCTTTCTTATCTCTCTGCTTACTATGCTCTAGAACTCTGCATTCAGTTGGGTATATCTTTCCCTTTTTTCCTTTGCCTTCTCTTCTCTTCTCAGCTATTTGTAAGGCCTTCTCAGACAACCACTTTGCCATCTTGCATTTGTTTTTCTTGAGATGGTTTTGGTCACCACCTCTGTATAATGTTACGAAGAACCTCTGTCCCTAGTTCTTCAGATCCCGTCTATCGGATCTAATCCCTTAAATCTATTTGTTACCTCCACTGTATAATCATATAAGGGATTTGATTTCCTGTACTTTTCTTATTTTACAACAAATACAGGTTATTATGTTTATAATCAGAAGGGAAATGTTTTTGAGGAAAAAGGAGAGGAACCTCCAAGTCTACTTGAAGACCAGAGCAGCAGCGGGGGTTTGGAGGGTGGGGGGAGGCGCGCGGGAGTCTCTCCCTTTCAGTCCAGAAAACAGTGGCCAAATATTGAAGAGTGTAAGACTTGAAATTCTATCTCCCACTTTCGTAAAAACACCCAGAAGATCTCAAATCCCATTCCCTTCTATGCAAATTTATGCAAGAAACTCAAAAATACAATTTTTAGAGTGTAACTCTTTTCAGCATCAGATCCATACTTCATAAAGTTAACCAAATCTATGGCTCAACTTATAATTCCCTTATCAATATAACTGCCTTTTATCTACAATAACAGTTTAATAATTACCAATTAAACTTCTTTTTCAAATTAAATCCTATAGAATCCTATATTAGAACAGACTGTGTCATTTTTATCCATATAAATTAATAAGAAAAAATTTAAGGCCATAACACTATTTTAAAGATACATCAGACCTTTTATTCTTTATCAGTTAACATGCTGTTGGTATCTTGAGTTTTAAAATCCAGCTATACACCACAGTTGAAATATATATACTGTGTATGTCTTTTATTATGGCTTTAGGAAATGTAGTTAAACAAAATTCAGACCACACCTTGACAGAATCCTGAAGTACTTTCCATTCAGTTTTGCAGAACTGATCAATAAAGGTTAATCCAAGCTTCTTAATATAGTATACAAAACCCTCCACAATCTGGGCCCTCTCTACCCTTTCATCCTCATCTCTTACAACTCCCTCATATGTACTTTTGTCCTAACAACATTAAACTGCTTGTAGTTCATTGAACATACCATGCTTTTTCTCATCCCATGCTGATCTCTCTACCTAGAACTCAATCTCCTAATCTCACCCTTCACTTATTTTTATATTCAGTCATTCCTTCCTTCCGATAGTTTTGCTTGGATGTCTTCCTTTTCCATTTATCCCAATCCATTCTAAGAATCCTTAAGAGTTCTTCCAGAATGCCACAAATCTATCACTGTCAATGTATTTACTTTACCACAATATAATCAACTATTTGTACACCTATCTCCCTCATTAGGCAAAGACCTCACTGGGATCAAAGATTGGGTCTTAGCCATCTCTATACCCCCAAAACCCTATATAATAGCTAGAACATGAAGGTAGTTAATAAACACTTGCTAAATGAACAGTAAGCAGTTTCTTCCACTGATCAAAAGGATAAGAAACACAAGAAACTAGCTTGGAATTCCCCAAACCCAAGTGCCTTATAGTTTGAGGCTTGAAGGAAATCATGAAATTTAATTCATGTACATTTGGAGTGATCAATAAATGTCTAACATTGTACAGAGGATTATGAGTAATATAAAAAGATTTATCCTCATGAGAGAAGAATACCACACATATAAATCAAAAAACAGACCTCCTATTTCCAGCCTGACTGACTGAACAGGTCAATCCTTTCCACAGAACAGTCAAAAAAACAGCCATATCAGTGCTCTGGAATTCAATCAAAGGCATTCAACAAACGGAAGTGTTTATTCACAAAAGCTGCCAAATTCTGCATAAGAACATAAACAACACTGGATAAGAAAACTCTGTATAGGAACATGCTCCAGAAACTGGTAACATCACACTTAACTGTAAAAATCTGTGTACTTTCCCCTCACAAGACCAGGAACACTCATCCTCTCACTGAAGAGTCTGACCCACACAATAAGGCAAAAATAAATAAAAGAATGCATCAACATTCAGACTAGAAATGAAGAAGTAGAAATATTTTATTCACAGACATGATTACCTATGTAAAAACAATATATAAAAGCTGATGGCATGTTTTATGTGCCCGCAAGTACAATCTAAAAATCAAACTACGGAAACTCCATTCTTATTAGAATAAAAAATGATCAAATTCTTAGGAATAAAGTGTTGAAAATAAAGATTTAAATGGAGAGACATTACATGTTTATGAATGGGAAGTCCCAATTTTAAGTCAGCAATTCTTTGCATGTTGATCTATAGGTTCAATGAAAATTCTATCAAGTCCCAGAAAATTTTGTAAAAAATGACAAACTGATCCTAAATGTTCTATGTAAATAGAAAGGATCTAGAATCACTTTTGAAAAAGTTACGGGATTTAACACTACCCATCTTGAAACTTACTATGTAACACTACAGGTATCTAGACAGCATGGTACTCAAGTGCAGGGAGATAAACAAAACATAATTAACACTCTAGAAATAAATTCAAGTTATAGGCAACTGATTTTTTTTTTTTTTTTTTAACAAAGGCACCAATACAATCCAAGGGGGAAAAGAGCAGCATTTTTAACAAATGGTTCTAGGACAAATCGGCAGCCACTTGGCATAAAAATAAAAAAGACATTTAATTCAATATGAATCCTATATCTAAATGAAGGAGCTAAAAGAAAACCCAGAAGAAATCTTTGTGACCCTGAATTACGCAAAGGTTTGAAACACAAAATCAAAAATACTAATTACTGTTGTTCAGTTGCTTAGTTGTGTCTGTCTCTTTGAGACCTCATGGACTATAGCACCAGACTATCTACTACTATCCTTCACTAACTACTGGAGTTTGCTCACATTCATGTTCATTGAGTTGATGATGCCATCCAATCATCTCAAATATCAAAATATTGATATACTGATACAAGCCATAAAAGAAAGAAATAATATACTTCATTAAGAACTCTGCACTTCAAAGACACCGGTAAGAAAAAAGCCACAAACTGACAGAAAGTTTCTGTAAATCTCTGATAAAAAAAAACCTTTATCAAAAAAAAAAAAAAAACCTTTATCCAGAATATAGAAACTTTTACACCTCAGTAAAAAATAAATTTTAAAAAGCTAAAAAATGAGCAGAAGATTCGAACAGATGTTCCACCAAAGGCTTATAAATGGGTAATAAGCATATTTAAAGGGCTTTCCCAATGGCTCAGCAGGTAAAGAAACTGCCTGCAATGCAGGAGACACAGGAAACCACAGGTTCGATTCCTTGGTCAGGAAGATCCCATGGAGGAAGAAATGGCAACCTACTCTAGTATTCTTTCCTGAAATATCCCATGGACAGAGGAGACTGGCAGGCTATAATCCAAAGGGACACAAAGAGTCAGACACGACTGAGTGACTAGCACACAAGCACGTGAAAAACTCAACATCATTTGTATTTAAAGAAATGCAAATTAAAATCAGAAGTCTACTGACTGGCAGCAACAGTTACTCAGTGGAATGGCTATAATAAAAAAGACAGATGATACCAAGTGCTGATGAGAATGTGGAGAAACTGGAATGCTTGTACAATTTTGATGGGAATGTAACTGGTCACTTTCGAAAACAAAATTTGGCAGTTTCCAAAAAGATTAAAAATAAATTCTGGGGACTTCCCTGGTGGTCCAGTGGTTAAGAATCTTGAATACCAATGCAGGGGAAACGTGTTTGCAGTGGTTAAGAATCTTGAGTACCAATGCAGGGGAAACGCGTTTGATTCCTGCTCCGGAAGATTTCCAGGAGCATGCCCAGGGGCAGCTAAGCCATTACTCCCTAACAAGAGAAGCCACCACAGTGAGAAGCCAACATACCACAATTACAGAGTAGCCTCCAGTCACTGCAACTAGAGAAAGCCTTCACACAGCAATGAAGACCCAGAGCAGCCAAAAATAATAAATAAATTTTACATACACACACCCCCAAAAAACACACATTCTGAATCGTTGTTAGAACACTCCTGTAGAGTTTTCGTCCCATCAACCAATTCACTAACTGTAGACTTCTAAAATTTAATTCAGCCTTGACAATAACTACCCAGAAGTAGTGCAGACTCCACAGTTTAAGAGCTCAGTCCAGGTGGTGCTCCCACCTTGGACACCAGTCATATGTCCCACTTCTTCAGGCAGTGCTCCCACTTTAGGCGGTGCTCCCACCTTGGACACCAGTCGTGAGCCCCACTTCTTCAGATAGTGCTCCCACTTTAGGTGGTGGAAGCAACACCACTTCAGGTAGTGCCACTTCAGGAGGTGCTCCCACCTTGGACACCAGTCCTGAGTCACACTTCTTCAGATGGTGCTCCCACTTCAGGTGGTGCTCCCACCTCGGACACCAGTCGTGAGCCCCATTTCTTCAGATAGTGCTCCCACTTTAGGTGGTGGAAGCACCACCACTTCAGGTGGTGCCACTTCAGGAGGTGCTCCCACCTTGGACACCAGTCCTGAGTCACACTTCTTCAGATGGTGCTCCCACTTCGGGTGGTGCTCCCACCTCGGACACCAGTCATATGTCCCACTTCTTCAGGCAGTGCTCCCACTTTAGGCAGTGCTCCCACTCTAGGCGGTGCTCCCACCTTGGACACCAGTCGTGAGCCCCAGGTTGCCACCTATACTTCTGACTAACTACCTGAAGGTCAGGAGTTCCATGACTCCTTAGATTTGATAATTTGCTAAAATGGCTCAAGAAACTCAAGAAAACAATTTACTATTGCTGCTTTATTATAAAGGATACGACTCAGGAGCAGCCTATGCAAAGGCTGCATGGTACAAAGTCTGGGGAAAGAGGCACAGAGCTTCTCCCCTCAGGGAAAGCCACTCTTTCAGCACCTGTGTTCATCAATTGAGACACTCTCAGAATTGCATTGCTCAAGAGTTTTTACAGAAGTCTAGTCTCCCTTCCTTCTTCCCAGAAGTTAGTGAGTAAGGCTGAAAATTTCAGTGGTCTCATCACATGGTCTTTCTGGTGACCTGTCCCTTCTGAGGATCTAAGGACCCCTTCTAAACCATCACATTAGCATAAACTTAGGTGTGATCAAAAGGGGCTCATTAAGAATAACAACAAAAAAAATGGGTCTCCGGTTCAACATGGCGTAATAGAAGGACATGCGCCCATCTCCTCCTGCAAAAGCACCAAAATCACAACCAGCTGTTGAACCACCATCGACAGACAATGCTGGAACCCACCAAAAAAGATACCCCGTGTCCAAAGACAAAAAAGAAGCCAAAGAGAGATGGGAGGAGAGGCACAATCACCATCAAATCAAATCTCGTACCTGCCGGACAGGTGACCCACAAAACCGGAGAACAAGAATACCAAAGAAGTTCTCCCACTGTTGTAAAGGTTCTGAACTCCATGTCAGGCTTCCCAGCCTGGGGGACTTTATAAAAGGACTGGGAAACCCCTGGCAATCTGACCTTGAAAGCCAGTGGGATTTGATTATAGGAATTCCACAGAAATGAGGGAAACAGAGACTCCAGGCTTAGAGGGTGCACACCAAGACCCAGAGGAATGACCCCACAGGAGACTGAACCAAACCTACCTGCCAGTGCTGGAGGGCCTCCTGTGGAGGTGTGGGTTGGCAGGGGCTCACTCCAGGGACACAGCACTGGCAGTAGCAGTCTGGGAAGTCCCCCTTGGCATAAACTCTTTTGGAGGTCGCCATTAACCCAACCATAGAGCCCACAGATCCCAGGGCTGGGGCACCTCCAGCCCAACAGCTACCAAGGCGGGAGCACGACCCCACCACCAGCAGATAACGTGGATTACAGATGCCTGAGCAAGGCCCTGGCCACCAGATCAAGACCCAGGTTTTCCAACACCAATCCCTCCCATCAGGAAGCTTACACAAGCCTCTTAGCCTCCTCCATCAGAGGGCAGACAGAAGGAAGAAGAACCACAATTCCACAGTGGCTGAAACAAAACCACATTACAGAAAGTAAGTCAGGATAAAAAGCAGAAAGTTATGTCCCAGGTGAAGGGACAATATAAAATCCCAGAAAAACAACTAACTCAGGTGGAGACAGGCAACCTTCCAGAAAAAAATTCAGTATCTTGAGAAAACAATGGAGAAGATAGATGCTAAAATGTTTACTAAAGACCTGCAAGAACTAAAGAAGAAACAAACAGAGATGAATAATACTCTAGAAGGAATCAATAGCAGAACAGATAAATGACCTGGAGGACAAAATGGTGGAAATCACTTTTGCAGAACATAGAAACAAGAATGATAAGAAATTAAGACAGTCTAAGAGACCTCTGGGACAACATTAAATGCATCATAGGGGTCCCAGAAGGAGAAAAGAGACAGAAAGAACCTGAGAAAATATTTGAAGAGTGAATAGCTGAAAAATTCCCTAACATGGGAAAGGAAATAGTCAACTAAGTCCAGGAAGCAGAGAGTCCCAGGCAGGATAAATGCAAGGAAGAACACACCAAGACAGATAATAATCAAAGTGACAAAAATTAAAAGACAAAGATAAAATACTACAAGCAACAATGGAAAAAGGACAAATAACATAAATGGGAACACCCATCAGGCTATCAGCTGATTTCTCAACAGAAATTCTACAAGCCAGAAGGGAAAAGCATGATACATTTAAGGTGATGAAAGAACCTACAACCACGAACACTTTACCAGAAAGACTCTCATTCACACTTGATGAAGAAATCAAAAGTTTTCCAGACAAGCAGAAGCTTAGAGAATTCAGCACCACCAAACCCACTTTACAACAAATGCTAAAGGAATATCTCTAAACAGAAAACAAAAGACAAGGAAAAGACCGTAAACCCAAAACAATTAAGCAAACAGTAATAGGATCATATATATTGATAATCACCTTAAATGTAAATGGATTAAAGGCACCAACCAAAAGACACAGACTGGCTGGGCAGATGAAAACAGGTGCACGCATGCACTTCTACTCACCACATGGCTCTGCCTGAAACCCCAAATTGTATGTAATTATTTTATACTGTTAGGTTAATCATGTTCCCATTATGGCTTGCAATTTTAATTATCTTTTATTTTTTGTCTGGCTCTTGAATGTGAAAATTGATCAACATCTTTCACTATTATGACTATGTTAACTATTACTCACTCAATATCATTGCATCATGATTGGTCAACAGAAAAGTAATATAGAACTCTATATCACCAAAATTACCATTTAACAGAAAAACCTGTAATCATTTTCTAAAATCTAGATGCATATGAGAATTATTTTGGAATTTTTTGAAAAATACAAATGCTGAGGAATTGCTTTTTCACCAAAGCTCCAGATAGATATGTGTCTAATGAGCAGCCATGTTTAAAAACAACTAGATTATACGATGATCTTTTACTTTTATCTAGTTTGTTACACTTTTTCTGTTTCATATTTAGTGCTCCCATTTACATTTAGTTTGTTTTCCAATTTCTCCATCCTTTTTTTATGTTATTTCTCAAGCCTTTATCAGGTATAACAGAAAAGCTTTTATACATAAATATAAATAATATGTACAACATATATATTTTAGAAAACTTGTGAATTTTTGCCTAAAAAATTTATGACATTTTGATTCCATTTGTTTGATTCAGTACAAATAGAATACTAGATTTCTAACTAAAAAAAAAAATTTGATATGCAACAAGCAACAAACTGTGGATCACAACAAACTGTGGAAAATACTTAAAGAGATGGAATTACTAGACCACCTTACCTGCCTCCTGAGAAACCTGTATGTACATCAAGAAGCAACTGATAGTACCAGACATGGAACAATGGACTGATTCAAAACCGGGAAAGGTGTACATCAAGGCTGTATATTGTCACCATGCTTATTTAGCTTATATGCAGAGTACATCATGGAAAATGCCGGTCTGGGTGAAGCTCAAGCTGGAATCAAGACTACGAGGAAAAATACCAACAACCTCAGATATGAAGATGACAGCACCCTTATGGCAGAAAATGAAGAAGAACTGAAGAGTCTCTTGATGAAGGTAAAAGAAGAGTGAAAAAGCTGGCTTACAACTCCACATTCAAAACACTAAGATCACAGTCCCATCACTTTGTGGCAAACAGATGGCAGAAAAGTGGAAACAGTGATAGAGTTTATTTTCTTGGGCTCCAAAATCAANATACAAATTGTGAAATTATTTGCTCCAGTTCTCTGAAAAACACTGTTGGTAGCTTGATAGGGATTGCATTGAATCTATAGATTGTTTTGGTTACCATACTCATTTTCACTATATTGATTCTTCTGATCCATGAACATGATATATTTCTCCATCTATTTGTGTCATCTTTGATTTCTTTCTATAAAACATCAGTGTTTTATAGTTTTCTATATATAGGTCTTTTGTTTCTTTAGGTAGATTTATTCTTAAGTATTTTATTCTTTTCATGCAATGGTGAATGGAATTGTTTCCTTAATTTCTCTTTCTGTTTTCTCATTGATAGTGTATAGGAATGCAAAGGATTTCTCTGTGTTAATTTTAAATCCTTCAACTTTAATATATTCATTGATTAGCTTTACTAATTTTCTGATGGAGTATTTAGGGTTTTCTATGTAGAGGATCATGTCATCTGCAAACAGAGAGAGTTTTACTTCTTCTTTTCCAATTTGGATTCCTTTTATTTCTTTTTCTTCTCTGATTGCTGTGGCTGAAACTTCCAAAACTATGTTGAATAGTAGTAGTGAGAGTGGGCACCCTTGTCTTGTTGCTGACTTTAGGGGAAATGCTTTCAATTTTTCACCATCGAGGATAATGTTTGCTGTGGGTTTGTCGTATATAGCTTTTATTATGTTGAGGTATGTTCCTTCTATTCCTGCTTTCTGGAGAGTTTTTTAAAATTATAAATGGGTGTTGAATTTTGCCAAAGGCTTTCTCTGCATCTATTGAGATAATCATATGGTTTTTATATTTCAATTTGTTAATGTGGTGTGTTAAATTGATTGATTTGCAGATATTAAAGAATCCTTGCATCCCTGGGATAAAGCCCACTTGGTCATGATGTATGATCTTTTAAATACGTTGTTGGATTCTGTTTGCTAGGATTTTGTTAAAAGGATTTTTGCATCTATATTCATCAGTGATATTAGCCTGTAGTTTTCTTTTTTGTGGCATCTTTGTCTGGTTTTGGTATTAGGGTGATGGTGGCCTCATAGAATGAGTTTGGCAGTTTACTTTCCTCTGCCATTTTCTGGAAGAGTTTGAGTAGGATAGGTGTTAGCTCTTCTCTAAATTTTTGGTAGAATTCAGTTTTGAAGCTGTCCGGTCCTGGGCTTTTGTTTGCTGGAAGATTTCTGATTACAGTTTTGATTTCTGTGCTTGTGATGGGTCTGTTAAAATTTTCTGTTTCTTCCTGGTTCAATTTTGGAAAGTTATACTTTTCTAAGAGTTTTTCCATTTCTTCCAAGTTGTCCATTTTATTGGCATATGGTTGCTGACAGGAGTCTCTTATGATCCTTTGCATTCTTTGTTGTCTGTTGTGATTTCTCCATTTTCATTTCTAATTTTGTTGATTTGATTCTTCTCCCTTTGTTTCTCCATGTCCAGTTCTAACTGCTGCTGCCTGACCTGCATACAAATATCTTGATTTTGATTGATTGTCTTACTTTTTTTTGAACAAATCATTTCTCTCTTTTGTGTTTCCACTTCTTCATCTGTAAAATGGAGTATCAACTTGTGTACCTCCTTAAACTAAAACTTAGAGAACATTAAGTACATTAATATTCTTTGATAAGTAATAACTTGCCGTAAAAATGAGACTTTCCCAGCTGTTCAACAAATGTCTGTTGTGTATCTGCTATTTGCTCTGGCTGATGTTAGCACACATTTGCTAATAGTGGATTCAGAACAAGTGGAAGACAGGTTTTGCTTTTAAGGAGTTTTCTATCTAGAAAACAAGCTCCATGGTCTTTTCTTTTAAATACTACAGAAGAGGAACAAGTTAGTAAAATGTAGTGAGGACTGTGGCATAACATCCTAGAGGATGCTGAAAACAGAGTCACGAGTCGGATCCAAGGACCTAATGGCTTCTTGCTGAGAGTGGATCCCTTGCTGGGATACTCAGCAGGCCTGTGAGTGCTCCTGTAGAATGCCAGTAACAAAGGAGGCATTTGGAAGTCCAGAAGAAAGACTTTAAAACAAGGAGGAAATTTCTCCTGTAGCATAATTTCAGATCCAAGTTCCAAGTTCAAATATGAGTTAATACATTGCTATTTTTAATTTGAATTTGAGCTTAAATAATATCTGGATGTGAGAGTTTGACTATAAAGAAAGCTGAGCACCGAAGAATTGATGCTTTTGAACTGTGGTGTT
This sequence comes from Neotragus pygmaeus, assembly GCA_006410875.1. Classification (NCBI taxonomy): domain Eukaryota; kingdom Metazoa; phylum Chordata; class Mammalia; order Artiodactyla; family Bovidae; genus Neotragus; species Neotragus pygmaeus. Next base: position 253,742 of record SJYV01036656.1, read on the forward strand.
GCAGAAGACTCTTGAGAGTCCCTTAGACTGCAAGGAGATGCAGCCAGTCAATCCTAAAGGAAATCACTTCTGAGTATTCATTGGAAGGACTGATGCTGAAGCTGAAGCTCCAACTCTTTGATCACTGATGCAAAGAAATGACTCATTGGAAAAGACCTTGATGCTGGGAAAGATTGAAGGTGGGAGGAGAAGGTGATGACAGAGGATGAGATGGTTGGATGACTTCACCAACTTGATGAAAATGAGTTTGAGTAAGCTCTGAAAGTTAGTAATGGACAGGGAAGCCTTGCATGCTGTAGTCCATGGGGTTGCAAAGAGCTGGACACAACTGAGCAACTGAACTGAACTGAGTATCTGGAAAACACACTGCTGCTGCTAAGTCACTTCAGTCATGTCCAACTCTGTGTGACCCCATAGACAGCAGCCCACCAGGCTCTCCTGTCCCTGGGATTCTCCAGGCAAGAACACTGGAGTGGGTTGTCATTTCCTTCTCTAATACAGGAAAATGAAAAGTGAAAGTGAAGTTGCTCAGTCATGTCCAACTCTTAGCGACCCACGGACTGCAGCCTACCAGGCTCCTCCATCCGTGGAATTTTCCAGGCAAGAGTACTGGAGTGGGTTGACATTGCCTTCTCCAGGAAAACACACTAACATAATTTTATTTTCAATGAGAAAGCCCTCTAGTATTCCATACAATCCATCTTCTAAGTACATATTCAGTATGGAAGATTATTGTTTTTTCATTATTTTCTTATTCACTCAGTAAACACATATCAAGCATGTACTATATAAAATAGACAGTGTGCTAGGAATATAAAATAGAAATTTAAAAAAAGGAATAATCTCATTGATATGCTCACTTTACATGCTTCTATAAGTGAACCCTGAGATCTTGTTAGAGGTTCTAGTAGGACAGATAAGCACTGAGTGTGCCCTTGACCTAGGAACCATCTTTCTTGCTGAGAGGAATATCTTTTCCCAGTGAACATGATGTTTGGGTAGGATCACATGATTCAGATGAGTTGACCAACTCTGGTCTCCAGGAAAGTGAGAAATATTATAGACAGACAACCCTTCTTTCTTTCTTTTTATTAATTATTTGTCTGTGCAGGATCCTTGATCTTTGTTGTGGCATGCGGAATCTTTAGTTGTGACCTATGAGCTCTTAGTTGCTGCATGTGGGATCTAGTTCCCTGACCAGGGATCAAATCTGGGCCCCCTTGCATTGGGAGTGTGGCAACTTAGCTATCAGACCTCCAGGGAAATCTCTGATGAACTTTATTTTTTAAAACAAATCAAAATCTAGTGGGGAAGACAGACAGGTAATGCATAGAGTTAATCATTTCACGAGGGGGATATGTAAGGTGCTGCAGAAGCAAAGGATAAAGTGATAGAGAAGGGTTTCTGGTTGGCTCCTCAGAGTAGGCGGCCCTGGGCTTTAGAAGAGCTGGGAGCTCACCAGGGTGTGAACGTGGGCGAGCATTGCTGGCAGGATGAACATCTTGTGCCTCTGAATAGCATTTATCACTTTCTTCCTTATGGCTTCTGCTTTCCTGCCTCAAACTGTGGGCTCCTCCATGCCTGATGGAGCTGTGTCTTAATTGTCTTTGCAGCCCATCATCTAGCAGTGTGTTTTTCAAATTGCTATTTTAGCTTGATGGACTAAAGTTGCACTGCAAACATTTTCAAGTAGACTCTAATGGTAAGAATGGAATATGCAGAATATTCCCTCCTCAATATGAATTGGGAAATGGGAAGCCAAAGACTTTTGGTTCAAACCCTGGTTTACCCCTCATTGGCTTGTATAATCTGGAGTATGACACCCGCGATGAAACTTTTCTATATAAGAAAAATGAGAAAAATGTTATCTACTTTATATGTTGGTTTGAAGACTGAAAGAGATAATGTGTATGGTGTGATTAGCATAATCACATATTCACATATTAATTCCCCATACCCACTTATAACACACTTCTTAAGCTGATTTTGAATTTAGCTGCTACTTTCGTTGGAAGAAAATTTTAAGGGCCTGGCATATAGTCCACCAAAAAGAAGAAAAATTCTGCTAGTGTGAAAAATAATGATGTTTATAGCCTCATACCCTTTCATACATATTGCTGCGTATCCACATATTGCAAATAGAGTGTGTTTAGATGATTCTTTCAGGGAAGATGCTTTAGTTGGCTGATGGTTGTATGTGAGACCCAGATGTGCTCTGGTGAGATGGCATCTGGAAAATCAGGAGGCTATTTTCAGGATGCCATCAGCATTTTAAATGTTAAAAATCCTGAATATATATTTTGCTGCAGAATCCTTACAGATAAATAATAACCCAAGATAAGTGTTTAAGAAAAAATTTTTTTTGAGAAAAACACCTAAATATTCTCTCCATGAATCTCTGTGAATTAGGAAGAGCGTTCTGTTTTTTGATTTCAGGAATGTGGTGAGAACCCCTGTTCCTTGGCAGCAGGGTTTGACTACCTCTGGTCTGTTAGACTGAGGAATTTCAGTGCAAACCAGTTTTAAATTATTATAGACATTTCTTAAACTGATATCGTTCTAAATATAGACCCAGCCTTGGGAGAGGTGGATCATTTGGGGGAACAGTCAATTTTTGGAATAATAATAGAAGACTTAGCTTAAGCACTCAGCATGTGTGCGTGTGTGCTAAGTCGCTTCAGTCATATCTGACTCTTTGCTGTGTAGTCCACCTATCTCTTCTGTCCATGAGATTCTCCAGGCAAGAATAATGGAGTAGGTTGCCATGCCCTCCTGCAGGGGATCTTCCCTACCCAGGGGTCAAACCCACATCTCTTATGTCTCCTGCATTGGCAGGTGGGTTCTTTACCATTATTTTCATTGTTGTTCATTTGCTCAGTCATGTCCGACTCTTTGCGACCCCGTGGACTGGAGTATGCCAGGCTTCCCTGTCCTTCACCATCTCCCGGAGCTTGCTCAAACTCTTGTCCATTGAGTCAGTGATGCCATCCAACCATCTCATCCTCTGTCGTTCCCTTCTCTTCCTGGGTTCGATCTTTCCCTTTTATGTGTTTCCCTTGAGTAAAACATCCAAGACAGAGGGTTTTTAAAAAGCATTTGTTTATTTAGCATTGGAAGCTCAGAGTCTTAACCACTGGACCACCAGGGAAGTCCCTGGGCAGAGGGTTTAAGTGGCTTGCTCTGTATGAGAGAGTTAACATTCCTGGGAAAAATCCCCATGTAAGAAAGGGTGAGTGGATCCTTTGGGACAGAAGAAAGTCATTTTCTTTTGAAGAATGTTACAGCATAACTTCCAATTCTATCCTCTTCTCCAGCCATATTTTCTGGTACAGCTCCTTTCTCCAAATATATTCTATGATGCAGACACGTTGAGCTGTTAGTGATGGATTTAGGAGGAATTCACAGAGCTGCAAAAGAGAAATATGCTACAACATATTTTGTCTTAGCACACGCTATTGCTTTTGCCTGGAATATCCTTCACCCTGGTGTCTGCAGTAAAGCTTTTATTCATCCTTTAAGATTCTCCTGAAGTGATACCTGTTCACTGACGTTTGCTTCAACATCCCAAAGCAGTTAGTTGATTATTTTTCCTCTGGGCTCTATTGGCATATTTAATATCTCAGTCTTAGCACTTACCACACTATTTTGTAATTTACCTGCTTATCTGTCTGTCTCCTTGGGACACACTTTCTTAGCTGTCTACCAAAATCTTTACCCCATCTCTTCTCTTTCTTACTGATAAAATCTTTATGTTCAGATATCCAGCTTTAAGAAAAACTGGGCTTCCTCCTCAGCCTCTGGGAGTCAATTTTGATTAACCTAAGCCTATAATGGAAATTCGAACCTGCCTGCCAGTAACTGGTTTTAGTTTGAGTATGTGATGCAATTCTGACCAAGGATGGGAAATCAGAGGTGGAGATATTTCTGAAGGTTGATTGCACCTGTGAATCGCCTAGGATTTTTCTACAAGGTAGATTTTGTGTCTGTCGGTCTGGGGTGGAGCTGAAGAGCCACCTAATAAGTCCCTAGGGGAGGTAGATCCACATGCTTCCAGTCTGAGGACCACACTGAGTAAGTAGTAAGCTAAGGGGTCTTCTAGGTTAAGTTTCTTTACTTTAAAATTTTTTTATCAGTATTTTTTTTTATTGAAGTATAGTTGATTTGCAATGTTTTATTAATTTCTGAAGTACAGCAAAGTGATTCATATAAATATATATATATATGTGTGTGTGTGTATATATATATATATATATATATAAATAACCTAGATAATGGGCTTCCCTGCTAGTTCAGCTGATAAAGAATCTACCTGCAGTGCAGGAAACCCTGGTTCGATTCCTGGATTGGGAAGACCTGCTGGAGAAGGGATAGGTTACCCACTCCAGTATTCTTGGGCTTCCCTGGTTATATATATATATATATAAATTCTTTTAAAAATATTCTTTTCCATTCTGGTTTATCATGGGATACTGAATATAGTTCTCTGTGCTATGCTACAGGACCTTTGTTGTTTATCCATTCTATATAAGAGCTTACATTTGCTAACCTCAACCTCCTACTCCATCCCTTCCCCAACCCCTCCTTGGCAACCACAAGTCTGTTTTCCATATCTGTGATTCTTTCTGTTTCATAACTATTTTCACAGGTCATTTGTGTCATATTTTAGATTCCACATACAAATGATATCATATTGTATTTGTTTTTCTCTTTTTTATTTACTTTACTTAGTATGACAGTCTCTAGTTGTATCAGTTTTGCTGCAAATGGCGTCATTTTGTTGTTTTTTATGGCTGAGTAGTGCTCCGTTACATATATGCATTACATATTTTTTACCTATTTATCTCTCGATGGACATTTAGGTTGTTTCCATGTCTTGGCTATTGTGAGCAGTGCTGCTGTGAACACATAGGGGCATGTATCTTTTGAATTATACTTTTGTCTGGCTATATGGCCAGGAGTGAGATTATTGGATCATACAGTAATTCTGTTTTTAGTTTTCTAATGAACCTCCACAGTGTTTTCCATGGTAGCTGTACCAGCTTATATTCCTACCAACAGTGTAGGAGGGTTCCGTTTTCTCCACACCTTCTCCAGCCATCATTTAAAAATCTACAAGTCTCTTTACTTCTAAAAAAAAAGAACTGAGAGAAAAACAGGTGCTTTGATATCTCTGAAATCAGCTGTGTGAAGTGTTTCCTGGAGCAGGTGTATTGTGATGTCAAGGAAGTAGGCAGCATACTGAGGATGACAGAATGAAAAGATGGAGATGGGACTTCCCTGGTGGTCCAGCGGTTGAAGACTCCGGGTTTCCATAGCACAGGACGTGCGTTCATTTTCTGGTTGGGGAACTAAGATTCATCTGCTGCCCAATGCGGCAAAAAAAAAAAAAAAAAAAAGATGGAGAAGAACCCAGTTCCTTTCTTTTTCTTTCTGTAAATAAATTAGTTGTTACGCTGTGCTATGCTTAGTCGCTCAGTCAGGTCCAACTCTTTGTGACCCCATGGACTGTAGCCCACCTGGCTCCTCTGTCCATGGGGATTCTCCAGGCAAGAATACTGGAGTGGGTTGCCATGCCCTCCTCCAGGGGATCTTCCCAACCCAGTGATTGAACCCAGATTGCTTGCATCACAGGCTGATTCTTTACCATCTGAGCCACGAGGGAAGTCCAAATTAGTTATCAGGTATACAATATACACTATTTTTCTTTATTTTTTTAAACATCAAAAACATTTTGTTTGGGGTATAGCTGATTAACAAAGTTGTACTAGTTTCAGGTGAACAGGGAAGGGACTCAGCCATACATATACCTGTATCCATTCTCCCTCAAACTCTCTTCCCAAACCCAGTTCTAGAGCTGATGTTGTAAAGTCTGGAACTGCACAACCACAACGCATTTTATTGTTTATGTTCCAGGAGGAGTTATTTTATAAAATGTTTATTTCAATCATGTATATGTATGTAGTGTATGTATGGAGTCATGATGTAAAATGTCTTCTAACTCTGGGTCATGGTCATAAAAGTTCGAAAACACTAGCCTGGTGAAAACGCCACTTTTCCCTCTGGGGAACAAAGCATGTACTCTGCATTCCTGCAGGAGGCAAAGCTGTTCTCCCAGCCCCACCTACCAACCAGGCTTCTGTGACATCTCCTACCCATTCTGTCTCCCTGCAGTCACCATGCCCCATGTTCAGAAGCCCAGCCTAGGAGCTGTCTCCTTTCCAAACTTTTCTGACTCTCTGAGGAAACAGCACTCACTGGTGGCTCAGTGGTAAAAGAATCTGCCTACCAGTGCAAGAGATGTGGGGGTTCAGTCCCTGAGTCTGGAAGATCCCCAGGAGAAGGGCATGGCAACTTGCTCCAGTGTTCTTACTGGGAAAATCACGTGGACAGAGGAGCCTGGTGGGGCTACAGGCCATGGGGTCACAAAGAGTCGGACGCAATGGAGTGACTGAGCCCTGTGATCTCGTTCAGCTGCTGCCTGTACTTGGCACCATGGCTTCTCTGAGCCCCTTGCGTGGCCTGGCCTCTTCCTGGCTGGCTGGCTCCATGCCAGATCACAGAGATCCCAGACAGGGCTGTTTGACCCTTGGGTCCAGATGTCTGTGCTCTGTCCCAGTGGAAAATGGACTGGGTCAGCATTTGGGGCTCAAGGGGCTTTGACAAGTTAACCACCTGGAATTTTGGACCAGATCTTGCTATGCCTGCTTCTTGGAGTGCTGAGGGAGGGGCATCTTTAAAGATAGGACTTTGGTCCTGATGCAGAAGCATCACTCTGGAGACTGTTGGGAGGCACGCTAGCCCTGCAAAGCCACTGTAGGAAAGGGGATGTAGAAACTCACCTCCCCATCGTTTTCCCTCCCTTCCTGTCCCAAACTCAATCAGCATCCTTGTCTTCACTAGCTCTGCAAATCCATGTCTGGGGTGCTAGCACGAGAAACGTTAGCACCTTTCATTTTTTCTACATACACACAGCGCCGCACCAGGAAATCCAATCCTGATGCCAAGGGAGAGCTTTAGAAACTTCCCGTGCTGTAAAAACTTTCCTAGTCTCCCTTGCTGGAATTAACTGTGCTTTCCTCCAGGCCCCTCTGGGTTTTGTTTGTGCCTCTATTTGAGCACATGTCACATGCTGCCTCACTGTAATTATTTGGCTTTCTGTCCGGCTTTCTGTATATGCTTCTGAGCTCCTTGAAACTGTGTTTTACTCATCTTCACTCAGCAAACTGCTGTGCATGCAGCGGGTGCTACACACATAGTAGGGCTGATTTGCTATTATTTTCAGGGTGAAAAGTGGTCAGTGACTTCGTGGTCAATGACAGGGTGCCAAGACGGTTCAGTGGAGGGATCAACAGCCTTTTCAACAAATGGTGTTGGGGAAAATGCATATCCACATGCAAAACAAATAAAGTTGGACCCTTGGTTTTGTGGTTTAGTCACTCAGTCGTGTCTGCCTCTTGCAATCCCATGGACTGTAGTCCACCAGGCTCCTTGTGCATGGGATTCTCCAGACAAGAGTACTGGGGTAGGTTGCCATTTCCTTCTCCAAGTTGGACCCTTACCTTATGGTATATACAAAACTCAAAATGGGTCAAAGACACAAATATAAGAGCTAAAGCTATAAGACTCTGAAGAAAACACAGGGAGAAAGCTTCATAACATTGGTGTCAGTTCAGTCAGCCGTGTCCGACTCTGCGTGCCTGCTAAGTTGCTTCAGTCATGTCTGACTCTTTGTGACCCTATGGACCATAGCCGGCCAGATTCCTCTGTCCATAGGATTCTCCAGGCAAGAACACTAGAGTGGGTTGCCATGTCCTCCTGCAGGGGATCTTCCTGACCCAGGGATTGAACTTAAAGAGTTTCTTAAGTCTCCTACATTGGCAGGTGGGTTCTTTACCACTGGTGCTACCTGGGAAGCCCATTCATAACATAGGATTTGGTGATAAATTCTTGGCTATGGTACCAAAGTCACAGGTAAAAAAAGAAAAAATAGACAAATAACTCTCTCACTCTAAGAGCGTTTAACTTGCAGAATGGGAACTGTGCTCCGATTAACCACAACTCTCCACCACCTCTCCCCTCGGTCTCTGTCAACCACTATTCTACTTTCTGTTTCTACAAATTTGACTACTTTAAACACCCATAGAAGTGGAGCTCAGCCGTTTGTGGTTGGCTTATTTCACTTAGCATGAGGTCCTCAGGTTTACCCGTGTTATAGCATAATAGCATATATCAGAATTCCCTTTCTTGTAAGGCTGAATATATATTTTTTACTTTTAACACATATTTTATGTTCTGTTTCCACCTCCTGCGCTCCCCACCCCCACCAGTTTCAAACAGGCTTTGGTACTCTGTGTTATTCTTCCTTATCTCAGGCATTTTTGCGTTTGCATTACATTTTAAAGTCAAATCAAGCTGTTAATAGGCTGAAAAGTCAGTACACAAAAATTTTCAATGAAAATTACATGAAGACACTAAAAGTATCATTAGTGCAAATCTATTTGTGATTCAGTTTCTTTTTTAAAAATTTACTTTATTGAAGTATAATTGGTTTACAATGTGTACTAATCTCTGCTATACAGAAAAGTGATTCATATATATATATATGCATTCTTTTTTTATATTCTTTTCCATTATGGTTTATCACAGTATGTTGAGTATAGTTCCCTGTGCTATACAGTACGACCTTGTTGTTTATCCATTCTATACATAATAGTTTGCATCTGCTAATCCCCAACTCCCAGTCCATCCCTCCCCCGCCTNACCTTAGCAACCACAAGTCTGTTCTCTATGTCTTGAGTCTGCTTCTGTTTTGTAGATAAGTTCATTCGTGTCATATTTTCGGTTCCATATATAAACAATATTATATAGTATTTATCTTTCTCTCTATGACTTCCTTCAATTAGTGTGATAATCCCTAGGTCCATCCATGTTGCTGCAAATGGCACTGTGTCATTCTTTTTTATGTCTGAGTAGTATTTCATTCTATATATGTACCACATTTTCTTTATCCATTCATCTGTTGATGGACATTTAGGTTGCTTCCATGTCTCGGCTATTGTAAATAGTGCTGCTATGAACATAGGGGTGTATGTTTCTTTTTGAATTATGGCTTTGTCCAGATACATATTCAGGAATGGGGTTGCTGGATCACACGGCAACACAATTTTTAGTTTTTTGAGGAACCTTCATACTGTTCTCCACGTGGCTATACCAATTTACATTCCCACCAACAGTGTAGGAGGGTTACCTTTTCTCCACACCTTCTCCAGCATGTTACTTGTAGACTTTTAAATTATGGCCATTCTGACTGATGTGAGGTGATACCTCATTGTAGTTTTGATTTGCATTTTCTAATAACTTGATTTGTTGAGCATCTTTTCATCTGCCTGTTGGCCATCTGTATATCTTCTTTGGAGAAATATCTACTTAAATCTGTCCATTTTTTGATTGGGTTGTTTGTCTTTTTGTTATTGAGTTATATGAGCTGTTTGTATATTTTGGAAATTAAGGCCTTGTTGGTCACATGTGATTCAAATTCTTGAGAATAAATAACTGGTGGAACTCAAAGAAGAACCAGTTGGAGATTATTGCTTTTGCATTTTCCTAAAATCTAAGCCACTGAAGACATAACTTAAGACTGGTGGGGATGGAACATATTGGGGGGAGTTAGGAAAGAAGAGCAGTCTTAGGTGTAGCAAAGGAAAGATGACTTTCTCAGGACAGGAAAGGATGGAGATCAGAGGGTGAAGGGGCAGCAGGGACCTCAGAGGTGATGTTAGTGGAGGCTTGAGGTCTTTGGACTCCAGATCTTGGCAAAGATTCCATGCCTCACATGTGAGGTGGAAGGCAAGAACTTCAGTGGACCATGTGAGCTTGGATCTGAGAAAACCACAGCATCTACCCCCTGACTTTGGGGGAAGGGGTCTTTGCTCCATTTTCCAGGCACTTCCCAAGCTTCCTGGGTTCTAGTGAGATTATGACTGATATTGAATTTCTTCGAATTCAATGGGATGTGTCCTAATTCCAAATTAAACTGACCCTAATAGAGTGGCATTTCCATTGCACTCGAATTTGTGGACTGAAATTCATTCCCACTATGCTCTACAGTTTTCTTCAATCTTTCTCTCTCCTAAATGAAAAGCACTGTGATTAACTTATGTGCATCAGAACATAGGGGTTTATAGAACAGTGGGTTAGTAGATGTGAAAACACTTCGAAAAGTTATTAACATTGAATAAATGAAAAGGGAGAAACAGTAAAGCCTGGCTCAGAGTGAAAACCCTCATCTCATTAATCTAGAAAGCTCCAATAATCCTGAGACCTGGCAAAATTAGAGCGAGTAACTCTCTTTAATAGTGTATGATCAATAATATCAGCTTGAATAGCTTACTATCTTTTATCATCAGAGGTTCCTGGAGAGCAGGAACTAGTAAGGAGCCCAGCTAAAGAGGTCACCACTTTTGTATTATGATTTTTGATAAACAGAAGGGAAGAGAGGGAAGAAAGGAGAGCAAAAACTGCTGTCTCTACCTTCTTCCTGCAGTTCTACTTTGCATCTTAATAATGTAGGCACTCTTGGGAAGAGTAAGTTAGGGTAAGAGTAAGCTGCTCTCAATCATTTACATTTGCCCTCAACTCTTTCACCCAACCTGAACAGACTTGCTGGAGAGAGTGAACTCTGTGAATAGGCAGAGGAAGCCCCCTGCTAGTGAAAAACAACCCCCCTTTCTCCAGATAATACAGGGGGATGAGAACAGACTTGGGTGACTTTGCAGTCTGGCTCAGGACAGTCTCAGATGTACCAGACCAATCTGCTTTTGATGCAGATGGGAATTTGATAATTTCTACAAGAAAAGATTCAGATTCTTGCCCTTCACTCCAGAGTTTCAGGCTTCAGTCTCCTAACAGTTTAATTCTTAGAGGGTCTTTTTTTTTTTTTTTTTTTGCTAAGAGGCATTCTTTAGGTTGGCAGCCAGGCTCACTTGAACACAGGCAATCCTGCACATCACAGTGCCCTATCCAAGTGGAAAGAAGTCCAGAGGACAGATTAATCAGGTGTGAATCTCACAAATGAGAGAACTATGAGGGGTGGCGGGTGGCGGAGGAGCAGCATCTGTCTGGTGTTTGCTAGAGCACCAAGCCCAGGAGGATGGGTTGCCTAGCAGCTCCAGTCACTTCAGCTAGTGCTAGGCAACAAGATGCAGTCTGTCATCTGCGGCCAATCCTGGTTTTCTCCTGGTTTCTAGAAGACATGCAGGTATTTCAGAAGCATCTGATTGGCTTTGCCCTCATTCACTTTACTGTCTGAATCAGGTGTCCTCTTTCTGTCTCTTCTTTACCCTCCACCCCCCTTTGTCTGATATTCAAATGCTCTTCCCACTAGGAGGGGACCTGAACCTTGCAGGGAAATTGTGTGCATTTCAGAGAACAGGAAAATGAGAGTTTGTCACTTGGATTACATTAGGCATTTCCCCACTTTTCATTCAGCCAGCTCTCTGCGGTCATTTTCAAGGCTTCTTGCTGACATGCAAATTGTTCAACGCATGAATAGAAATTCACTGATGGATACCAAGGAAACCAGGGCCTATATTTTATGATGCAAGCAGCCATTCTCTTGCCTTCTCGCTCCTTCACTGCGAGGGGAGAAGAGTTTTGTGGCCGTGCTGGATTTGACTGATTTCTGTAGCCTGTTGTCTTCAGTGTGCACTTTCTACATGTTAATCCTTTTTTTGCTGATTAATTTCATGATCATTATTATTATTGCTGCTTTACAGCTGGGGAAACAGAGGCTTGGGAAGTTCAAGTCTCTAAGACACAAAGTCCCTTAGTGGCCGTAAGTGTCACCTTGATGCCTTCCCAAAGTTGTTGAGACATGACCTCTGTTCACTGGGAAAATTCTAATCTAGTTGAAAAAACTGTAGTAATTCTGAAATATATTATATATTTAAATCTGAGACCATATGTAATTTAGAGGGATTCAGGCACATGGGAGTCTGTGATGTGGCTTCTTGCAGGGAATGAGGCCCAAAAAAGGCTTAAAGAAGCAAGGAGGGGTTTCGGGCTCTCCTGAATCTTCTTCCAGGGAAGCCACTAAAGGGCGAGGCATCTTTGGGTTCTGCAGGCCAGTCCTTAATTTTCAGATGGCAGCCTAAAAACTGGAAGTCAGGGGGAACCTAGAGTGCACTCTGTTCTTCGTTTTGGTTGGACTTGAACTCAAAGTTTTACAAGCCTTACTATGCCTGGGTTTTCATCACACCCACCATTGCAGGCAGTCTTGGGGCTGGGCACACTGCCATCTATCCAGAAACAGAGTGGAAAATGGGATAAAGATGAATCCTTCCTGGCACTGCAATGCCCAGTTCCCCAAAGGGGAAACTAAAAAACAAATAGGGGAAATCAAGTGACTTAGGGAGCATAAAGGGGAAAAACTGTTAGGCCCCAGAAAGGCCTATTCTCGGGAAACGTCGCCTCACAGATCACCAAGACTCGAATTCGATGCAAAAAGCAAGAGGGTTTATTGAACCGGCGTGCCGGGGTTCGAACTTCCTCGAAAGGAGCGAACGAACCCCGACTTCAGTTACAAAACAGTTNCCTCGGACTGCAAGGAGATCCAACCAGTCCATTCTGAAGGAGATCAGCCCTGGGATTTCTTTGGAAGGAATGATGCTAAAGCTGAAACTCCAGTACTTTGGCCACCTCATGGGAAGAGTTGACTCATTGGTAAAGACTCTGATGCTGGGAGGGATTGGGGGCAGGAGGAGAAGGGGATGACAGAGGATGAGATGGCTGGATGGCATCACCGACTTGATGGACGTGAATCTGAGTGAACTTCGGGAGTTGGTGATGGACAGGGTGGCCTGGTGTGCTGTGATTCATGGGGTCGCAAAGAGTCGGACACGACGGAGCGACTGAACTGAACTGACAGAGTCGAACTTTATAGAGACCATACTATTCAGATTTTAGGAAAGGAAAGAAATCAGGTCAGGTAGGGACAAAGACATGAAGACTGCTAAGGAAAGGAGAAAGCACATAGTAGGTTTAGAGGATGGTCTGGTCAGAGGATAGCTTTTCTATAAAGAACATAAGCTTGAAAAGGCAGAGTGTGATGAAATTCTGAAGAGTTCAGATAAGGAACGTAAACTTCAGTCAGTAGGAAAGAGTACTTCTGAACATTTTTACACAGATTAGACAACTTAAGAAAATTACCTGCTGAGCCTAATACATTACGTATGACAAAGTTAAAATAAAACTCATTTAGGCAGAGGCAGCACCTAGAAAACACCACATATACAAGGAACTCTGACCATTCACTAATCTGTTAAGACTTCATTCTTCTAGGCTTCTTAAATTATAACTTCCCATGACAAAATGCTGACTTCTGGTTACTAACGATTTTATCACACAACATGTATGAGTCATTCTGGATTTTTCTCCTTTGCTTGTCTTGCCCAATTCTTCACAATTTCATTACTTCAACATCAGTATACAGGAAAGGAAAGAGGGAAAGGACTAAAACAAAGTCTACAGATTTTTGAAATAGTCAGGGCATGATGTAAATAACACAACTTTAAGTTCCAGTTCCCATCACTAATAGTCTGACTTCAAAGAAGTCATTCACTCTCACAGTGTCTCAGGTGTTCTCACCTTTTTTCCTTACTTGATGGGTTACTGCATTCAATATCACCCCAAAAGTGGTCTAAAAACTACCTATCAGCATAATTCACTTTATTGCACTTCATGGTATTGCACCTCACAAACAGTGCAATTTTTTTTACATATTGTAGGTTTGTGACAACTCTGCACTGTCAGACAATGGTCAACACTTTTTAGCAATTAAGTATTTTTTTAATTAAGATATGTATATTTTTAGACACAATGCACACTGCACCCTTAATAGACTACAGTATAGTGTAAACACAACTTTTATATGCACTAAAAAATATAAACAAAAAATTTATGTAACTCGCTTTACTGCCGTGGTCTGGAACCAAATCCACAGTATCCCCCAGGTACACCTTACTTGCCAAACAAATTATATCATTAAGGGTTCAATGAGTGGAGAAGAGTGAGATTACCGGCTAAACCAAGGTTTAGAAACCACCTGTGGGCAGTTAGTGTTTCAATCTCCCAGTGCTGTTACCCTAAATTGGTATTACTCTACTACTTGATAAAATTTCTAAGTATAACCACACTTCACCTGGTTAGAAAATACTCAGAGAGGAACATCTGACTTCCTATGTCAGAAAAAACCAAAGGATGTAACTCAAATTCATTTTTAACTCTCTGGAGAGTTCTACACAACTCTGAAATTTAAATCAATCTAATAATTCTAAACAAAGTGAGTTTGAAATCGCAGCTCAATACAAAAGGTGAATATGAACTGCAATCACCTACAGACTGAATCCCTCAATTTAGAAAATTCTGAATCCAGGTAATTGTAGGATACATACATTTAATTATATTCTAGTTGAGTATTGGACTTGTTTACAAGAGATGTTGCTTGGTAACAAAAGCAATGCTTTAACAACCTATTCAGTTTTAGATCTACTCAAGTATTTTATGCTCATAGTCTGAACACAGTATGAACTATATACTATATATGAGAAACTATGAACAAGTTTCGTGTTATCCTAGACATCTTCAACATTTTACTGAGACAGTTTCATCATTACAACTTTTGTGACCAAAGGCTTTTAAAATACTTGGAAGGGGCATTTTAAAAGCCAAGTGCCCGTTTATTTTGGTCAAAATTTGGACATTAAGGGCATATGAAAATCTCCATTAAAGCCCAGCACTCACATATTCTAACGTTATCTCTGTAATGACAGGCAACATCACTGCTAGAATTGACTTAAGGGTCAACGAAAACGGGAGCAGAATTTTTTTTCGCAAGCGAAACTAGACGTATCACACGTTTAGTCAGTTTTTAAACGGGCTACACAAGCACCACGCCTGAGTACATCAAAAAGCCCCATAAAGAGTTTCACGTGCAGTCAATCGGCTACAGAACATTCTCCAGCTTACTTTTCTAACACCCTCTCCAATTGCTCCACGAGAAAAATAACAAAAGAAGAACTCAAGGACAAGTCGTGAAGAAAAAAGGCATGAAGCCACGGACAAGGCGGCGTTACCTACCAGACTCTCACACAGTCCTTGCAACGTGCGCACAGAAAACAGTGACCGGTGTCCTGGCCGCACTCGCCAGGCGGACACCCTCACGGCCCTCCTCCCGCCGGGGCATTGGGGCTACGGGAGGCGGTCCGCCCGCGGGCTGCCGGCCCAGCCCGTCACGTCTGACGCGGTCTCGGCTGCCGCTCGAGGCACAGCCTGAAGAGCAGGAGCCGGACAGCCGAGCGCGCCCCTCGGGCTCCCTACCCTAGGGAAATGCGGGGTATCCCGGGAGAGCTCCAAAGGCTGAGAGGGCGGCGATGGAAAAAAGCCCCGCTCCTCCTCGGCGGACCGGCGTTCTCAGGGGTGCGGGGCCGGCGCCGAAGTCCGCTCGGGAAGGGACCCGGGGCCTGCCGCCCCGCAAACCCCACGGAGCAGACTCGGTACCGAGACCCAAGGGCGCGCGAAGCAGGAAGTCCCGCCCCCACGCCGACGTCACCCTCGCCGCGGCCGCGGCCGGAGCCGTTGGAGGAAGGAGCCGAGCCGCCCGAGGCGGGAGCTGCGGTCGACAACCGCGGGAACGCCAGGCCCGGGCGGCGCCCCGAGAGGCCTCTGGGGGTCGCCAAGATCCCCAGAGGCGAAAGGAGCGCACAGTCCGGGGCCGGCACTTGCTTCAGGGAGCCAGAGTGAAGCGCGCAGTTGAGCGGGAAGCCACGCTCCGTCGCCTCCTCCCAGCTCCTCCGGGGCTTTCCTCCGGCTTCCCGCCTGTGCGCTCGGCCCCGCTCGCACACTTCTTTCCTGTCCGAGGGCTCCGGTGGTGGTCCTGGCGCCACCGCCGCCTGCCTTCGTGCCCGACCGTGCAGACTTAGAGTCTCGAAGTCTCTGCCTTACGTTGGCCATGGGGCCTCCTCCCACGAGTGCGGAGCCGGCGCGGCCTGCCCGGAGGAAACGGCCAGGTCAGAACCGGGGCCCAGGCGCCGGTCCCCCTCGCCGCCCGTTCCAGATCTCAAAACGTGTCACCACCTCAAATTCAGGGCCCACTGGGGTAACGTTCGGAGAAGGCAATGGCACCCCACTCCAGTACTCTTGCCTGGAAAATCCCATGGACGGAGGAGCCTGATACGCTGCAGTCCACGGGGTCGCTAAGGGTCGGACACGACTGAGCGACTTCACTTTCACTTTTCACTTTCATGCATTGCAGAAGGAAATGGCCACCCACTCCAGTGTTCTTGCCTGGAGAATCCCGGGGATGCGGGAGCCTGGTGGGCTGCCGTCTATGGGGTCGCACAGAGTCGGACACGACTGAAGTGACTTAGCAGTAGCAGCAAGGGTAACGTTGTGAACGGTTTGTCTCTAGGTGGTAAACTAGAGTTGGAAGACGAATTCTAGGTTTTGAGAATGTCAGTTATAGGCCAAGGGCTGAAATAAGGTAGGACTTCAGCCTTTCAGAACAGGAGGTAGGAGGAATGGGCAGCCTAACTTCCCTCTTCCGATGCCACCGAGCTTGGGTTTTAATTGTCACGACCCTGTGTAGCACAGCTTATCCCCTCCCCTCCCCAAGGTTAACATTTTCAGGCTCTAGTTATGATTAGAAAGGCAACGAAATTCGTACCTTTTTTGTGAAAATGAGGAAAGAGGAGTCATTAGATGAGACTGAGAGATGGGTAATGGATGTTAATGGATCACATAGAAGTGGAAGATAATATCAGAGAACAAAATGCAGAATCCATAAATGAACTGCTGTGTACACGTCAATAATCGTAGTTCACATCCTCTGAGCAATTACATGTCAACTACTGAAGTCCCGTTTCAGATTATCTTATTTCACTCTCTGTAAGATAGATGCTATTATTATTATCTTGATTTTACATTACCCAGAGTCTTTACTGGTGACTGATGAAGTCAGTCAGTCAAACTCCCGAAGTCTCAGTGGAATCAATAATCTGTGTGTTACAAATCATTGGTCAGTGGGAAAAAGATTATATGCGGAATGACTAAACATTGGGGACAGCCTATTCAACTATTATATTTGTTAAATACCAGATGAATCAAGAATTTAAAGAATGAAACCATAAAAATACTACAAGAAAATTGAGAAAACTAAAATAATCCTGAGAAAGGCCTTTTCTAAGTATGAAGCAAGAACTAGAAACCATAACAGAAAAAAATGATAAAACTTAACCACATAAAGATTGTAATCTACACACAAATAATAACCAATGTAAAATCAATGTGTATCATGTGAAAAAAGGAAAAAGATTCCTAATACACAAAAAGCTCATAGAATGTCAATTTTAAAACAACACAATAAAATTGGCAAAGGATATCAATAGGGCTTTCTTAAACCAAGAAAAACAAACATCTAATTAACAAATGAAAAGATGTTCAAGTTGCAAATATCCTTTTTGTCAGTGTACACAGTGGAATGGGGATGCAATTACTGTCATGCATTATTGGTGTGAAATTGAAATTGGCACACCAATATTTATCAAAATTTAACATAAGCATTAGCCTTTGCTCCAGCAGTCTCATTTTCTAGTCATACAGGCTAAAGAAAATAAAACATTTACAAGGATGTTCCTCACTCTCTTTTTATAATATATGCTTCTAGAAACAGTGTAAGTACCATCACTAGGACACTAGTTAAATATATGATGGTACCTACATACAGTGAAAAACCCCTGAGCTGCTAAAAATGATGATGTAAATCTCTGTATGAAAATCTGTCCATAGCACATAAGTTTCTTTTTACCTCTAAAAAGCAGAGTACAGTTTAGCATCATTCAGTTCAGTTCAGTCGCTCAGTCATGTCCGACTCTTTGCGATCCCATGAATCACAGCATGCCAGGCCTCCCTATCCATCACCAACTCCNCCACTTTCACTTTCATCAAGAAGCTTTTTAGTTCCTCTTCACTTTCTGCCATAAGGGTTAAGGGTGGTATCATCTGCATATCTGAGGTTATTGATATTTCTCCTGGCAATCTTGATTCCAGCTTGTGTTTCTTCCAGTCCAGCATTTCTCATGATGTACTCTGCATAGAAGTTAAATGAGCAGGGTGACAATATACAGCCTTGATGTACTCCTTTTCCTATTTGGAACCAGTCTGTTGTCCCATGTCCAGTTCTAACTGCTACTTCCTGACCTGCATACAGATTTCTCAAGAGGCAGGTCAGGTGGTCTAGTATTCCCATCTCTTGAAGAATTTTCCACAGTTTATTGTGATCCACACAGTCAAAGGCTTTGGCATAGTCAATAAAGCAGAAATAGATGTTTTTCTGGAACTCTCTTGCTTTTTCCATCATTAGGGAAATGCAAATTAAAACCATGATGAGATTCCATTACATGCACTAAACTCAAATCTAATAATAACATAAATATTAGAATGAACCAGCTAGATTTCATACATTGCTGGTATGAGTGCATAATAGTAAAAACACTTTGAAAAACTCCTTGGCAATTTGTTTATAGTTAAATATTCATCTAACCTATTCATGACCCAGCAGTATCAGTTTTAGATAGTTATCAAAGAGAAATGAAAATACATATTCACAAAAAGACAAAGTTTAAAGCAACCTAATTCATAGTAACTAAAAACTAGAAACAACCCAAATGTACATCAACAGGAGGATCATATACAATAGAATGCATGTGCTTGCATGCAAAGTCGCTTCAGTTGTGTCTTTGACTCTGAGACCCTACGGACTGTAGCCCACCAGGTTCCTCTGCCCATGGGACTCTCCAGGCAAGAATACTGGAGTGGGTTGCCATTTTCTCCTCCTGGGGATCTTACCCAGAGATTGAACCCACGTCTCATGTCTCCTGCATTGGCAGGCAGATTCTTTACCACTAGCGCCAGCTGGGAAGCCCCATACAATAGAATACAACACAGCCATAAAAACGAATTGTCAGTATGCCTAACAACATGGATAAATCTCACAGATATCTTAGTTGAAGAAGCCAGGCACAGTGGAGTGCGTGCTATATGGTTCTATTTATGTGAAATTCAATACTAATCTGGCATCAGAAGTTGGCTGCAGAGGACAATGGCAAGGCAGATACAAGAGAACTTTCATGAGTAACACAAAGGATCTATATTTTGCTGCAGTTACACAAGTATACATACAGTTATCAAACCGAAATGAAATGTCTGAGAACAAAGTTGAAGGACTAAAGCTACAGTAATCAAGATGCTGTGGTATTAGTAAAATAATAGACAAATAGATCAATGCAACAGAATAGGCAGCCCAAAAACAGACACCCATAAGCTTAATCAATCTTTGACAAATAAGCAAAAGCAACACAATGGAGCAGATAGTCACTTAAACAAATGCTGCCAACTGGACGTCCACATGCAAAAATATGATTTTGGACACAAACCTTATACCCTTAACAAAAATTAACTCGAATCACAGACCTAAATGTAAAACACAAAACTATAAAACTCCTAAAAGATAACATAGGAGAAAACCTAGATAACTTTGGGTATAGTGATGACTTTAAAAATTTTTATTTTCATATTTGTTTTTAAGTATAATTAACCTACAACACTTGTGTTAGTTCTAGATGCACAACATAGTGATTCCATATTTCTATACATTACAAAATGATCACCATAATAAATCTAGTTACCATCTGTCACCGTACAATATTCTGGAGTATATTCCCCATACTATGCATTTCATCTCCATGATTCATTTATTTTGTAACTGGTGATGCCTTTTTAGATAAAACACCAGACATCATCCATGAAAGAGATAATTGATAAATTGGACTTCATTAAAATTAAAAACTATGCTCTGCAGAAGACAATGTCAAGAAAATTAGAAAACAAGCCACAGACTGGAGAAAATATTCACAAAAGATGCAACTGATATAGGACTATTACCCAAAATATACAAAGAACTTTTAAAATTTAATAATAAGACAATAATCTGATTTTAAAATTGGCCAAAAACCTTAACAGACACTTCAACAAGAAGATAAACAGATGGCAAATAAGTATATGAAAAGATGTTCCACATCATAAATCATCATGAAATGCAAACTAGAACAATGAAATACTTCTACACACCTATTAGAATGGCCAAAATTCAGAATACTGTTAACACCAAATGTTGGCAAGAATGTGGAGCAACAGAAACTCTCATTCATTGCTGATGGGAATGCAAAATGGTAAAGAATCTTTGGAGGACAGTTTGGCGGTTTCTTAGAAAACAAACTTACCATATGATCCAGTAATTGCACTTCCTGGTATTTATCCAAAAGAATGGGAAACTTATGTTCACATTAAAACCTGCACACATATGTTTTAGCAGCTTTATTCATAATTGCTAACATTTGGAAGCAACCAAGATATCCTTCAACAGGTGAACTGATAAACTGGTACATCCAGATAATGGAATGCTGCCCTCGTGTACATGATCAGTTGTGTCCAGATCTTTGCAACATCATAGATTGTGGCCCACCAGGCCCCTCTGTCCATCAGATTTTCCAGACAAGAATATTGGGGTGGGTTGCCATTCCTTCTCTAGGGGATCTTCAATATTCAAGGATCAAATCTGTGTCTCCTGCTTAGCAGGTGGATTCTTTACAACTGAGCCACTTGGGAAGTCCATGTTAATTATACCACAATAAAATACACATGAATATTTTAAAGTGCTAATTAAGATGATTCTATTAACTGAAATACCAATGTCTGCTAGCAAGGTCGCTTTCTTCCTTATATCAAGATGTCCAAAAAATACAACTAGTGATCATAAAGCTTTTTGGTGCACACATATTCAGAACAAAGGAAAGGATACGGTCCAAAGGGGTAAATCCAAGTGACAACCAATGTCTTTGTTTACTATGGCAGATAAATGAAAGAAAGAATGGCTATAATAACGAAGGCTTTGATAATCATGAGCTAACAATATTGGAGTGAACAATATTATGTTCACATTACATGTACATGAGTGGAATAACAGGGTCCTTAGCAACCTAGTAGAAAAGTTTTATAAGTTTAAATTTTAAATGAGAGAAGTGAGGACATGTGGAATATTTGATTAAGAATGGGTGATTTAGGATATGGGGATTCTTTTGATGAAAAGCAGGCATTCCAGTATTGCTTTTCACATTTAATGCCTTGTTGCCAAAGCCAGAAATAACGTAGAGGAATAAACTTGTATTTCAGAATGTCAAGGAAAAGAAGTTGTATGTCATATGGCTCAGTGGTAGACAGAACTATTTTTGTATTCTTAAAATTTCACATACCTTATTTTCTCATCTCTTCTTTCCTATTTCTCTTTCATCATACTACTTTTCCTTCTTGTTTTCTTTCATCTTATTCATTTTTTTGTTTTTCCTCCTTTACATCAGGTTAACTTTAGTTTCGTGATTGACCTAAGAAGCTGTTTTAGGCATTTTTACACTAATTTTACTCCCACCCCCTATGAGATCTTAAACCACAGATATCCTGTATACCTGTTTATGTACTGGAGGGCCACAAACCACTGTAATATGGAAGGTTCTTTGCCCATTGAGAATGCACTCTACAGATAATAAGTTCTTTTGGGGGGAAGGACCATGAGGCTTTCCAGGTGGCGCTAGTGGTAAAGAACCCGCCTGCCAATGCAGAAGATGTAAGAGACCCGGGTTCAATCCCGGGGTGAGGAAGGTCCCCTGGAGAGGAGCATGGCAACCCACTCAAGTATTCTTTCCTGGAGAATCCCATGGACAGAGGAGCTTGGCAAACTATGGTCCACAGTGTTGAAAAGAGTCGGACATGACTGAAGCAACTTTGCAAACAAAAACAAAAAAATCATGTTCTGTTTACTATTGTATGTTCTGTGCTTAATATATAATACTTGGGGCATAGTAGGCAATAAAGAATTAGATGAATATTTATTGAATTAAAAGTGAAAATGATCTCTGGTACAGACTTGTCAACTATACTAAAATATCGTGGATCTTTTTCAGATGGTGCTACCTACTAAGGACTACTCTACAATCCCTCCACATTCCAAGAATGTCTTCCTGAGACTATATCCTTGTGACTTGATGGGAACTTGGAAAGCATTATAATCACAAAAGCAATACTTTTGCAGCCAATCCCAAGAGCAGATTACTTACACAGGAGCTAACGTCATCTGTCATAACTGATTTTTCTCCTTAGCTTCACTTTCAGAAGGTGATCATTTCCTAAACTTTTTTCTAAATTCTGTGGCTGTACAGCCTCTTTTGTCCTTCAGTTCAGTTCAGTTCAGTCGCTCAATCGTGTCCGACTCTTTGCGGCCCCATGAGTTGCAGCACGCCAGGCCTCCCTGTCCATCACCAACTCCCGGAGTTCACTCAGACTCACGTCCATCGAGTCAGTGATGCCATCCAGCCATCTCATCCTCTGTCGTCCCCTTCTCCTCCTGCCCCCAATCCCTCCCAGCATCAGAGTCTTTTCCAATGAGTCAACTCTTCCCATGAGGTGGCCAAAGTACTGGAGCTTCAGCTTTAGCATCATTCCTTCCAAAGAAATCCCAGGGCTGACCTCCTTCAGAATGGACTGGTTGGATCTCCTTGCAGTCCAAGGGACTCTCAAGAGTCCTCTCCAACACCACACTTCAAAAGCATCAATTCTTTTGGTCCTTAAAACCCCACTATTCAAGTTTATCAGTTTAAATTGAGAGATTAGGAAATGAAAGGAAGTTNGGGGGTCTGGGCTACTAGGTCATGTTGTTTACTCATGCCTTCTGGTCCTGTTGGAGTGTAATTCTGAATGCATCATTCCACCCTATTACGATGAATGGCTGCTGGGCCCATCAGTTTTATGACTGGGCATGTCTGACAGAATTCAGCTTGTGACAGGCACTTCCGGATCTGTGATAACTCGGTGCCCCATAGCTTTCTGCCCCTACTAGGGGCTGGTACCATGCCAGGGGCTGTTTCTTGAGTGAAGTCTTCTGCTGCAGAAGGCATTACCTGGCTCTGAAATCCCAGGGGCCCATACTGTGATCTCCCACTGGGACTTGCTATGTGTTTCACACTGGCTGCTGCAGAGCCTACTGCTGTTCCAGGAGACACAGAACTGTCACCCAGGATGTGAGCCACAGTACTCCTAGGCGTGCAATTTGTGCTTCCAGAACCCAAAGAGGCCCATCAGANGACTTGCTATGTGTTCCACACTGGCTGCTGCAGAGCCTGCTGCTGTTCCAGGAGACACAGAACTGTCACCCAGGATGTGAGCCACAGTACTCCTAGGCGTGCAATTTGTGCTTCCAGAACCCAAAGAGGCCCATCAGACATCATGCTTCATTTATGTGGGAGTTGCAAGATACAGGAACTTGTTTTTCGCTCTGAAGGGGACGTCTCCACATGCCAATGCCTACTGGACCTCTAAAAATCTTATGGAAGTGGCAGATCCCTGAACCTTCTTAAGGTTTATCTCCTACCCTCTAGATGTATATATCTTACTGAGGCATCCAGGATACAAGCCACCTATTGCTCATTCTACCCATCAGTATATTATAGGGGTAATATATCAATGTGACATTCTGCAGGGTGTCCAGACAGTCCAGATCCCTTCAGACTGTATTCAAATAGAGGCTAGAAGAGGTAACATAGTCCTTGGATGAAGCCGGAAATAAGTTATCTCTTCCACATCAATGTAAACTGCTTCTTATCCTTTTTTTGGAATATAAAAAAGGATTGGAACCCTTTTTTTAGGATTGGAATGTAAAAAAATGCATTCACCAAATCACTAGTCACATAACACGTACCTGCTCAGTCGTGTCTGACTCTTAGCAACCCCATGGACTGTAGCCTACCAGGCTCCTCCATCCATGGGATTCTCCAGGCAAGAACACTGGAGTGGGTTGCCATTGCCTTCTCCGAACATGTACCTAAGGCCTTACTAATCTGCCCTAGCAATGACAGCATGTCCAACTCAGCTTGAATTGAGACTACTACTTGGCTGAGCTTGCTGTGGTAGTCTACATCACTCTTTGGGATCCAGAACAACACTAAATACCACCATCTCCTCTAGGATACAGTGTAAGTTTTCATTATCTTAGCTGGGCCAAAGAATGATTTTAAAGGCCTCTAGCTGCACTTCTTCACTGTGGTAGCTCCTATCCTATAGCCTAACAATGTAGTACTTCAACTGCTAATTATGTCTATTGGAATTACACACTCAGGGACCAGGAGTTAAGTCTGCAGAACCAGTGAANGAGGCCTCTAGTTGCACTTCTTCACTATGGTAGCTCCTATCCTATAGCCTAACAATGTAGTACTTCAACTGCTAATTATGTCTATTGGAATTACATACTCAGGGACCAGGAGTTAAGTCTGCAGAACCAGTGAATTTTCTGTAAACCAGACTTTAGCTAGGACTCTATGAGCTGCTTCTGTAATTCCCTGCTTTAACAGGAAGGATGATGACATTTTGGGTCTCCAGTTATCAAAACAATTAGAGCCTCTCTCCAAAGCTCCTTGAGATGACTGGTCACTACCCTTTCCCCATCGTACATGCCTTAAGTAAATACCCTGGGTCCCTTTGGGGAATGACTGAAGAAATCATTACAATATAATATATACAATGCTGCAGAGGCCTTCTTCTAAGGACCCAGACACTTCTTTATAGTCAGTAGATTCTAGATCTGAAAATTGGCCCAAACTCAGGAATTGAGCAACATACCGTACCTTTTTATTGAGATGACAGTGCTTAGCCTCCTAGACCTCCATTCTTGCTTTATTCTGGCCAAAGAGGACAATTTAAGCATTGTAATGAATTATGACTGAAGTGAGTTTAAAATGTCAAATATATTAAACTCTGTGAGTATATAATGATATTCAAAAGTAGGAACTTAGAGTATAAATTCATTTGAAGACTAGTTTACAAAGAAAAGGAGTTAAATTGAGCACTTATATTGCCCTACCTGTCCAAATATTTGAAAAGAGAGTTTTAATTTCAAGTAATAAATGAAAAAATATTAGAATATTTCCATTTTGCATCTCAAAATGAAATAATGAGCAGAGGCCATGATCATCAGTGTCTGCTAAGACCATTAGGTGAAAGGCTACTGAGAAACACTGATACAGGATAGACCATGCTGTCAAAATTTGAACCCATTAATCAACCTTTACATCAGAAAAAGAAAAACAGCAAGATATTGATGTGCTTTTGCTATGATGCAACAAGAAGGACATAGCACCACCTGTGAAATACTCCTGACAAAAAAAAAATCAAACATGATCCAAGCCTCTAGATCTAATAGTTGGTGGTTTAGTAGCTAAGTTGTGTCTTGCTCTTGTGACCAATGGACTGTACCCTGCCAGGCTCCTTTGTTCATGGGATTTCTCAGGCAAGAATGCTGAAGTGGATTGCCATTTTCTTCTCAAGGGGACCTTTCCAACCCAGGGATTGAACCAGAGATTCCTGCATTGCAGGCAATTCTTTATTGCTGAGTCACGAGGGAAGCCCAGAGCTAACAGCTAGATTACAGTAAATACAGAAGTAAAAGAAATGTGACTAACAACATAGGGACAGAATCAGCAAAATCCTGAATGTTGGAAACTCTGTCACAAATGATCCAGTTCCTTTAACAAATAAATGGCAGGAAATAAGAAAGGAGAAAAATCATCATAGATTAAGAGAGATTTAAGAGACTTATCAACCTAAGGCAGTGTTTGAACTGCTTCACACAAATCAAGTATAAAAAGACATATGAGTATCTGAGAAAATGTAAAATTCTCAATATTTGCTGATATTTAGGAATTATAACTTTTGTTAGCTGACAATGGTATGTGATTATGGGTTTTTAAATAAAACAATTTTAATAATACATTTACTTAAAATAATATATCTGAATGTTATCTGGCTTTGCCTTAAATAATCTGAGAAGGCAGAAAATAGTAATCAGGTGGGGAATGTTACATAGATCAGTGGTTCTCAAACTTTTGTGAACCTACAAATCAGCTCAAAAGATTATTAAAACACAAAATTCCTGGGCCCAACCTCAGATTCTGATTCAGTGGTCTGAGGTAATTGTTGTTCAGTTGCTCAATCATGTCTGACTCTGCAACCCTATGGACTGCAGCATGCCAGACTGCCCTGCCCTTTACCATCTCTCAGAGCTTGCCTAGACACAACCATCTCATCCACTGTCGTCCCCTTCTCCTCCTGCCTTCAGTCTTTCCCAGCATCAGACTCTTTTTCCATAAGTCAGCTTTCCTCATCAAGTGGCCAAAGCTGAAACTTCAGCTTCAGCATCAGTCCTTCCAATGAATATTCTGGGTTGATCTCCTTCAGAATGGACTGGTTGGATCTCCTTGCACTCCAAGGGACTCTCAAGAGTCTTCTTCAACACCACAGTTCAAAAGCATCAATTCTTCGGTGCTCAGCCTTCTTTATGGCCCAACTCTCACATTCATACATGACAACTGGAAAAACCATAGCTTTGACTATATTATATGGACCTTTGTCCACAAAGTCATGTCTCTGCTTTTTAATACACTGTCTAGGTTTGTCATAGATTTTTTTCCATGAAGCAAGTGTCTTTTAATTTCATGGCTGCAGTCATGATCTGCAGTGATTTGGGGGCCCAAGAAAGAAAGTTTGTCATTGTTTGCATTGTTTCCCCATCTATTTACCATGAAGTGATGGGACCAGATGCAATGTTTTTACTTTTTTGAAGGTTGAGTTTAAGCCAACTTTTTCACTCTCCTCTTTCAACTTCATCTAGAGGCTCTTTAGTTTCTCTTCACTTTCTGCCATGAGGGTGGTGTCATCTGCATAGCAGAGGTTATTGATATTTCTCCCAGCAATCTTGATTCCAGCTTGTGCTTCATCCAGCCCAGCATTTTGTTTGATTTACTCTATGAATCAATATTATCGCTCAGTCATGTCCAACTCTTTGTGAATCCATGGACTACACAGTCCACGGAATTCTCCAGGCCAGAATACTGGAGTGGGTAGCTGTTCCCTTCTCGAGNCAGCCCAGCATTTTGTTTGATTTACTCTATGAATCAATATTATCGCTCAGTCATGTCCAACTCTTTGTGAATCCATGGACTACACAGTCCACGGAATTCTCCAGGCCAGAATACTGGAGTGGGTAGCTGTTCCCTTCTCGAGGGGATCTTCCCAACCCAGGGATTGAACCCAGATCTCCCACATTGCAAACGGATTCTTTACCAGCTGAGGTATCAGGAAGCCTCTGATGTACTCTGTATATAAGTTAAATAAGTAGGGTGACAATATACAGCCTTGACGTGCTCCTATCCCAATTTGGAACTAGTCTGTTGTTCCATGTCCAGTTCTAACTGTTGCTTGTTGATCTGCATACAGGTTTCTCAGGAGGCACGTAAGGTGGTCGGTAACTCCCAACTGTTCGAGAATTTTCTGAAGTTGGTTGAGATCTACACAGTCAAAGGCTTTAGAGTAGTCAACTGAACCAGACGGAGATCATTTTCTGGAGTTCTCTTATGTTTTTCTATGACCCAGTGGATGTTGACAATTTGATCTCTGGTTCCTCTGCCTTTTCTAAATTCATCTTGAACATCTGAAAGTTCTCAGTTCATGTACTGTTGAAACCTAGCTTGGAGAATTTTGAGCATTACTTTGCTATCATGTGAAATGAGTGCAATTGTGTGGTAGTTTGACCATTCTTTGGCATTACTCTTCTTTGGGATTAGAATGAAAACTGACCTTTTCCAATCCTGTGGCCACTGCTGAGTTTTCCAAATTTGCTGGTATATTGAATGCAGCACTTTCACAGGATCACCTTTTAGGATTTGAAATAACTCAACTGGAATTCCATCACCTTCACTTGCTTTGTTCATAGTGATGCTTCCTAAGGCCCACTTGACCTCG